>CM041716.1:322500-675000 GCA_023373845.1 Nibea coibor | reverse complement strand
AAGAGGCGAACAGAAAGTCTTTATATTAAAAACTTATGATCACCTTCATTTCTACTACAATGTTAAAACTGTTGTAAAGATTCAAACTGAGGCTGAGAGTGATGAAGACGGTTGAACTCACCCCAGCGTGTGAGGATGTCAGCCAGTGAGGTGTAAACTCTGGACAACATGAGGATGACCAACAGGTTCAGTACAGATCCTGTAATACTGGCTATCCTCCCAGACTGACAGCACACAGGCAGAACACACACTTTGAACACAGGTAGGTATAAAAACAGTAACAGAAATGTGAAGTCAACAATGTTGGAGTCCCTCAGGGAAGAGTCCCGGAGCCTCTGTGGTACTCACAGAATCGCTAACAAAGTTGTTCCCAGACTTGTAGATGATTATTCTGACAATGGTGCGATACAGAATGATGGCGATGAGGAACATCAGCACCACAACAACCTGCACACAGGGTGGTGAGTTTAACTCCCACATTAAACAAGAGGAACTCCAACCACAGCTCTGCATCTTCACGTGGTGGAAACTCACCATCATGACGATGATCATGCAGCCGGTCACAGTTCTATTTAGCCGTTTACTCTCAGGAAAATAAGGCTCCTCTGCTCCAGTCACCGGGTTCCTGATGGTCATCGGCGCCATCGCCGTGAACTCCGGACGAGGTCGCTCCTGCGGAGAACGCAAGGGCGAACGTCAAAGTGTTAACTAAGAGCCTTTTCAGGGGAGACAGGTGTGGTGTGAGACAGGTACCTCGATGTCCTGGAACTCAGAGCAGTCCCAGCGATGTGTCAGAGCTGAGCAACTTCTCTTCCAGTACTCCAGGAAGGTGACAGCCCACAGAGACATGAAGGCACTGAGAAACACTGTTCCTCCATTATCAAACAGGAGACCCGCCTACAGACAGGCAGTACAGCACGCACAGCTGAACAATCACTCATAGCCCACAAATTCAGATACTGGAAAGGTTTGGAGCAAAGGTTTCAGATCGATGAATACCTTGTAGGTGAGACAGATGCTGGAGTAGTTCCAGGAGGAGCAGGTGTTACAGAGCGGACACATGATGAAGCTGTTTCCACTGCCACACACCTCCATCCTGAACAAACAGGTGGATTATTAAAAGATGTTTAACTTTGGATCCTGCAAATGATCTCAGTCTGTAAATAAAGCAGAGTGTCGTCTGCATAGCAGCAGAGAAAAATACATTTCTAAATCATTTCCATCAGGAAAAATGTTGACGAGTCTCTGAGGTGATGATCATCTGACCATATCATTAAGTCACGGATGTGCAATGGATTCTGGGATACGAGTGGCCAATATGCTAGTTGTGCTGAGTTAGTGCTTACGCTGGAACATCAGTGGCCACGAGCCAGAACCCAATCAAGAAGATCAAAGTCCCAAGAAGAGACGCCGGCAACAGCCAGCAAGTGTAGAAACCTACAGTCAAACACAGATCTGTTAGACCAGTGGAAGGTTGGTAGTAGTTAGTTATTTGTGTGGTTACTATAGTTACCAAGCCAGGCAAAATAAAGGGCTATCTTCTCTCCAAAGTACTCCCTAATGTGATCCAGAGGTTGGTAGCGTCTGCAGCAGGACCACTTGGCCCAGTATGCATAGAGGATCTGTCTCAGACCTAAAGACTCGGGCGGCACCGGGGAGGTCGGGAGCTGGAAATCTCCCTGAAAACACCGAATATGAGGTTTACTTTCAGTTTGGAATTGTGTGCTCCTGCTACAGACATCGCCACAAAGCTGACGGTAATGTGCAGATCAGACAGAGTCAACAAACAGAGAGAGGTTTCAGACTGTGAGAAACAGAACGATGTGAACACGTCGATTTGGACGACGAGGTTCAGGCTCAGCAGCTCACCTCATGCAGCGGGTAGGCAGCAGTGAAGACCTGCTCGGTCACCAGGCGGTCGATCCCCACCTCGCCCCGTTTCACGGAACCGTATGGAGTCCTGGCCAGGATCTCATACAGCTGGAAAGGACAGGACAGAGTCGGTGTAGGGATGCACACCAGACTAAATCAATCAGCCCTCCAGGCATGGTCCTGGACTGGAGGGACAACCTGGGAAAGGACGCAGTGCGGTGGAGTTCTACAGCCGCCAATGATTGATGTGGTGTTTTTACATTTCTGACCATTTTATAAGTCCAAAATGATTCAAACCAAATGTTTGTGAGGAGTGCCCGATAAACAAATATACTTATATACTTCCTATGAAAATGTGCTTACGTGATAATTTATGACAAACTTCACTCATGTCCCATCAGGGCCTCTGCAGTAAACCAGAAGAGACAGAAGACAGTGGCTGGATGCAGCCAGGCGTCGATGTTCAGATGAAGTCTGTTTTCTGTGTCTGATTCTAACTGGACACAGTAAACACACAGATTCCTGCACGTGTGTGTGTTTATGAAGTCTATAGTTTCTGTGTGGTGGTGTGTGTTTGAGGAAATGTGTGTGTTTGTAGATTATATTTGACGAGGAGGCGTACAGCATCCGTCTGCTGACTGAAACATCCTGGAATCTGAGAGGTCAGTGAGTCTACACCTGTGAACCAATCAGAGCAGAGCGTGAGGACCACGCCTCCATCCTCCTCTATAAGAACCAGGACGTCGCCTGATGATGTGATTTCTGCACTTTGCAGTTCATTGAATCTTTCTGGAAACTTTCCAAACATGTCAGACATCAAGTCGTCAGAACAGAGAACACGCTGAGATAAAACTGAGCTGAAAAATGAATAAAAAACATTTTCCTGGATTTTCTGGGCATCAGTAAAAGTTAGAAATGATTTCTGAATCCATCAGAACTGAGTGAGCGGACGACGCAGGACGTTCTCTGTTTTAGTTTTTCATGTTTGTTGACTTGGTCTGGTTAATTTGTCTTTGGGTTCATGATGAGTTTAATACTGCTGTTGTTATCACACGCTGTGTTTGAGTGTTTAATGGAGCGACTGTTCCAGCTCACAGCTCTGTTTGTTTTCTGGGTGTCGGGCTCATAAAGACGCTGCCGTTTATTTGTTCACTTAGACGAGATCTGGAAGAGTGCGAGGACAAGACAGATCAGAGCGTGGGCGTCCATGACAGGCCCGTCTCTAAACATGAGGACAGAGCAGAACTCACCACCTGGTGTCTCTGAGTCGTCTTAAAGAACGTCTCCTTGTTGTCGCTGCCCAGAAACCTGCAGACAGAAAACAGGTGAGACACACTGGAGCTTTAAGTGCCAGGATCAGTCTGAGAACAGGTGTGTCTGGACTGCTGGACCTCTGCAGCTTGTTGGGCCTGAACTGACAGGTGTAGTAGTCAGGTGGGGGGTTGGGGACGTCCTGATACAGAGGGTTGGGGAGGGACAGCTTGGACAGGAAGCGCGCAGACCAGTTGACTATTGGAGTAGTGACCACCTGTATGAGGACAGAGGGCATACTGAAGACAAGCTGAGGACACTGTGAGGACAGACTGACTGAAGTCCTCTGCCCAGGTGTTTTACCTGCAGTGGGACTCTGAGGCTGATCTCCTCAGCGTAGTAACAGAGGACGCTCCACGGAGCACTGAGGAGGACAAAACAGATCCTGGTCTTCATCTGGAGGACTTCCCTCTGTGGAGACACGCACACAGAAATCAGAGGTGGTAACTCGCGTCTGTTATGGAGTCCCCCAGGGTTCAATCCTGGGTCCACTCCTCAGGTGTGTTTGTTTTACTCACCTGTTCATGCAGCAGTCCGGAGCGTCGCAGGTTGTTCAGAAACTTCTCCCGTCGCATCCTGTGGGCGGAGTTAACACCTGCACCCTCCTCCTTCTGTGAGTTCAGAGGCTCCTCCCACACCAACACAAAATCTGTCCAATAGGAGCACAGCATCTGTCCATTCACTGCACCGTCACAGTTAGCAGCACTCGGTTAGCGGTTAGATGATCAGCTTTACTCACCAACTCGAGTCCATCCGTCACTGAACACGTTCCTGTTCTGAGGCTGAACAGGTGCATCCTGGGAAAGCATCCAACACAGGTAAAAAGATTTAATCTCCAGGTATGCATCCTCTCACCTCATTGGCTGAAATTATTCTCATTATAATGACATACCATAACTTCTCCATGGTGACCTATAAGGACACGATTATACACAAACTGAGCCTGTACGTGCCAAACTTTTATTACTGTTACCATGGTTACCAAAGGTCACCTGACCCAAACGCTCTACAGAGCTCTAGGAGCTGTCAACGTTTCTAAGCACGCTAAGCTAATCAACATTAACCAGGTGTTTGTTGCTCACTGCCCGGATGGAGGCTGATTTCCATCGACAGGCTCCAACAACTTTTCCACTTAAAAGTTGGAGAGATAATCTCCAAATGTTTCATATTAGGCATCAAATAAAATGAAAAGAACTCGTGACTGTCATTTTCTTTGTTTTTGTAATCTAGCTGTTTGTTGTCACTGAATGTTTGTTCACGCATGATGTAACTGACTTCCTTTCACCATCAGTTTGTTTTGTCTTTCGTTAATTAGAGCTTCCAGCTGTCGTTAGCCAGACCTCAGAAGCAAAACAAAGCCTGTTCTCCATTGTTCCTTAATGCCTCATCAGTCAGCCAGTGTTAGTCTCACTTCACATCACGCGCTTCCTGCTTCCTGTGTCCGCCATGCTAAAGCAAACACGCTAACCTTTCACTAGAAACAAGCTTGAGGAGCTAACGGACTGCTAACAGCTTCACTCCAACACACACATACACGTAAAGTGAGGACAGGCATAATAAAATGTGCTTATAACATCATTACAGCTGGCCACATTCAGCCACATTCAGCCACAGTCAGCTCTTCATGCTGGGCAGTAAAACAGCTGCAGTGAATCTATAATGATCTAATTTCATGCAGATTTTCTACAGAGACGCCTGGAAAGAACTAACTGAATAAACAAATAATGACTTTAGATAACTTTGCAGGGAAATATTACAGACGTGTTAAATTGATTAAAGTATTTGTGCGTTACCGGCTGTGACCAATCAGAAGTGACGTTTACTCTTCTAATACTTTGCAGTATTTTGTTGCTTTAGTTGAGTTTCCCGTTTCAAAGATCAGAGGCTCCACGCTGACTCCCTGAGGAACTCCACGACAGCGACTCCTCCTCTTTGACTCCTTTACTTTTAATTCTCCCCAATCAATCAATCAGTCAATCAACATGTTATTGATTATATTTTATGTTATCGTTACCATGGTGATGCTGCCGTAGTTGTCCTCTGGCTTGGTTTCCATGGCAATGAGCGTGGCATTGTCCTCTCTCTGCCCTCCTCGCCTCCACATCCTCCCTCGCCTCCTTCTGCAGATCAGCTCCTGTCAAAGTTTTAAAATCTTTAGTTCGCGGCTGACTCTGTGGTTGGTGAGAGCGTGGTGCCGAAAGGATCTGATTGGCCGTGGGCTTCACACTGATCAGGTGACGCCCTTAATTAATTCAATCTCCTCCAGCCAGTTTAATTTGTCTTTAATTTAAAAGTCATATTTACATTTGAACCTGTTACCTTGTTTTCACTACCTCGCCTGTTTCACTCAGTCAGCTGCTTGAAACATAAAAAGTTTAAAAATTAAAAGTTTAACTGATTCCAATCAGATTTTATCAACTTCGAACTCTAACTTTAAATTTAATAACTTTAAATAATCCCTACATCTGACTGAATATTCGTTTAGAACAAATGAGAATAATCTTATATTTTATATAAATATATGTTTTAAACTGTATTGAAGGTTTTCCAATAAAACTAAACTCAAATCTTCATTTTGGTTAGAAGATAATTAAGATGACATGTTAATTAGTAATTAACAAACAGAGAAACTTAAATCAGTAGAAGTTCTTTGTCAGTGTTTTGGCTTTTAATGACTATAAATTTTATCAGTGCCAAATTGTGTTTATTTTTTTATTTTTACAAAGTTCCAACGTCTGTTTTTACTTTTTGACTGTTTACATGTGTTTTCTAATGCTGTACCATAACACTATAATATAATACTAATGTATGAATGAATGAAGTTTACTGGAGTGTTTTATTTTTACACTGACTGTGTTGGTTAACCCTGTCAGGCTCCTCTGCCCCCGTTCTTTAATATTTTCAGTAATTATCAGGAAACATTTTGTCATTTTTAGAAGCGCTGCAGACAGAAACACCAGCGTCCGCTTTGACACTGACAGCGGATACAGTTAAATAAAATACATTTAAATGAATTAACGTGTAAAACTAGAAGCAGCTCAAACAAAAACATGATTCTTACTTTAAATTTAAATCTTTAACAGAAAATCAACTCAACATGAAACTTTCCTTCAGGATCTGATTATTATTATTATTATGAACTCACCTGTGTTGCAGTCAGTGCCGGCTCAGGTGAATCTCCAGCTCGAAGCAGAGCAGCTGTCTGTGTGTGTGTGTGTCTGTGTGTGTGTCCAGTCTCCAGCTGCAGACTGACTGCCACTGTTAACCCCGCCCCCTCCACAGTGTCACCGCTGTGATGAAAACAAACACTCACCTGTTTGTTCCTGTCAGGTGTCCTGCAGTCCGACACTGACTCGCAGTGATGATGCGTGTCCTAATTTTACATCCAATGAAAGAAAACCACCGCGGTAGGCGAGCGTACTCCCGGTCAGACTGCTGTCTGCTGGTTCTGAGGCGGTGTCCGGTCCGGTTCCACAGGCAGTACATTTGGATTTTATACTTTGAAGAACTGTTAAACTCAGATCCTTTATTTTGCAGTAAAGCAGATGACATGTACGTATCACAGATCATTTTAGAATCAGACTTTTTATTACGTTCAGTGTTTATTATGTTTCTGTAGATCCAGGACAGTTTGTTAATGCAGCTTTCTGATTGGACGAGCAGAGTGGCGACGCCCCTCCCTTCAGGACACAGGATCAGATCTACTGTCGTCTACTGTACACACAGATTATTACACAGCGGAGACTCCTGACACACACACACACACACACACTTATATTTCTATACTTGTGAGGGCTCACTGACATGCCACGCCCCCACCCTGACCCCTGAACCCGACCAAAACCTGAACCCCTAAATGTCCTCATAAGGCAAAGACGTCCTCACTGTGTTCAGGACGCTCACGGGTCCCCACAAACATAGATATACAAACACACAGAAACAGAAACGTCTTTGGCAGGAAGCAGCTTCTTCTTCTGCTGAACAAACGACGACACACAGGAGCTGCACAGGATTGGACGGTGACGTCCTCATGACAGTCGTGTCATCAGGAGGCAAAGCAACAAACACACACACACACACACACACACACACAGTATACAGTGAGAGTCCAGGTGAGCAGGGTGACAGCACCCCCTGCTGTTAAAGTCGATTACCTGCACTGAACATGAATACTAGGGGATCATGGGTAATGCAATTGAGGTAAGGTCTTTAAAGGTTTTTAAAACTCTCCATAATTATTAAACATGATATTTTATATATTTTATTTTGTGAATAAAATCATTGTAAATAAAATCCTGGTGTTTTTTTTGGGACTAAAAACTAAAAGTACAACACCTGCTGCTTGTTTTAGCACTAGCCCCTGAACGCCTCACATCGGTCACATGACAGCGGCTTTAGACGTTGTCATGTGACATCATGTCACTTCCACTTTTTAAGGCGTTCATTTTAAATTTTAAGGCAACAATCAAATGTCACTTATCACAGAATCGAATCGTTAAGGTGCTTCTTTGATTCTTCAGTGAAGCTGCTGATGTCAATTAACTTTCATTCATTTAAAATGAACTGATCTGTATCGTCACCATGGTTACGTGTGGTTTTAGTGTACAGAACTGTCCTTAACTTTAACTGCTGATAATTAATGTCTTAACTGAAACGTCATTAACAGATAAATTCAAATTTTTTTCTTGAACGTGACAAAAACAAAACATTTTCTTAATTACCCCTAAAGTGACCAATTATTATACTAATTATGCGTGAAGATGATTTTTTAAATATATTTTAACGCACCATACTCACAATATTATTAAAACTTCATTAATTGAATTTTTAAATTAACCCAGAATTTAGAGCGAACCCCTGAAAAAGTCTTCAGGTACAACTGAAGGACACAAACTCCCTTCAAACTCATTAATTTACCCATTAATAAAATAAGGGATTTAAAAACAGACTAAGGTTATAATTAACATACTGTAATTTATTTTGACGAAGAAGAGCTCAAATATCATTGAACAGGATTTGAGGGATTTTACTTTTTATGTCATGTAAACGTTTTCAGGTTGAGAATAATTGTAATTTTTTGAGGCGTTGACAGTGATGTCACTAATTAACGCCTCTGTCTGGGTTGCCATGACAACACCAGTATGGCGGTTAGTGGTGGTAGTGGTTTAGTTTCATTCTTACATCCCTGACATCTCCAAATTAAATTCACCATTAAATGCTGTTATTTTAATGGGATGATTAATGGACTGTAGATTCAATAGAACACCATTCCTCATCATGCAAATAATCCATCATAATCAATTAATGCATTATTTAATTACCTCCAAATCTGGTTTAAACGCCTGAAAATGGCTCCTTAGCTTTAACACATTGGATACCGGCTTTACTCAAAATCTATTAAAACCTCAATTAATGCAGAATTTGGAGTGAACCCCTGAGTTTGCACCTAAATTTAAAAAATGAAGGGGTACTTTAAATTCTGTTAATTTAATACTGATGTAATCAAGGTGTAATGGAATAATGGATGAATTAAAGATCATCTACATGGTTCAGAAACATTTTAGAGGAAAAAAAACATCTTAAAATAACAAGAAAGCCATTCCTTAATGATGTTCTCATGGCTTCAATTTTAAGGTGTTTTTACTCCTTAAAAACATCAAACCATGCAAATAATCCTTTAATATATAAGAATAAATTAATTGAATATTTAATGATCTCAAAATCTGAGTTGAACGTCTGAAAACTGCACCTTTAAAAAAAAAGAAAAAAATCGACAACTTCCTGAGTCGTCTTTACGCGCACACGGCCGTGACTGATGATGTCGTAGTTAAAGTTTGTATGAAGTCATCACAGTGATGTCATTAGAGTTACAGAGCTCATTCATACAACACACACACCACACACAAACCAAAGCCCATTAATAATAATACTAATAATAATAATAACCAATAACGGTGATAAAGCAGAAATCAGCAACATCGTTCCATGTGGCTTCATCAGCATCTACATCTTCATCATCGTCAGTCCTTCATGTCTCCGTGTGAAGTCCACTGAGTCCAGATTCCAGACAGGAAGTCAGTCTGATCGTCTCTAATTAACAGATTTATATTTACTAAAGATTACACCTTTAACGAACACCTCATCACCTCCAGATAAACGATCCCAGTCCTCTAATTAAGACACTAATTCAGAAACTCACCTGCCTGTTTCCTAACTAACATACCGACCTGTTAATTAACAAACTGACTTAATTAACCCCGCCCCTTCCCTCTGTCTCTTCTGTCCTCTGTCTACCAGACCTCGCAGCGCTTCCCGGGGTTCATGGGCGTCCCCGCGGGGCAGTTGAAGTGGCGGCTGAAGTCCGGAGAGTTGGCGAGCGTGCCGATGACTCTGTATCGGGGTGGGCTGTGGGGGTCGGTCATCAGGCCCTCATGAGCGCTCTCTGGTGTTAGAACTGAACACCACACCTGAACAACACAAAGCAGATGATGATCAGACCCAACGTACGCTTCATTTCCCTTCAGTTTGACACGGGAGAGTCGGCACATAAATCACTGTATCATCAGCATAGAACATGAGCATGACAACGGAAACACAGACCTGATAAAGAAGGAGGCCGACCTTCCCGCCTCAAATCAAACTGATAACTAACAACTCTTTTCTAATTTGAAATGTCTGCCAGCCTTCGCTGCCCTTCTCTGTTTGGAGGGAGACGTCAAACAAACCTTCTGTAATAAAATTTGACTCCCCAAACCACAAAGAGTTCATCTGTAAAGCTGCGTCCAAAAGGACAGGGACAGACAGCAGTCTTTGAATCCTAGAATACGCTGACTGGAGGCTGCGAGGCGGCAGCCTCAACCTATATTAGCGACATGTTAGCATCCTAAGTAGACTGCACCTGTCTGGTCTTGCTGCATCTCACCTGAGCAAATCCCACGAAGAAGAGCTGATCGTTGGTCAGGTTGACGGCCGGAAGTCTCTTCTCCTCTCCACTCTTCTTGACCCACGACCGATAGGCCTGAAGACAAACACGCATTATACGAGGTGACGTTCTGCTGCCTCATATTAACACAGCTCGGATCGCTACATTTTGGTTCATACTCACGTGGTATGCAGCTTTCAGTCCTCCGTTGTCGGCGATGTTTTCTCCCAGCGTCTGTTTTCCGTTGACATGTTCTCCGTTGACAAGGTAGCGGCTGTACTGATCAACCATACATTCTGTCCTCTGACGAAACGCCTCCACTGAGGAGTTCTGCCACCACGGCCTCAAGTTACCTTCTTTATCGTACTCACGACCTGACGACCAGACGGGAGCCGATTAATGAAGTGCACCAGTATTCAATGTTCCCGAAAAGACCAAATTCTTGGTCGTCATCTCCTCGGACCAGAGACACACACTTACCCTGATCATCGAAGGCATGGGTGAGCTCGTGACCCATCACCACTCCAATCCCACCAAAGTTCAAGGCCCTGGAAACACAGAACACACAAGTTTAAAAGGTTTCTCCAAAGTGTCCACAAACCAGAGACTGATTTGGCTCGTCACAGTCTAACTGTCACAGAGATAAACATGAAAAGTTTGTCCTGAGGATGGCGCTAGAGTGTGTATCATGACCAGGAATGACATCAGGAACAATCATGTCTGTTTGGTGTCAATATATCTGCAGTCCCACTACACAAAACCAATTATTCATTAACTTCATCAAACCTCTAACGACAGGCACACAGACAGGTGGACACACAGACAGGTGGACACACAGACAGGTAGATTCTAGAGGTAAACAGACTTGGGGTGGTCGTGGGCGTAGAAAGGAGCTTGTAGGATCCCAGCAGGGAAGACGATGCCGTTCTTAGTGGGCATGTAGTAGGCATTAACTGCAGGAGGAGTCATACTCCACCTGGAGGAGGAGAGGAGGGGAGGAAACAAGGAGAGGAGACAAGGAGAGGAGAGGAGTTATTTTGTGTTCATAGCTGCAAACTACAGGTCTAATCTTGTGTTTGGCACAGCAACAGAACCTCTGAACCGGCAGTGTCCAGTCTAACAGTGAACACAGCAACAGAACCTCTGAACCGGCAGTGTCCAGTCTAACAGTGAACACAGCAACAGAACCTCTGAACCAGCAGTGTCCAGTCTAACAGTGAACACAGCAACAGAACCTCTGAACCAGCAGTGTCCAGTCTAACAGTGAACACAGCAACAGAACCTCTGAACCAGCAGTGTCCAGTCTAACAGTGAACACAGCAACAGAACCTCTGAACCGGCAGTGTCCAGTCTAACAGTGAACACAGCAACAGAACCTCTGAACCGGCAGTGTCCAGTCTAACAGTGAACACAGCAACAGAACCTCTGAACCAACACATGTAAGGTCAAAGCAGCAAATTTATTGTGAATAAAGTCTGATCCAGTCTGAATAAAGTTCTGTGGTTCTGGTTCTGTACAGTGATCAGTGAGGCCCGGACAGAGATGGCTGTAGCCGCGCTCACAGTCACTCACAGTCTGGATCAAACAGAACCGTGAAGAACACCTGAAAACACTGAAGACACTTTGTGTCAGTGTTGGACACAGCAGCCTGACCGAGCTAACCACAGGTGGCACTTCACTATGTTTCCATCATAACGTCTGTAAATCACCTCGGTACTGTAACGTTATTCCCTGTTTGTCTTAGAAGCTGAGCTCCAACCCGGTCCAGTCCAGCTGCTAAGCCCGGTTCTGTTGTCTAACCATGCAGTTTTGGGGTTGGGCGGGTTTATATGACTCAGAGCAAGGAAGGGAATCAGGATTGGATACTGGATGGATATAGTGTGTATCCTGTTGGTGTCTTACTAGTCTTCATCGTTCTTACTGGTCTTTGTTGGGAGTCTTCCTCAGCTGGTCGGCCATCACTCGGGATGAGAAGTTGTAAAAGTTCAGCGTGTTCTGGAAGAAGCTGTCGTCCGACACGTCATACTGAAACAGAACACAGTTAGAACCAGCAGGGGGCATCAGAGGCTCACCTGTTGATGTTCAACCAATCAACCAATGAAAACGCTGAACAACCTGTTCACCTCCCACTCACCCCGTCGTAAACATCGTCCAGCTCTTTAGGGTCCAGGATGAATTCTGGGAAACCAATCATGTCGTAGATTGCATCTGCCTAACCAGGGATAAACAGAAAAACAATTAGCACCTGTAATTCTACCTGTCTGTACCTGTCTGCCCACCTGCCCCCGTACCTTCTCTTTGGCAGCCTGTCTTGTGTGGTCGTCCATCCAGCTGAGTCGGTCCAGACCTTCTTTGAACGCAGAGCGGATTGCGTTAATCATCTCCTCGGCCTGAAAGAGACAGAAGGAAGATGATGGACCGGAGCAGAACCAGGACCACCTGAACCAGGTTCTGATCTTCAGTTCCTCAGGTGTGAACTGTGACTCACGATCTCTTTGCTGTGTTTGTCGAAGGACGCCTTGACGAAGAGCGCTCCCAGAGCAAAGCCCAGAATCTCGTCCGTGTTCAAGATACACGTCTGCCAGCGGGGGGTGCAGGACTGCAACAAACCAGAACCAGTCGGTACCAGTTAAAGTCTTAGTCATTAGAAGTATTTATACCCGCTGTGCTAAATAAAATAACTATCAGTAACAGGAGGAGTACCATTATTTGCAGTAGTCATATCAGTAACAGGAGTACTTGTAGTAGAAGTACCTTCTTGGTCCCATAGAGACTCTCCAGCAGTTTGTCCTGAGCGTTCTCGAAACGTTGATCCAAACTGCCGACGCTCTTCTGAACCAGCGCCCACATCATGTAGTTATTCAGCAGACTGCAGACAGGCAGACAGACAGACAGGCAGACAGGCAGACAGACAGACAGACAGACAGGCAGACAGACAGGCAGACAGGCAGACAGACAGACAGGCAGACAGACAGGCAGACAGACAGGCAGACAGACAGGCAGACAGACAGGCAGACAGGCAGACAGACAGACAGGCAGACAGACAGACAGGCAGACAGACAGGCAGACAGACAGACCTGTAATCAGTAAAATGCTGCCAACTGTAGCTGCTGTTAGCTCAGTTTGTTAGCTCCGGGGAGTGTTAGAGTTTGCCACTGACAGACACACTGCGTAGAAATCAGTGTCTGTTGTATGTCTGTCTGTGATTGTTTCTGACCTGCGGTCGGTCTTGTTGATGAGGTCGGACACCTGCTGCAGGTACTCTTTGGCGTACAGGACGACGGGTTCGGTGTCATTCAGCTCCAAAGGAGACAGAGAGGACGACAGGTAGTCCAACCAGTCCACGGCCGGAGCCAGCAGCTGAAACACCAACGAAGAAGAGATGTTTAAATATGGACCCTGAACTCTCTGGAGGCGTTGCATATCCCCGTCCGGCCTGGGAACTCCTCGGGACCACCCAGGAGGAGCTCGTACACTCGTACGTTGTTTTATTCAGCCCCATGTTGTGTCTGCAGGTCTTCCTCTCATTAATGAGGCAGCCTGAGAGGCTAAACTGAACCAAGAGCTGCCCGCTGTAATAACTGAAGCTCAGATCTTCTCTCCTCTGGACTGTCACATCTGGACAGTAAGAGGACAACGTTTACGACTGTCTGTCTGTCTCAGTAATCCTCAGTGTGGGAGCAGACTGCACCACCCGGGGGGGAGATGCTGAGATGAAAAACTAATCCCTGCTGTCTGCTTCAGCTTCAGAGAGAAGACGTCCATGTTTGTCTTCATCACAACACAAACTGACGTTTCATATGAAAATAAAAGAAACAGAACTGAAGTTTCAGAAATGGCTGGAGTTTTCTAATTTTACTGGATGAATGGCATGAAACCAGAGGGCTGGGCTGACCTGTAGAGGGCGCTACACACTACAACACGAAAGATGATGAACGACATGAAAACACGTTGATGTAAACTAAGTCAGGACAAAGGAAAAGGTCAGACTCAACCTCCAGACGTCCGTCTGAAGTCTCCTTCATCTTCATATCAGCCATGTTTATATAATAACCTGTTATCTAACCCCTCTCTGCTACAGAGATGCAGGCACATAGCAACAGCTCTTGGCAACTGTTGCCATGGTGACCCCAGAAGCATCTGCAACCCTGAAGGACAGAGAGCTGCAGCAGAGAGAGACACTGCACTCTACGACAAAACACCAGCCTGATACACAGATTTATTTCTGCAGGATGATTGAAGCTAATTATGATCAATGAATGAAGGAAATCACAGGAGGTCGATAAAAGCAGATTAATACTCTTTGTGTTTGTGACCATGATGTTTACAGCATGCATCTGCATCCATTACCATGATGCTATCAGACAAAAATGTGTCAGGACCAAGACTACGTCCAGGTTTTAGACAGTCTGCGTGGACGTCTCAGAGACTACGTCCAGGTTTTAGACAGTCTGCAAGACGTCACAGAGACTACGTCCAGGTTTTAGACAGTCTGTAGGACGTCACAGAGACTACGTCCAGGTTTTAGACAGTCTGCGTGGACGTCTCAGAGACTACTTCCAGGTTTTAGACAGTCTGCAAGACGTCACAGAGACTACGTCCAGGTTTTAGACAGTCTGTAGGACGTCACAGAGACTACGTCCAGGTTTTAGACAGTCTGCGTGGACGTCTCAGAGACTACGTCCAGGTTTTAGACAGTCTGCAAGACGTCACGGAGACTACGTCCAGGTTTTAGACAGTCTGTAGGACGTCACAGAGACTACGTCCAGGTTTTAGACAGTCTGCGTGGACGTCTCAGAGACTACTTCCAGGTTTTAGACAGTCTGCAAGACGTCACAGAGACTACGTCCAGGTTTTAGACAGTCTGCGGGGACGTCACAGAGACTACGTCCAGGTTTTAGACAGTCTGTAGGACATCACAGAGACTACGTCCAGGTTTTAGACAGTCTGCAAGACGTCACGGAGACTACGTCCAGGTTTTAGACAGTCTGCGGGGACATCACAGAGACTACTACAGTGAACCCCTCTGGTGACGTTAACCTCACCTGTAGTTCAGCGATGGTGACCTTGTGGTAGATCTTCTCCTCGTCTCGCCGTTGGTCCAGTGGGACGGTGATGTTGGCAAGCGCTGTCTCAAACTCCAGAATTTGCTGCATCTGAAGATGAGTGGATGTTCTCTCACCCCCAAGCAGCATCCCAAGCTCCACCATGTAGTCCAGGTACGCCACCAACACCTGGAATTAGGACAAATGTCTCATTTCAAGTCGCCATCCCAGCTGCAATGACAACACACACACCGAGCTTCAGGAATTCTCACCTTCTCATTGGCTGTCTTGTTGAGGTAATAGTCCCTGGATGGCAGGAAGAGCCCTGATTGGTCCACCTGGGCAGAGGGCGAGAACATAGATCATCAGATGTGTAACAAACTGCTGCAGCTGATGAATCATGTAGATGGCAGCATGTTTCTGGATGTTCTCTCTCTGAACTTCATTTGTAGATGCAGTTCTGCCCGATGGCTCCACAAACTGTTTTCACAGTGTTGAACCATCAATAAACTTCAGCAGGTTGAACATTACCTCTTCAGTCTGCAGTCAGTTGATAATAGTTAGTGTTTGCCTTTTTTTTATTATTTTGAAAATGCACTTCTTCTCCCTGTGGTCTGGACTGTCTGGTTCTGGTTCTGGTTCTACCTGGATGACATTGCTGTTGGAGTTTTTGGGATCAGCGCTGACTCCGACACTGAAGAAAGGCAGAGCTTTGTAGGGACCAGACACCACCTTCAGCACCTCCATGAAGTTCTCCTTCTCCCAGGGACCCGTCACGTTCCAGCCCCCGATCTGCAGACAGAGTCCAGGTCTTCATCACAGACATACTGATGATTTAAATATCGTTAGAACCTGAACAGAACACCTGTGTCTGAACTACAACAGGATATCAAATTATTCGCCTGTTTGCTGATGATACTCTTTTATATATTAGACACAGCTCCTGTTGATAGATGGTTTATCAACATGAATGAGTCGTGCATATTTCATCCACACAGGACAAATCTTCATTTTACCCGTTTCATGCATCATAAACAGTCTTTTCTTCTTTATGAAAATTATTATTTAATTTCTTCAGAATTATTGTTTCTGGTATAAAATGTTTAAACTATGATCGCAGCTTTCACTAGTTCTTTGTTAGATCATGTGATGCTGCCATAACCCAGCTGAAGCGGTTGCCGCGGTGACCAAGCATGCACGTGGTTACCTTGGTGATGAGGTCGATGAGAGGCTGAGCTCCGAGCTCCTCGATCCTCTGAGTGTTGAGACAGGACAGGTAGTAAGACTGAGTCTTCCTCTCCGCCTCGCTGCTGCCGTTAAACGTCCCGTTTTCTGAGAGTAAGACAGAATATCAGCAAAGACTCAACGAGGACCTGTCTCACCTGTCTCTCTCTCTCTACCCATCTCCCCCTCCACCCGTCTCACCCAGCAGGTGTTTGAGCAGCGCCTGGTTCTGCTCCCAGATGCTATTGAACGTGGACCAGCGCGGCCGGCCGTCAGGCAGCGGGTTCTTCCTCATCCAGCCTCCGCAGGCGAACTGGTAGAAGTCCTGACACGGGTCAGCGCTGCGGTCCATCGCCTCCACCATCTGACTCGCCACCGTGATGCACGCCTCGGACAGGCACAGGCCACGCCCACTGTCTGCACAGCATCATGGGAAAGATAAAAATAAGAGTGAACTAAAGAGGAGACGACGAGAAGAGAAGGAAGGGAGGAGGCAGGAAAGGAAAGCGATGAGGCGGCAGAGGAGTAAAGGAAAGGAGGTGATAAGGAAAGGTGGCCATTGGGAAAGCAGTAGGGGATGGGTGGGGGTAGGAAAGGAAGGGAAATGATAGGAAAGGAAAGAAATGAGAGGCAAGAGGGGAAGGGAGGGATGGGATATGAAAAGAAATGGAGAAGACAAGAAAGGAAAGGAAACAGGAGGCTGAGAAGTGACGGAGGTGGTAGAAAGGGAGAGGCGGCAGTGAGGAAGGATGGGTGAGGGCAGGAAATGAACATAAAGGAAACAAACAATAAAGCAAGGAGAGGCAGGGAAGGAAAGGAGGATGTATGTAAGGATAGGTGGAGTAGGAATGGAAAAGGGAGGCTGGGGAGGAGAGGAGTGAAGTGGGGGTAGGAAGAAAGGAAAGACAGAGGAAGGTGCTCATGTTGTTACCGGAGCTGAATCCGAGACCCAGAACCAGCAGACATGCCAGCAGAGCCAGGAGGGCAGCGAGCAGCAGGACTGAGAGCAGAACCTCCAGCTGAGTCCTCCGGCCCAGAATATCCACGCCCCCCTTCCTGAAGCCCACCTGAGAGACACAAACACTGGTCACTGCCTCCTGATGCTAACGCAGCTAACAGAACCGGGCTCAGCAAACCCAGCAAGAGAACCAGCTCGATCACTGCTGGTTCTGAGATCGTTCAGTGGAAGGAAGACGAACACGAGCTCGGACTGTTAGAATGTCTCATACTTAGACATTATTTTAGGACTCAAACCGGACCTCCTGGATCAGATTTCTCCTCCTTTACAGGAGCCTCAGAAGGAGTCAGCTTCCTCCTTCCAGAAAGTTCACATTTGTTGGACCAGTCTCTATCTGGCAGTGGTCCAGAACCCCTTGCTGTTCCTCTCTTTGTGGCTGGTGGCCCCATTTTGTGTTTTCAGTCTGAGCCCACCCCGAGGTCTGGCTCTGACTGTGTCCGGGGATTTAAAGAATCTCTCAGGGTCCAGGACTCCACCTGGGACCAGTTATCCAACTAAACTTCACCTTTCTTTATGTTTCTAGACTGATTCTCTGTGTGTGTGTGTGTGTGTGTGTGTGTGTGTGTGTGTGTGTGTGTGTGTTGTGTTCACTGACCTCCACCGCGTCAGGATACGTGGCCGTTTCACCCGGAGAGTCGGACACTTCCACCTCCTCCAGCGTAGCTCGCTTGTAGCTCGACATCTGTGGAGACAGATAACGGGATGTTCACGTCCACGCTGATGCAGATGAATTGTCTGAGTGGATCTAATTTGCACGGCGGAAGAACATCATCATCATCAACCTTCACAGACCTGGTCAGGTCCGCCTGACGGGTCTAACCTGATTCCAGAACATACGGAGCGTCCATGATGGACAGACCAAACCAACAGACCCTCATCTCAGGAATGTAAACACACCAACCAGTGGAGGTTTGCTTTTGTCCTCTAGCGCCACCAGCAGGTTTACGGGTGTGTTGCTGTGTTTGCTTCATGTTTGTTTTGCTATTAACTTGAAATGTGGGCGAGGAGGAGGGAGCTGCTGGAGCTGCCGGAGCTGCTGGAGCTGCCGGAGCTGCCGGAGCTGCAGGAGCTGCCGGAGCTGCTGGAGCTGCCGGAGCTGCCGGAGCTGCAGGAGCTGCTGGAGCTGCCGGAGCTGCTGGAGCTGCCGGAGCTGCAGAGGCCGAGGTGACGTACCGATGGTTACATGTGTTTTATGTCTGGCTAAAACCAACATGAGCTTCAGCTGTGGATGTGCAGAAATGAGAGCGACAGCTGAACTGTGCACGTTGCTCACGGTTGTTTTATTGACTGCTGGACTTTGAGCATTTATTATTCATTGACTGTTTGTAAAATGTCCCTGTGGGACGTTCGTCCTGTCCAGACGTCTGAGATCAGCTTTCAGGATTCACAGTTTTTGATCCTCGCTGCTGCAGACAGCGAGCGACTCGAGTGTCTCTGCTCTTCATCATCTTTCCTCTGAGAACGAGCGTGCTGTGGACCAATCACAGCTCTCTGCTCGAAGAAAAGAAACTTTGACCCAATAAAAACTAAATTCAGCTCATGTTTGGACTGATGTTAGCTCAGTTTGTTAGCCGTGCTGTCCGGACTGTGAGCTCAGAGCAGAAGAAGAAGAAGAAGAAGAAGAAGAAGAAGAAGAAGAAGAAGAAGAAGAAGAAGAAGAGGTGTTCAGGCCCAGCAGTCAGCAGCTTCTATGGACGTGATGGCAGAGGAGCAGAGAGTGAAGAGGACGCTGACGGAGGAAGCTAAGAAGAGAAAAGGAGAGAGTGAGCGAGCAAGAAGCCGCCGGACAAGAGTAAATCTGGGACTGACTTTTAGTGGTTGGTGAGAGCTTGGTGAAATAAAAGGCTGACAGACAGATGCAGATTCATTTAACAGCTCCAGTTTCGTGCGTGACGTGGAGCTGCAGGTCGCTCGGTCTGTCTTCAATCTAAACAGGAAACATCTCTGGGATTAAAAATCTCTTTTCAAATGAAGTCCAGGCCAAGACAGATAAACAAAAACAGACATCCCGTCAAAATAAAAGCACAGAACAAGCCGTGAATCAACATGATCACTGTGACGACGCGGCTGTTCGGGTCTTTCTGGTTCTGAAGCTTCGTGGACTGGACCTCAGTGCGGCGAGTGGCGGCTCAGCATGAGGACGTATTTCACTGTGATCAAATAAATCTGCACTTCCTGTGTTTACTCTCAGCCTCTCTCTCAGCCTCTCTCCCTCTCTCTGCAGCTCTGTGTCGATGTCTCTCGCCCCCTCCCCCCTCAGTCATTGTGTTGCAGGAATATAAACAGTCCGGCGCTCCACCCTGCAGAGACACAAACACAACACGCCGCTGCACCACCAGTCACATGACGCCGTCCATAAACGACAAACAGCTGCAGCTTCACATCGTTTCATCGCCACGGCACCTCACGTGTGCTGCTGCGTGTGGTTGCCGTGGAAACCGCTGCGGCGCAGAGCAAGGTGGGCACTAAGTGCATGGTTAGCATGGTTAGCATGGTTAGCATTACCATCAGATGGATCCCAGTCAATGCCTGGTGACCTCTTGACCCCGCTCATCCTCACATGGTCAAAAGTGTGCGGACAACACATTCAAACGTCCTGTATGACATGACAGCTTCTCTCTGTTGTAGTCATGAATGTTGTGATCCACCTGACAGGTGTCACATGTCAACAACATGTTGAGGAAACAGCACAGGTGAGTCTTGGGACTGTCAAAATAAAAGCACACTCTAAATTGTGCCATTTATTAGTGAATATTTTGAAGACAGCGTAAAGTCAGGACCTGCTCTGCCTCCTGATTGGCTGGTCAGAGACCTCACACGTGAAGCGTGTACAACATACATGCAGGTGTTCCACCAATCAGATCCAGACAAGCTGCGGATGACATCATCATCGCAGGCGAGTCCGTCTTTATTCAGATCGTCAAAACAATGAGAGTTCATGTTTCTGTCGACTTCTTCAACTTCATCCAGCAGCTCTGAGCTGAACCGGGAACCAGAACCAGCCGCCAGCGTTTGGACCTCTCTAACGATGCCGGGTCATCTGAAGCCTCGTGGTCCAGCCTGCCTGTCTGCCTGTCTGCCTGCCTGCCTGTCTCTCTCTCAGTCTCTGTCATTGTCTCTCGCCCGGCTCTGTTCTCTTTAATTGATGACGCACACGGGAGGGGAGGGAGGGGGGAGTGGGCGAGCGGGGTTGCTAGGAGATGGGAGTGTGTGTTATATCTCTCTGTAGAGGGTGATGTCACTGTGTGTGTGTGTGTGTATATGTGTGTGTGTGTGTGTGTGTGTGTGTAATTAGATAATGTGTGTGAATCATCTCCTTTCAGCTCTAATGGAGTTCACTGCAGCTTATATAACATCTGTCTGTCTGTCTGTGGCTGTGAAATCTGCTCTTTTGTCCCAGCACAGCCTCCGTACTCAAAGCAGCGGAACAGGTCAGTAAATCATCTGCATGTCAGTTAGCCTAGCTTAGCACAAGGAGAGAAACAGCTAACTGCAGAAACATTAAATCTAATTAAGACGGGAAGTTCTGTCTACTTTATTCTCAGTGAGCTAGCATCAGCACATTCCTTCCAGCGAATACGACCAGACCAGAACCAGAACCTCTGAACCGGCAGTGTCCAGTCTAACAGTGAACACAGCAACAGAACCTCAGAACCAGCAGTGTCCAGTCTAACAGTGAACACAGCAACAGAACCTCTGAACCAGCAGTGTCCAGTCTAACAGTGAACACAGCAACAGAACCTCTGAACCAGCAGTGTCCAGTCTAACAGTGAACACAGCAACAGAACCTCTGAACCAGCAGTGTCCAGTCTAACAGTGAACACAGCAACAGAACCTCTGAACCAACACATGTAAGGTCAAAGCAGCAAATTTATTGTGAATACAGTCTGATCCAGTCTGAATAAAGTTCTGTGGTTCTGGTTCTGTACAGTGATCAGTGAGGCCCGGACAGAGATGGCTGTAGCAGCGCTCACAGTCACTCACAGTCTGGATCAAACAGAACCGTGAAGAACACCTGAAAACACTGAAGACACTTTGTGTCAGTGTTGGACAGACACTGGAGGACAGAGTTTCCGATCATAAGTAATGTAATGAGAACAAATACTCGAGTACATATTCACCACAGTGTGTTTGGACTGAGCCGCTGTGATCAGCTGACGGAGGCTGTAAACAATAAAAAGGTCGTGACGAAGGACCGCCGTCATCTTCACAGGCTGCATCACTGAGCGCGTGCAGAGAAACGTCAGCTCACATCAGAGTGAAAGCACACTGAAGACGCTTCACCTGCAGGTCGTCACCACGGCAACCGCTACATTGCCACCTCCCGTCCCTGAGGAAACATCAGTCCTCCTCTGTGACCTCTGACCCCGAACATAAACACCTCCTCAGCACAAAGACACCTCCCCCACCCCAAAGAGCAGCCAGAGGTTTGACTGCAGCATCCAGAGGAGGAGGTGATGATGATGAAGGTCGCAGCGCTCAGCTTTGTTGTTTGTTGCTCAGATGGAAACTGGGCGTCTTAAGACAGGAAGTCACAGAGCTGCAGACAGGAAACAGTAAACCCTGCCCAGCCTAACACACACGCACACACAAACACACACTGCCAGCTTGGCGTTCTCTGGTCCTGCCTCAACTCATCTTCAGTCACTATTCACTGTTAGACTGGACCCTGCCGGTTCAGAGGTTCTGTTGCTGTGTTCACTGTTAGACTGGACACTGCCGGTTCAGAGGTTCTGTTGCTGTGTTCACTGTTAGACTGGACACTGCTGGTTCAGAGGTTCTGTTGCTGTGTTCACTGTTAGACTGGACACTGCTGGTTCAGAGGTTCTGTTGCTGTGTTCACTGTTAGACTGGACACTGCCGGTTCAGAGGTTCTGTTGCTGTGTTCACTGTTAGACTGGACACTGCCGGTTCAGAGGTTCTGTTGCTGTGTTCACTGTTAGACTGGACACTGCCGGTTCAGAGGTTCTGTTGCTGTGTTCACTGTTAGACTGGACACTGCCGGTTCAGAGGTTCTGTTGCTGTGTTCACTGTTAGACTGGACACTGCCGGTTCAGAGGTTCTGTTGCTGTGTTCACTGTTAGACTGGACACTGCCGGTTCAGAGGTTCTGTTGCTGTGTTCACTGTTAGACTGGACACTGCCGGTTCAGAGGTTCTGTTGCTGTGTTCACTGTTAGACTGGACTGTCACTGGAAGCTGGTTCATGTTCTTCTAAATATGCTTCTACATTTGGAAGTATATGTATATTTGCACAGGGTGTTTTATTTTGAAAATCCCCTGGATTGTCTGTGCTGTTCCTGTGTCTGGCTTCCTGTCAGCTCGAGCTGCTCTGTGTACATTGATGCAGGCTGCTCGCAGCTTCCATCACAAATAGAACAGAGCCGAGCGGAGGCCCACTTCTGAACCGGACCGTGGTGGAGCCGTGGTCAGGTGATCCAGAAGGTTTTCATACATGTGATCATGTTTTTTTTCAGACATGTGATGTTTACTCAAACATTAAAGCAGATCATAAATCACACGCTGGTATTTTTATGTTTGCTGTTCATATTTGAAGATGTGTGGAACTCGTGTCGGATGAATGAAGATCAGCTGACCGCTGCTCTGCACTGAAATAAACAATAACACAGTTAGCAATTAGCCTCAGAGCTAAAGGATCATGGACCACAGCAGACAGCGTCTCCATTAACATCACGTACTTCATGTTTCTCATTATAAACATCAACGTTTCATTCATTAACTGGCTCCAAAAGCTAAGCAGAGGAAATGAGTCTTAATGACTGAATTGTTTCCAGCAGAGCTGAGACAGTTACGAGGAAGTCACAGATTACAGATTACACTGGAACAGTCCGGCTCAACAGGCTAATCTACATTCTGTACAACGCCTGAGCAGACGAGCTCGGGGGCGAGCCGCAAACATTAACTCTGAGCATCAGTGGTTAGCATTAGCAGACACTGAGCTAATGACAGGAAACAGGAAGAAAAGCCCCAAACTGCAGGAGCCGAAGAGTTCTGCAGAAATATGAAGAGTTTATACACGAACAGCTGAAACAGTCTGAACCTGCTGAAGACAAAACACCAACAAGCTCGCTGACTCGTGTTTTATCTCTGAACCATTTTCAACACAGACAAGCTAACAGCTAACAGATAGCTAACGCGTAGCTAACATGTAGCATATCTAAGTACAGGAAAGGGGGAAGTTGACAGAGGCTTGCTCAACTGTGATTGGAGGACAGAGTGAGAAGGGGCGGGGCTTATGAAGATGGAGGGTGAACATCATTTTGCTCTGAATCAGATGAACGCAGACACGAGGTCCGGATGAAGAATCGCCCCCTCGTCACGTCATCGGTCTGACCTCGCTGAACTCTCTCGACATTAGTCACCTGATGTTTACCGTCAGACACCTGAAGCTCTTTAAACACCGAAGCAACAACAGGACAGCGTGACGCCGGACTCGTCCACGCGGCGACCACGACTCATTTGACTGACGTCTGTTAAATCCTGTTGATGCTACGCTGACACGTCATCAGGTGCACGGTGTCTCTGCTGCAAACTGTAGCTGCTGTTAGCTCAGTTTGTTAGCCGGGCTGTGAGCTCAGAGCACCAGGGGAGTGAAGAAGAAGAGGAAGGAGAAGAAGAAGAAGAAGAAGAAGAAGAAGAAGAGGTGTTCAGGCCCAGCAGTCAGCAGCTTCTATGGACATGATGGCAGAGGAGCAGAGAGTGAAGAGGACGCTGACGGAGGAAGCTAAGAAGAGAAAAGGAGAGAGTGAGCGAGCAAGAAGCCGCCGGACAAGAGTAAATCTGGGACTGACTTTTAGTGGCTGTTACGCAGACGTAACGTTGCTCTAACGTTCGAGTCGCAGCAGCTCGGTTTTATAAAGGAGATGAAGAAAAGGCTTTTATTGTGACGGTTCACAGGAAGTCTCCTCCTTCTTCTTCTGTGGTTCAAACTGAACTCAGATTTTATGTTTGTGATGAAAAACTGATCAATTAGTGACGTCAGCAGGCCACACGCGCGTGCGCGCGCGCACACACACCTGTCTGCAGCTACAGATCAATCAGGCCGACCTGTCAATCAGAAACAAGCAGCCGACCAATCACAGTGATTGACAGCTGATCAGAACAGACCCGGGCCACACAGGAGCACGTGGGCGGCGTGCATGTTGTTGCGGGGTTTGTGCGTGTTTTCCGCGCGCGCGTGTGTGTGTGTGTGTGTGTGTGTACTCACAGTGTTCCGGAGGTCCTGCAGCGCTACGCTCATCCTGGAGCTCCGTCCCCGAAAACAGAGCGCTACCGACGGCCGCTCCGCCGGCCCATCCTCCCCGGCTGTCGGTCCGTCTGTCTGCCTGCCTGCCTGTCTGTCTGTCTGCCTGTCTGTCTGTCTGTCTGCCTGTCTGTCTGTTCGTCTTCTCCTCTTTTGTCCGTGCAGCAGCAGCAGGAGGTTTTTCTGCTCCTCTCTCTCTGTCTCTCTCTCTCTCTCTCTCTGTCTCCTCAGACCCCGCCCAACATCCAACCAGCCTCTTCCTCTCACAAACAAACACACCCCGAGACACAAGAGGGGCTGACGTCATCCATACGGGCCTACGTCACCTCCTCCAGCTCATCTGGAGGGAGCCTGAATGAAAAACCTTCATCATCATCATCAAGTTATGAAACATCCTGAATGTCAGAGTTTGAAAGTTTATTCAAATGATTATAAATTATACATACATACATACATATATATATATATATATATATACATATGTATATATATATATATATATATATATATATATATATATATATATATATATATATATATATATATGTATATATATGTATATATGTATGTATATATATATACACAATATGTCTGTGTATATATATATATATATATATATATATACATATACACAGACATCTTGGTTGGTTGGAACAAAAACCTGCAGCCACACGGCCCTCTGCGTTACATCATGTTACATTACGTATGTTGTGTTACCTTATGTTGAGTTATGTTAATTTATATTACAGGACGTTACGTTAAGTTACATTACATTACATTATGTTAAACTAGGTTACGTTGCGGTTAGGTCAGGTGAGGTTGGGGGTGCTAGAGGTGGGTCGAGAACATCTTCAGTCTGTTGCTATTGCAGAAACGCAAACAGAAATCAGCTTCACGTCTGATCAACATTTCTGTTTTATTGATCTGACAGCAGGCAGATGTTAAAATATCAAACAGACTGTGTTGGCTGTTACACATCACCTGACCTCACATAGAAGGTCAAATCAAACACACCTGTTGACAGTCAACAGATCTGAGATCAGGTTTTACAGAACAGATGAATCTGAAGTGACATACTGACGGGTTCAACATGAGCTGAGTCCAGTTTCTGTTACCTGAACCTGAAGAGCGGCACCGTGATCCGGTTTAATGTCTCAACTAAACAAACAGTAACACAGAGGAGGAACCCAGAACTGGTTCAACCGGTCCAACTGGATCCATTCAGCAAAGCTCATATAACCATCTCAGACAGTCTGCGGGACGTCTCAGAGACTACGTCCAGGTTTTAGACAGTCTGCGGGACGTCTCAGAGACTACGTCCAGGTTTTAGACAGTCTGCGGGACGTCTCAGAGACTACGTCCAGGTTTTAGACAGTCTGTGACAGTCACAGAGTCTACGTCCAGGTTTTAGACAGTCTGCGGGGACGTCACAGAGACTACGTCCAGGTTTTAGACAGTCTGCAGGACGTCTCAGAGACTACGTCCAGGTTTTAGACAGTCTGCAGGACGTCACAGAGACTACGTCCAGGTTTTAGACAGTCTGCGGGGACGTCACAGAGACTACGTCCAGGTTTTAGACAGTCTGTGGGGACGTCACAGAGACTACGTCCAGGTTTTAGACAGTCTGCGGGGACGTCACAGAGACTACGTCCAGGTTTTAGACAGTCTGCGGGGACGTCACAGAGACTACGTCCAGGTTGTGTATCACAGTTTCTGTCAACAGCAGATCAACATGATCAATAATCAGAGAAATCACTTCCTGTTTCATGAAGTTCTGATCTGGTTCTGGTTCAGTGTTATGTAACAGCTCCCCCTGCTGACTGCAGACTCACAGTACACACTTTCATCATTTGTAGTTTTCAACATCATTTAGGACAACAGCTCCCATGATCCTCCTGTTCTTCTTCTCTGAAGTTCTGGTTCTCCTCGGCCCATCAGTTTCACCCTCCTCACTTTGTCTCAGTCCACATGAATAGTTCAGACCAGAACCTGAGAGTCCGGACCGGTCCGTCAGTGTGAGGTCAGCACGTTCCTGTGCTTTGATTGGTTTGCTAGTGGTGGGCGGGGCCTCAGGCTCAGTGGTGATGTAATGCTTGTGTTTGTCCAGTAGAGGGCGCAGTGACCTCAACATTCTGTTGATGCTTTCCATCGACCCTCTCCTTCCTTCCTTCCTCCCTTCCTTCCTTCCTTTCTTCCTTCCTTCCTTCCTCTCTTCCTTCCTTCCTTTCTTCCTTCCTTCCTTCCTTCCTTCCTCTCTTTCTTCCTTTCTTTCTTTCTTCCTTCCTTCCTTCCTCCCTTCCTTCCTCCCTCCCTCCCTCCCTTCCTTCCTTCCTTCCTTTCTTCCTTCCTTCCTCCCTTCCTTCCTTCCTTTCTTCCTTCCTTCCTTCCTCCCTTCCTTCCTCCCTTTCTTCCTTTCCTTCCCTCCCTTCCTTCCTTCCTTCGTCCAGTTCTCTGTTTCCTCACTTTCTTTTTGAACTGAGATCAGATGATCAGTTTGAAGGAGCTGATGGCGTCACCGCTAAGAGAACCTGAACCTGGACAACCTGAAGAGCATGAGAACCAGGAGAACCTGAACATGAAGAACTTAAGAGTCTGCAATGTAAACCTAGAGGATGAAGAACCTGGAGAAGAACAGTTCTGTGGAGGACGTCATCGCCATTTTTATTTCTTAATGTCAACTCCACATGTTTGAGATATTTCATAGGTTTTCCACAGGATGTTTTATTTTGAAAGACCGAACAAAGTTTTGTAAATGGACTGATTCTGAAATGACCCGCGCGTCTGTCAAAGCGTGAAAACATTGTTTACCTCCAGAGGATGGACCATCGCCACACGCCGCTTCTTATATCTGATACATTCATTTTTCTCTCTGTGAGTAGCTGATGAAAATAAGCAAAGAGTGAAGGAAAGAAGTGATGAGGAAAGGAGGGGAAGGAGGAGGAGCGAGGATGAACTCGTCACCTTCAGACTCTTTTCAGGCTGAAGAAGAAAAACAGCAGCTGTTCTCTGAATGAAGACGAGTTTCCTTTTCACTTCGATTCAGATAAAAAAGGCGACGCGGCGCCGTTTGATTCCCGTCTGAGAAGACGAGAGACAGGAAGCTGAATCATCTTCAACTGTCGAGAGTCAATTCAACAGTTTGTTTTCAAACTCCCTTTGAGAAACCTGACATCTGAACAGTTCGTTACGTGTCCGTAACAACACGAGCTAAAGGACGTCACATGACCACAGACTGTCAAACTCTGTACAAACTTTTAGACAGACTTTGATGCGGCGCTGCCCGATGGGTCGGAGGTCACGGACATTCGCGTAGACGAGACTGATTCTCTGAATCTTTGAATTTGAATTCAATAATCATCCACAAAGATAAACTTCATGTTTTGGACAACAGATCTTGATTTGTTTGTTAGACTAAAGCAGAGGCGTGGGCCTTTTCTCCAGGTCTGCCCGGATCTTCTGCCGACCTCCAAAGGATGGCGCCCAGGAAGATCCTGATGAGATGTTGAACCACCCCAGCCGCCAAACTCTTCACGTATCTCCAAGGCTGAGCCCGGAAACTCATTTCAGCCGTTTGTATCCGCGATCTCATTCTTTTGGTCACCACCCACAGCTCATGAGCCGAGGTGAGGGTCGGAACGTAGATGGACTGGAACCTGCTCAGCTCCTCTGACGCCGGTCCATCTCAGTCCATCCATCTTCCCATCATTCAAGAGACACTTGAAGTCTTTGGGCAGCAGCTTGGTCCCAGTCCAGAAGGACCGTCCGTCCTGTCTGTGCAGGTTAATGCAGCCACAGTTTGAGGATTTGCTGCTTTTATCAGTTTTATATTTTCTCAGTTGTGAAGGTTTGAGACTGTCAGTAACAGCTAATTTGAAGATTGTTCCGGCCTCCCTTGTTGGTGGAACAGCTCGGTCCAAACCCGGAGGGAGCAGTCCATCGTTTCCTCTCACGTTTGTTGGTTCCTTTGTGGTTCTGATCCACCAGTTCTGGTTTTCTGGCCTCATCCAAACCCTCCCCGTGACCTCCGACCCATCAGGTAGCGCTGCATCTAAAAACAGTCCGTGCTTTATCTCGTGTTGTTACGGACACGTGATGAATTGCACACGTCAGGTTTCTTAAAGGGACGGCGCAGGGAGCTTTGAACCCGGGGCACGGCGCTCCTACCCATCATGCACTGGGTTCAACAAAGACCTTGACACGCCTCCAAACCTGGACGGTGTTGATAACGTTTCCATGGCAACGGGCTTTGTTTCTGTGGTTTATCAGTGCCTCTGTGATTGGTCCAGACCGCCTGATGGTTGTTTGACCTCTGACCTCTTTACGGCTGCTGACGTCACCCTGCTGTGTGTGTGTGTGTGTGTGTGTGTGTGTGTGCTGCAGCTGATTAGTCGTCTTTGTTTTCAGTGAATCGTCTTTTTAAGGTGCGATCAGAATTAGCAACCATTCACACACACACACACACACACACACACACACACACCGCCTTTCAACTGTGTGTGTGTGTGTGTGTGTGTTCCAGTGAAGCTTTCAGCTGTAATTAAAGCTCATTAAACTTTATTGAAGCCTGTTTGAAATGCCGGCGTCTGATTGGCTGACAGGTTTATGTGGCTGCAGCTGCAGCTTCCTGTTTATTAAAGAAGACACTCGCTTCTTAACGAGGCGAAGAGGTGAGTGACATCACCCCCGCTTCCTGTCAGAGATTCAAGACACCTGCAGACTCACCTTTATAAAGCACGTTACGAACACTGGGGAAGCATGGAGACTGTCTAAAACCTGGACGTAGTCTCCGAGACGTCCACGCAGACTGTCTAAAACCTGGACGTAGTCTCTGTGACGTCCTACAGACTGTCTAAAACCTGGACGTAGTCTCTGTGACGTCCTACAGACTGTCTAAAACCTGGACGTAGTCTCTGTGACGTCCCGCAGACTGTCTAAAACCTGGACGTAGTCTCTGTGACGTCCCGCAGACTGTCTAAAACCTGGACGTAGTCTCCGAGACGTCCCGCAGACTGTCTAAAACCTGGACGTAGTCTCTGAGACGTCCACGCAGACTGTCTAAAACCTGGACGTAGTCTCTGTGACGTCCTACAGACTGTCTAAAACCTGGACGTAGTCTCTGTGACGTCCTACAGACTGTCTAAAACCTGGACGTAGTCTCTGTGACGTCCCGCAGACTGTCTAAAACCTGGACGTAGTCTCTGTGACGTCCCGCAGACTGTCTAAAACCTGGACGTAGTCTCTGTGACGTCCCCGCAGACTGTCTAAAAGCTGGACATAGTCTCTGAGACGTCCACGCAGACTGTCTAAAACCTGGACGTAGTCTCTGAGACGTCCTGCAGACTGTCTAAAACCTGGACGTAGTCTCTGTGACGTCCTGCAGACTGTCTAAAACCTGGACGTAGTCTCTGTGACGTCCCGCAGACTGTCTAAAACCTGGACGTAGTCTCTGTGACGTCCCGCAGACTGTCTAAAACCTGGACGTAGTCTCTGTGACGTCCTGCAGACTGTCTAAAACCTGGACGTAGTCTCTGTGATTGTTGATGCTGGTTCAGGTCTTCCCTTCAAAGCCTGACGCCGTCACGTTGGCTCAGTGGGGGGGCAGTGTGTCAGTAAGCATCAATATAATGAGGTGGATTCGTTTTCCAGTGTCCTTGTGACAGAGCATGTGTCCGACTGATAGAGGTCACGTGACCTCAGATTTTGTCATGTGACCTGAGTGATGAACTATGAGGGAGCTTTAGTTAGCTCCAAACGTTCTGCAGAAACTCTCGGTGAGTGTGACCGGGCTGTGATGCTGCCCGATGGGTCGGAGGTCACGGACGCTCCGCGCTCAGTGTCAGCGTTCCTCCTTCAGTCAGCCGAGCTGTTCGTCCTCCTTCACTGAGGGAGCAGAACATGAGCTCCTTCAGTGTGTGTGCAGCTGTGACATGAACGTGACGACGAATCCGGATCAATAAATCTGATTGATTTGATATCTAAACTATGACTCTTCTTGTTGCTATGGAGACTCGTGTGTTTATTCATTAAACTCGACTCCGCCCTCAACTCATCAGCTCCAATAAAGATGATGAAGATTTCACTTTATGTCCTCTCCTCCCTCTCCTCCTCCTCCTCCCTCTCCCCCTCCTCCCTCTCCTCCTCCCTCTCCCTCCTCCCCCTCCTCCCTCTCCTCCTCCCTCTCCTCCTCCTCCTCCCTCTCCTCCTCCCTCTCCTCCCCCTCCTCCCTCTCCTCCTCCCTCTCCTCCTCCTCCTCCCTCTCCCCCTCCTCCCTCTCCTCCTCCTCCTCCTCCCTCTCCCTCTCCTCCCTCTCCTCCTCCCCCTCCTCCCTCTCCTCCTCCCTCTCCTCCCTCTCCTCCTCCTCCTCCTCCTCACAGATGCGACGACAGGTGTTTTTGTCTCAAACAGATTTTATTCAAACCAACAATTAAAAATAGTTTTATTAAGTTTACATTCAGAAGAATCAGCCCAGAAAAATCAAACACTTCATCCAAACTGATCGTGGACGGTCAGACAGTTTCTGTACAGCGTCTGATGAAGACGAGGAGGACGAGGAGGAGGAGGTGGGATGGAGATGAGGAGGATCTCAGCAGGAGGTGAAGGTCTTCCAGAAGAAGTTCTTGCAGCCGGCTTTCCTCTCTCGGGGGGCGAGCAGCGGACCGCTGCCCGCGGCTCGTTCCAGATCCACATGGATGTCTTCAGGTTCTCCTTCAGCCAGGGGGAAGTTCTCCTCCTCCAGAGCCTCGTTCTCCACCTGAAGGAGGTCCGACAGGAGCAGCTCCGCCAGGGAGGACCGGCTCAGGTCCTGACAGAACCACGACAATCAGACACGTTTAAAGACGTGTACACGCACACACACACACACATATAAACCTTCACCGTCGATCGGTGTCGTGAGGACGCGTCTCAGACTCGTGTCACTAACTGACTGTTTCACTCGTTAACGTTTTAAAATGATCCGTCCCTCATTAACATAACGTGACGTCAGCCCTGAGTTCTGCCTGCAGGCGCCTCCAGAGAGAGAGGCAGAGAAGAAGACGCAGCCCAGCTTCTTCTTCTCTGGACACATCGTCGCCTCATGAATGAATTCAAACTCTGATCAGGTCTGATCAGGATTTACTTTAATCAATTTTCATTGAGAGCAAACTTAACCAATAAAGTTCATTTAGAGTCAGATCAGAGCTGATCAAATATAAGATGAGACGTGTCCTGCTGAACAGAATAAATAAAGTTTGACATTTTTCTTTTGTTCTGTACCTGTCTGTCTGTACCTGTCTGTCTGTGCCTGTCTGTCTGTACCTGTCTGTCTGTGCCTGTCTGTCTGTACCTGTCTGTCTGTGTCTGTCTGTACCTGTCTGTCTGTACCTGTCTGTCTGTCTGTACCTGTCTGTCTGTACCTGTCTGTCTGTCTGTGTCTGTCTGTGTCTGTCTGTCTGTACCTGTCTGTCTGTACCTGTCTGTCTGTCTGTCTGTACCTGTCTGTCTGTACCTGTCTGTCTGTCTGTCTGTACCTGTCTGTCTGTACCTGTCTGTCTGTCTGTACCTGTCTGTCTGTCTGTGTCTGTCTGTCTGTACCTGTCTGTCTGTACCTGTCTGTCTGTACCTGTCTGTCTGACTTGTATCATATTTCATGTTTCTCTGACAGAATAAAAAGTTTCTTACATTAAACAAATTTTTAATTATTTTTGAATTAAAGTTGAAAAAAAAGAATAAAATGAAAAAGTTTGACTGACGGAATGACTGTACCTGTCTGTCTGTCTGTACCTGTCTGTCTGTCTGTCTGTCTGTACCTGTCTGTCTGTACCTGTCTGTCTGTCTGTGTGTCTGTGTCTGTCTGTCTACCTGTTTGGAGCCCAGCAGCGGGGTCCGGTGCAGCAGCAGGCGGAGTTTGGAGTCTCTCTGAGCGGCTGAGGAGTAGCTGATGGAGGCGGTGATGGAGAGGAGGAGCAGGAGGAGGCAGCGGAGGCGTGAGGAGGAGATCATCTTCATCACCTGTCTGTCTGTCTGTCGGTCTGTCTGTCGGTCTGTCGCTCTACGGGTCGGCGGATCTTCTGGGTCTGTCCCGTCAGACCGGCTCTTATAGCCGCTCTGCGTGCTGACGTCACTGATCACGGCGTGTGTGTGTGTGTGTGTGTGTGTGTGTGTGAGTGATGATGATGATGATGATGCCTCCTCCGCCTCCCGCTTTAGTGAAATGATCCGTTTTCAAACACTTTCTCCGCTTCCTGCTGCTCAGTTGACAGTTTCTCAGCCTGAGGCTCGCGGCCCCCTGATGGGACGCTGAGCGGGCGCACGAGGTCAGAATGGGTCAGTCACCCCGCCAGCATCTGACAGGTGATCAGCCAAATGTTTGTACGACCCTGCTGACAGTGAAGGTCCTCCATCCTGATTGGATCTGATGGTAGCCCCGCCCCCCAAAGCGTCTTCCGGAAACTAAATTCACGAACATCACGTGGAGAAGACTGAGACTGAGACTGAGACTGAGACTACGAACTCACGCGGAAACATGTGACTGAGACTGAGGATCAGTTTCTCCGTAGGAGTCTATACGATCAGGCTGTCAGACTGTGCACGGCCCACGCAGACAGAGGTGGAGAAACGTTCAGGCTGGTCCAGCAGCTCTGAGCTAACGTAGACCCTGGAAGTCTCCGTAACCTGCTCACACACGGTGCGAAGCAGCCACACTCTCCTCGCTGAGGACACACAGACGTCCCCACAGACAGAGGACGACCTGGACCCTGATCCAGACCCAGGATCGACCTGGACCCTGATCCAGACCCAGGAGACTGTTTTAAAGACTGAGAATGAGTTCGAACAGTTTGAGCCGGGCGCTGACTCCAGACTCTGAGGCTCAGCAGAGCAGACACCTGACGATGAAGATGATGATGATGATGATGAAGATGATGATGGTGATGATGATGATGAAGATGATGATGGTGATGATGATGATGATGGTGATGATGGTGATGGTGATGGTGATGATGATGATGATGATGGTGATGATGATGATGATGATGATGATGATGATGGTGATGGTGATGATGATGATGATGGTGATGGTGATGATGGTGATGATGATGATGATGATGGTGATGATGATGATGATGATGATGATGATGGTGATGGTGATGATGATGATGATGATGATGGTGATGGTGATGATGATGGTGATGAAGATGATGATGATGGTGATGGTGATGGTGATGATGATGGTGATGAAGATGGTGATGATGATGATGATGATGGTGATGATGATGATGATGATGATGGTGATGATGATGATGATGATGGTGATGATGATGATGATGATGATGATGATGATGGTGATGGTGATGATGATGATGATGATGATGGTGATGGTGATGATGATGGTGATGAAGATGATGATGATGATGATGGTGAGTCGTCCTGCAGGTCTGTCATTTAAACATCTGAACATGCTGACGTGCAGACACACAGACTGTTAGGACCTCTGTGTGTGTGTGTGTGTGTGTGTGTTTCTCTTTAATAGCAGAACACTGAGGACACACACACACACACACACACACACACACACACACAGCTGAAGGCTTATTAATCTGTTATTGTTCATCACAGATGCTTCCACAGCCGCTTATTGTCTTTAATGAATTCCTCTCCTCATCACACTCCTCCAATCAGCTGAAGGCATCACGTCATGTGACTCAGCTCTGACACAGGTGTGCAGGTGTGCAGACAGAGGCTGTAAGCTAACGTACTGACAGAGGAAGTCAGATGAAATGAAACATCCTCTGTGACCTGAAAGTTTCTGTGAACTCCTGTCGAGTCCTAATGTTCAGTAATATGTTGGATCTGCGGGAGTCTCAGTAATGAACCTTCAGTCGCTGCTGTGAAAGCGTCTCTACAAACAGTTTCCCACTGTTCCACTGCAAACACTGATCACAGCTCGGCTCCATGAACTCTCAAACTCTTTTTAATATTCCCACCAAACAAACAAATGAACAAGCAGCTTCGCTCTCAGTTACAGGAACCTGCTGCCGCATGCTGATGTCTCGCTCCTCACCAATCAAACGGTGACAGACGAGTCGTGGGCTGTAGGTCTGCGTCTGTCCCGGATGACTGATCTGTGACTGAGGTGAATCACCTGGACTGTGACTGCACAGTGATGTGAGCTCAAGTCTGAGTTTACCTGGAACAGGTGAGTCAACGGCGTGCGTGAAATGAAGGCACCGTAACTCTGACTGGGAAGTCTTCCTCCGAGCACCTGAGCAGCTGCAGTTTGTGTTGGAGTGTTTTTATACTTTTTGTTTTGTGCCTGCATCTGTATTCTCCCATGGCCCCTGAACATCCCACAGACAGCGTCAGGTGTGGGAGAGCCGGGCGGCTTTAAAGAGCGGCAGCAGGCTGGAAGGTGGTTGGTTGGGTGACGGGGCGGTGACGTCAGCGGTCTGCAGACGCCACCAAACCCAAAATGTGGCAGCACCAACCTGCTGACAGAGCTGCCATCCATCATCCACGCTACTCTCACTGGGACGACCGGCTCTGCAGGCCGATCCGTCCAGACACGTCGCCGCCATCATTTCCCAACATGAGCGTCACGTCACCAGCCGACAGCCGGACACGCCCCAAAATAAGTCAAACAAGTTTCTGTGGAGCCATTTTGTCATCACGAGCCGGCGGCCAGCAGGAGCTTCACTGCAGGTTCAACAACAGGCCAAACTTCACCATGATGGACCCTAATGTAACGTGTGAATGAGCCTTTACTGCAGCCCCACGTTTCCTGAACACGTCTGATCGTACACTGGAGGCATCTCGAGGATTCAGCCATGGCAAACAAAGAATCTAAAGCGTTGAGTTTAAGATCCTCCCTTCTTCTGCTGACCAGAACCTGAGCAGAACTCAGCCCCGGTCTTTGGGAGTTGAGAGAGCTGCTCCATCAATTCACAAGAAACGAATCAGAGATCATCAGGTGCTTTGTGCTTCTGTTGATTCCATCGGCACGGTGGTGCAGCGGTTAACGCCGTCGCTGTGTTCGAACCCTCCATCTTCCCTCTGAGTCGGTGACTCTCACAGAGTACCTCACCGTCAGCTGGCATTGGCTCCAGCCCCCCACACCGAGGAGTCCATCACAGCGTCCACCAATCACGTTTCCACATGTGACCTTCACTTCAGCTGTGACCTCTCAGGACGAGGCGAGGAGGCGGGGCTTCAGCTGTGCGGGTAGCTAACGGCAAATGACAGGATGCATTTCACACCTGTCCCACCCTGTTACCACGGAAACGTCTCAGCGACAGGCCGGATCACAGAAGTGGTCTGCTTGTGACGGCTGATTGGTTCAGCCTGTTGATTGGAGTTAGAGTCATTACGATCTGCAGAGGCTCCGGGCGCTTTGTTAAATTATTAATCTGTTATATTTTACTTCATTCTGCCTCTAACTGTGTTTTAATGACACTTTAATGGATCTTCACCTTATGTAAAACACTTTTCATCATCGTTTTTATTTTGTGTCACTTCAAAACACAAAGATTTAAGATGAGAAGCAGCAGAAATGATCCATGAAATGACCTCAGTGATTATTATTATTAATAATGTTTGAAACCAACAAACTGAATCATTGTTTGGGAATTTAAACCTCACAGAGCTCAGAGTTAGGACTGGACGTAGTCTCTGAGACGTCCTGCAGACTGTCTAAAACCTGGACATAGTCTCTGTGACGTCCTGCAGACTGTCTAAAACCTGGACGTAGTCTCTGTGACGTCCTGCAGACTGTCTAAAACCTGGACGTAGTCTCTGTGACGTCCTACAGACTGTCTAAAACCTGGACATAGTCTCTGAGACGTCCCGCAGACTGTCTAAAACCTGGACGTAGTCTCTGAGACGTCCCGCAGACTGTCTAAAACCTGGACGTAGTCTCTGTGACGTCCTGCAGACTGTCTAAAACCTGGACGTAGTCTCTGTGACGTCCTGCAGACTGTCTAAAACCTGGACATAGTCTCTGTGATGAACTGGACATTTGAACATGGGGACTTATGGAGACTGACTCACTTCTGCAGCCAGCCTCAGGTGGACGTTAGAGGAACTGCAGTTTGTGTCACTTCACACACTGTCTGTCTGTGTGTGTGTGTGTGTGTGTGTCTGTGTGTGTGTGTGTGTGTGTGTGTGTCTGTCTGTGTGTGTGTGTGTGTGTGTCTGTGTGTGTGTGTGTGTGTGTGTCTGTCTGTGTGTGTGTGTGTGTGTGTGTGTGTGTGTGTGTGTCCTCGTTACTTCTCCTCCATTAACTGAAAAACGAATCTGCATCAGCTGACTTACATCACATCTGAAGAACCAATCAGAGAGCTTGATTTCCCCTCCAGTGTTTCCTCTAATGTCTCCTGTCTCCTCCCCTCCTTGTCTCCTTGTCTCCTCTCTCCTTCTTCAGCTCACTGATTGAGTATTTAACTTCCTGTCAGGAGACATTTTCAGTTTCAAACAGTTCTCCCAGAATCCCGCTGGGCGTCGGCGGGGGGTCACATGGTGTGTGCTGACCTGCTAATCATGTGGACATGGTGAATCAGTGTGTGTGTGTGTGTGTGCCTGCTGTGTCTCTGCTCATTGATTAGTCTGGACTGACGGACACATTCACCTCCAGCCGTGCATTTGATTGGTCGGCCCACAGCGAGGTGTTTTATTGGTCAGCTCCTCGGCGGGGTGTCGGGCTGACGCAGAACCTCCCGCCGCCACCGCCCTCCGACTCGACCTTTGAACTCATTAAAGAAACTTTCACGCATGCTGACATGTTTATCATGAGAGGACGAGTGAGCGCTTCATTTCCTCCACACGTTCAGGAAACTCACGGATGATGCTTCCTCCGTCAGCGTCCTCTTCACTCTCTGCTCCTCTGCCATCATAGAAGCTGCTGACTGCTGGGCCTGAACACCTCCTCTTCTTCCTCTTCTTCTTCTTCTTCTTCTTCTTCTTCTTCTTCTGTGGTACAAACACTAACACAGCCTCGGCTAACACACTGAGCTAACATGAGCTAGCAGCAGCTGCAGTTGTCAGCAGTTTCCTTCTCTGTCCGTCATAAAGTCAGAGTCAGTTTTGCTGGATGTATTTTGTGTCTCTCATCGTCAGACTGAACTTTTTCATTAATTCTGACCTCAGACTCTGAAACTTTCACTGATCAGACTGATACCAGCCTGACAGCCGTGAGACATTCAGGGACTGAACTGAGCGTGGGACACCTGTACGACACCTGTGTGTGGTTGGCGTCGACCAATAGGAGCACAGAGAGCCCAAACATGGGACAGTGAATTCACCTCTGCGTGTCACACAGGTGGTGACGGACGGAGTCTTCAGCGTGATCCAGCATTCATCACCATGGAAACACAGAGACTGTAACCAACCAGCTGACAGACGGAGATAACACACACACACACACACACATACACACAGTGTTCCACCTGATAACAGTTCAATCTGTTTTCAATTATTTTCAATTTATTTCAGGGAGCTGCAGGAAGGAGCTCGAGCAGGTTACACTTTATTTTAATTTGATGTTTTTGTTGGTGGATGTTGGATCAGCTCACCTTCTGTTCGTACCAATGACAATGTCTGTCTGCAGACCTGTCAATCAACCTGGAGTGACAGCAGTGACCAATCATGGCTTGGATGCTGACAGTGGGCGGGGCTACAGCTTAGTTAACATTGGTGAGTGTTTGTATCCATAAAGACATGTTTCACACACACACACACTCCCAGCAGTGTTTAGTGAGTCAATATTTGCTCTCTCTGATCTCCATTAAAGGTTAATTAGACTCGCCTCTGTCTTTATACAAACACTGAAATCTGCTGCTGTTTACACACACACACACACACACACACACACACACACACAGATCATTCCCAGTACTCGAGCATGCTGTTTGTCCAGCATTTGAACACGTGAACTCTCATGACTGAATATCATGACTTTTATCAACATCCAGGTTTTAGACAGTCTGTGGCAGTCTCAGAGACTACGTCCAGGTTTTAGACAGTCTGTGGCAGTCTCAGAGACTACGTCCAGGTTTTAGACAGTCTGAATCAGATGGTGTGTTTATCTCAGACTTTCATTCACACTCTGAACAGATGAGTCGGAGCCACAGATTTGACTGATTTCTCTCTTTAATTTATAATTACATTAATTATTCAGGTACGTTACAGCCAGGGAGCTGCTGATTGGTCCATCTAGTCGCTCAGGTGAAGGCCAGGTAATCTGGGATTGGTCAGTTGGTCTGGTGAAGGCGTGGCCTCAGCTGGATACAAAACAAGGACAGGTGAGACACAGACCTGAAGTTAGCAGGGTGGGGCTTAAAGAGGGAGTCAGGTACCTGGGCGGGGCTTTAACAGGAAGTGAAGCCCTTCCAGTAGAAGTTCTTGCAGCCGGCTTTGCGTTCGCGAGGGGGCAGGTTGTTGGGGGCGTCGACGGACCGCTCCAAGTTCATCCTTCCTCCTGTTGCCATGGAAACAACCTCAGCCTCCTCCTGGGCCTCGGCCTCTGGCAGCGACATCTGAGCCAGCAGGTCCTCCACTGCACGTTTACTCCACTCCTGGAAGACGACGGGACATTTAGGAGGCGTCAGAACGTCGTCTGAACTCAACTCTGTGATTTACAGAGTTTAAGATGGACAGTGAAGTAAACTGCTGACAGCTATAGCTGCTGTTAGCTGCTGTTAGCTCAGTTTGTTAGCCGTGCTGTGAGCTCGGAGCAGCAGGAAGCGTTGGTGTTTGTATCACAGATGTTTTTGAGGTTTTCAGGCCTGGCTGTCAGCAGCATCTATGGACTGCTAAACTAAAATTAGCACGAGTCTCTAGTTTTTGACAAAAGTAATGCAATCAGAACAAATACTCGAGTACAGCTGAACACAGTGGGATTACACTCTGACACTGGAGTAAACACTGATTTAACTTTGGCTGTCACCAATGAGACCTTCTGTTTGTTTGTCTGACTCATTTTAAAGACTAAAAACAGACAGAAACATTGTGGACTCAGCGCTGGATCATCAGTCTGCAGCTGCTCGTGGACTCCGCTGTAGTAATCTGTTCCTCATGCCCTCCAATCATGTACGACCACGACCTGCGGCGTGTCTCACAGCAGGCGGTCCATCTGAACATTTAGCACTCAATCAGGCTGAAACAACAACATCAGCTCTGCATCCTCGCTGCTAATCTGCAGCCTCCCCCTCCATTATCATTCAGCCAGCCGTCTGAATGTTTTTAAAATGTGTCTTTTGTGCTCTGGAACTAAGTACAATTACACAAATCTGAGATATTTGTACTTGGAAATATTAAAGAAATCTTTTACATCCAAAACAAACGACAAACTAGAACAGTACTACATTTAATACGCATCGATACATCAGTAATAATATCCTATAATCCACTATACATCAGAGGTACTTTATCTGCATTATGAGTACTTTTACATGTATGTACATTCCGCTGATAATACTAATGTACTTGTACTTAAGTACAATGTTTTCAGTGAAGTGTAATGGAGTATTTTTACAGCCAAGGATCTGAAGTGAATTCATTAAATGTATCTGAGGCTGTTTGTGATGTATTCACGTTCATTTTATCTCTGAGCTGTAAAAAGTTAAATTCAGGATGTCGTATCTGGAGAAGATGATGTTTGTCAGAGAGGTGTGTGGATGGATGAATGACGACCTTTTTTTAAAGGTCTTGTCTTGTTTGTGTTGTTCAGTTTATCCTCAGCTCAGGTTGTGGTGGAGTACCTCAGGGTTCGATTCTGGGTCCTCTCACTATGAATCTGTTACAACTGGAAACACCAAATTCATAATTTGTCTGAACGGTTTCCAAACCTTTAATTAATGCCTGGAGGACTTTTCTTCAGTAGAAATGGAGCATTCTGATTGGTTGTGGCCCCCTCACCTGTGACAGGAGTCTGGCACTGCGAGCTCTTTGCAGCAGCCGGTGGTGACGCAGCTCCAGGTCCAGGTCCTGGTTCTGGCTCTGGTCCTGGTCTCTGTCGAGCTGAGAGGAAACACCTGGACCGCAAAGAACCAATGCCACAAGAGCAAAGATGGCAGGACAACGAACGCACTGCATACCTGTCGGGATATCAAGAAGAGAAGAAGAACATAGACTGATGAAGCTGAGGCAGGAAACTCTTCAGGAACGAAGATGAAAAACGAAAGAGCTCCTACTGTCTGCTGGTCTGGTATCTTCTGCTGGTCCTGGTCTTGGTCCTGGTTCTGGGCTTGTCTCTGGTCCTGGTTCTCTGAGTGCTGCTCTTTTGAAGCCTGATGCTCCTCCTCCTACAGGTCACATGACCCTGAGTGTTTGATTGACAGCTGGCGGGCTGCGAGGTGATGAAGGAACGCTGACATTCGAGTTAAACAAACGTCCATTAGTCCTTATTGACTTTAAATGGAGTCTGAACAATAAAACAATAAAACTATCAGCAGCAGCAGCAGTCAGCAGCCGCCGGCGCTCATCTACGACAAATACAACGGCAGAATGTCCGGCTGAAGAGGAGAGGAATTAACGAAGCGTTCAGGGGATGAGCAGACTTCATTAGCACTCGCTGATATCTCCATTAAACAAAGAGGCAGCAGCAGAGTCGCCCACTCAACATTACTGAGAGCAAACACAAAGACGGCTGCTTCAATTTAACACTTAAGGAAAACACTTCACATTAGTTTGAAATGTTCTGCACGTGACTTCAGGGGATCCCAGCACACGTGAAATGTCACAAACCTTCAGCTCGTTTCAGCTGCAGAACTTCACTCAGACTTCATCAGGTTTTAGTCGACATATATTTGATGCTTTTTGAACTCGACTGCGTCATGATGGACACATAGCTTTAGCATAACCACTAGCTAAAGTAGCTAACTGCTAATTAGCTGCTCCTGTTGGTCGGTTTGTTTGTTTGAGTCTTAAAACGACTTAAAGGGAAACTTAGGTGACCTTTGACCTCTGAGGCGTAATCACAGAGGTCATCTCCAAACATCAAAATGTGTCCTTAATATTCAGTTAATTAATTAAGTGATTAAGTGTGAGTAGAGAAAGGAAACGATGATGATGATGATGACCATCAAATCTGTTTTAATATATTTCATGTACGTCTTCATCGTCTTCATCACTCGATGCTAATAAACAACACATTAGCTGCAGCTGGTTGCCCTAGTAACACATTAACGGTAAGCAGCTGTTACTAAGGGGCCTCTGGCATGAACACACACACACACACACACACCAGTGTCACTATGATAGGAAAGTCATGACATCACACTTCCTCCCTGTGATGCGTGCAGTTGTTTTTGTTTGGACGCTGAGTCACAAACATTTTAATATGAAGTCAGACCAAAGAAAATTTTCATTATTTAGTTTTATTATTATTATTGATTTTAAAACCTCCAGTGAAATGAGTGGCTGGGCTCTCCTTAGAGATGGGCCATCCGAGCTCGGAGTGGAACACATACACGTGCATGGTGTGTGTGTACAGTGTGTGTGTACGGTGTGTGTACAGTGTGTGTGTACGGTGTGTGTGTACAGTGTGTGTATATGGTGTGTGTGTACAGTGTGTGTACAGTGTGTGTGTACAGTGTGTGTACGGTGTGTGTGTACAGTGTGTGTATATGGTGTGTGTGTACAGTGTGTGTGTACAGTGTGTGTGTACAGTGTGTGTACGGTGTGTGTGTACAGTGTGTGTATATGGTGTGTGTGTACAGTGTGTGTGTACAGTGTGTGTACGGTGTGTGTGTACAGTGTGTGTACAGTGTGTGTGTACAGTGTGTGTGTACAGTGTGTGTACGGTGTGTGTGTACAGTGTGTGTACAGTGTGTGTGTACAGTGTGTGTGTACAGTGTGTGTACGGTGTGTGTGTACAGTGTGTGTACAGTGTGTGTGTACAGTGTGTGTACGGTGTGTGTGTACAGTGTGTGTGTACAGTGTGTGTACAGTGTGTGTGTACAGTGTGTGTACGGTGTGTGTGTACAGTGTGTGTATATGGTGTGTGTGTACAGTGTGTGTGTACAGTGTGTGTGTACAGTGTGTGTGTACGGTGTGTGTGTACAGTGTGTGTATATGGTGTGTGTGTACAGTGTGTGTACAGTGTGTACAGACCTGTACGTACAGCAGTATAAATTGGGCGTACCTCCACACTGAACGTGAGGAGTGATTTAAATATTGTTTCAATAAAGTTTTTGGAACAGGAAGTGACTTCTGTAAAACATGTTTTATTAAATTCAATAATAATCACATTCACAAAACAAAAATAACGTTCATCACAATGAGACTATGTACAACTGAGAACATGAATCAATATTTAACGACCTGTGCTGTTTAATGAAAAAACTACGAGACCCAGAGTGCATTGCTGAAAGAATCGTCCAGTCAGAGCTCCTCATTCTTTGTTGCCGTGCGGAAAAATAAAATTACAACTTTTTCCTCATTCAAGTTTTCTTGGAGCTCCGCCTGGTGGCTGTTTGGGGAACTGCAGCTCCACTCACAGTAGTAGTATTAGTCATATTAGTAGTACTACAGTAGCAGTAGTTACATTGATAATAATAATAGTAGCAGTAGTGATACTAGACTATATTCTACATACTCATCATCAACAGTGAGTAGCACCAGAAGCAGTACTATGATAGTTGTACTAGCAGTAATACTTAATACTTCTCTCTGAAGTCTTCTCAGATCTAAAGTGCTCACACTCAGAACAAGTCGTCGTCTCAGGTTGAGGCGTCTGCTCGGATGTCGACGTCCCTCCCTGCACTTAACATCGTGTGTTTCCAGCCAACAGGGAGCCAGCGTGAGAGTTTAGATCTGAGCGTGCACAGGACATATTGAGTGAGCGAAATCTCCTCTCTTGAATAAATACAGGATCATTCTTCCATGCACATGACTTTGAAGGATAAACAGTATCAGAACCAGAAGTACTCTGTACTTTGTTACTTTTTGTTGTTACTTTGTATATTCATATACTTTTTACTGCTAGTACTTTTGTTACGTTCACTGTTCTCAGTGCAGAAATGTCACCAAGTATTTGTTACTATTCAAAGGATGTGGCAGTATCAGTAGTAGTATCAGTAGTAGTATGAGTTGAAGTAGTACTTACAGGAGCAGTAATCGTAGAAAAGAGAAGACGGTGACAAACGCTAAAAGATTAACGCATCTTTTTAATGCAACTTTGAGCTGTCAGCCAATCAGAAATCAGAAGTGAGTAAAGTCTCCATGAAGATGCTGAAGTGTTTGAGTCTCCAGGTCTGTAGTGTCAGTACAGACTGTCTGTTAACAACAGAGAACTGTTTTTCTAGACCAGACGACGCCTGCACAGATGATTTACTTCTCATCCTTTCTGTGATCTAACGATGTCAGCTCTTGGTGACTCTGATGATGATGAAACCAAAATGTGCTGCCTTGGTCTCCTCTCCGCCTCTCAAAGTCTTGGTCTTGGTCTGTGATGATGGCCATCGTCTCGCTGCACGTTTACGTATCTTGCATGGAACAACGCGGTCAGAGATCATCACAGACTAAAGATGGAGCTTTTTGTAGTCCATATTCTGAACTTTGTAGTTTCAGCACGTCACTGCGTCGCCCCGTGTCAGAGCAGTCTCACTGAGTTCTTCTGAATTCATGGAGACTCGAAATCGATACATTAATTATAATGTTGAATTTGTAATCAGCCCTCTGATTGGTCAGTACTGCTCATTAGCATGAAGTTGTTGTTGAACACATTCACTGCTGGTGTGAGTACACAGGAGAAGAAGTAGCATGGCCATCAGTAGTGTTAGCAGCAGCAGTATTTACAGTCAGCAGCAGCAGCTCGTCAGTGTTCAAAGCTGCTTCATGCAGACTCGACAGCGGCTGATCAAACTTCCCGGAAACTCTCCCGGATCGGTCCGTGGCTTCGGTGTACTGCAGGACGACAGAAACACACCAACATGTCTGATTCCTCATAAAACATGCAGAACATGAAACAACACGTTTGGACCTGGATTCATCCAAAGTTCACATTTATTTTTAATGAGATAACACCTCATTTGCATATTTAAACATCAAACGTGTCTCATGAGCTTTGATGGTGATGCTGGTTAGTCAGCGCGCTGCCCTCTGCTGGTGTTTCAGAGGACTGCAGCGTCTCTGTATGTTTGTCAACATATCAACAGAATGATATTTAAACTCTTGTAACAGACTGAATGTTTCTTTTTATGATCAAACATGTAAATACTGAAATAATGTCAGATTCAGATGCATGTCATCATGACGCCGTTTGGTACCTGAACATGTCGTCGGGGTTGAGGGCGCTGAGCCAGTAGCTGTAGGAGTCGGCGTAGTAGTTGCAGGTTCCTCTGCCGTGACACTCGATGAAGGGAATCTTCCTGAAGTTTTCCAAACATGATCCAGGAGACACCAGAAGCTGACCCGAGCCCTCCGCCCCGACCCCGGTTTCCTAAAGATCGACAGCGCCCACAGCGAAGGTCAAAGGTCAAAGTGAGTGACGGCTTCATACAGCTCGACTCAGCGTGAACAAACCGTGTCAGCTCACCATCACAAAGGAATATCCGGACCAGAGAGGGTCCCAGCCTGAAGGACACTCTGGAACTGAACTGGTCTGACTGTGGACGGAGATCACGTTGGCTCTGGCCTCACACACAGAACACCTGGAACACGAACACACACACACACACACACACACACACACAGAACAGCTTTAACACTAACACACACACACACACACGCTCGCTCACACCTGTAACATGTTGTTTTTAGTGTGTGTGTTACCGGCTGATGTAATTCTTTAATGAATCTCCGGAGATGAGCGGCACGCTGCTCGGCATCACTTTCTCAGTTGACAGCCAATAGGAGTAGTCGTTGCGCGAGGCGTAGCGACAGGTGCTCTCAGTGTTACAGAACAGGAAGGGCATGGTGGTGAAACGACCTAAACAACTACCTAATGTACCTGAAGAGAGAGAGAGGAGAGCGTTGATGACCGAGCCCATGAAGCACCAATCAGCCGGAACATTCAGACCACAGAGGTGAAGAACGCTGATTATCTCGACATGCAGTTTGATCGACTTTGACAAGAACCAAACAGTTCCGGCTCAGCTGGGTCAGAACATCTCAAACTGGCACCTCTGTGGCGTTTTCCCATCAACAGGGTAAAGTCTGGCCTGTGTGATCCGATCCAACACACATGCTGAGTATCAGAACTGCATCACTGAGCGATGGAAGAAGGCGGTCTGGTCTGAGGGGTCAGGTTTTCTTTGACATTACATGGATGGATTCATGTCGCTTACCTGGGGAACACATGGCACCAGGTGGTGCCAGTTGGGGTAGTGTGATGCTTTGGACAATGTTCTGCTGGGAAACCTCGGGTCCTGCCCTTCATGCGGACTTTGACACGTACCTGCTACCTCAGCACGGTCACAGACCACGTCCACCCTCTGATAAAGAGTCTCCTGATGGCAGTGGCCTCTTTCAGCCCTGCCACAAAGCTAACATGGTTCAGGAATGGTCTGAGGAACAACAACCAGTTCAAGGTGTCAACTCAACCCAGATTCACCAGAAATCCAATCCGGCATCTGTGGGATGTGTCGGGCAAACAAGTCAGATCCATGGAGGTCTTCAAGGACTTGAAGGATCTGCTGCTAAAGTCTTCTGGAGGTCTGAGGAGTCCAGGCCTTGACGGGTCAGCGGTTAAGCAGCATTTAGCAGTAGAAGAGAGATCTACACAGTATCATACAGGTGGTCTGAATGTTACGGCTGATCGGTGTACATAAATGTCGTGTATAAGCCGTACATTAGCACAGTACTCAAGTAAATCTACTGAAGTTACCCAGGTCTTGTCCGTGAGCTCGGTTGTTCCCGTTGATGAACAGCAGCGAGTATCCGCTGTACATGAAAGTAGACCCCGCGGGGCATTCAGGGACAACGACATTCTGGCTGTGTCTGGTGAACAGGAAGCCGTCCTGCTCTGGTGTTTTGGCCTTGCCACCCGGTGGTCCTGGACGACCTTTAGCACCAGCTGAACCTTTTGAACCTTTGGCACCTGTCAATACAGAGTCATCGATGAATGAAAGAAGAACTGACGTATTAAAATATGCTCCCTTCAGTTCAGAGAGTGTTTTTAATAAGCTGACAGGAGATCAGATTTCTGGCCTTTTAGTCCATGGACACCCGGGTCTCCCTGATCCCCTTTCAGTCCAAGACGACCAGCTAGTCCTCTATTACCATCCTTCCCTTTGCTGCCCTTTGAACCTGGAACAATCAAACACAGAATTACTTCAGAAACTCAATTTATTCTGTTTAAACTGGAGACCTAAAATCTTGTTCCAGACTCACCCGGAAGACCAGATTTTCCTGGAATGCCTGGGGGTCCAATTTTTCCTGGGGGGCCTGGCTCTCCAAGGAAGCCGTCGTCCCCTGGAAACATCACCACATCCGTAGACACATCCTTCCCCCTCTTGCCTGCAGGGAGCAGTATTCAATACTACATTCAATTACCAGCAAATAGTATTTAGTACAGGGCAGTACAAGTAATAGTACACAGTAGTACTGCATCAGAGCAATACTCAGGTGTGATTGGACAGTTTGCTGTTCATTGTGTGATGTCCCTGTGTTACCTCTGTTCCCAGGTGGTCCTGCAGGTCCTTGTGCACCATCGTTACCCGGTTTTCCAACATCCCCCTTCAGACCTGAAACAAACAGTCCACAGACAACACGATGAGGACCGTGGACGCTGGACGCGCATGAGGACTCTTTGTTTATGTTCAACATATTGAATTTTTCTTACCAGGAGGTCCAGTGACACCAGTTTCTCCCATCTGGCCTTTGGGTCCAGGTGGGCCTGGTGGACTGTCTTCACCCTGCCAATAACAAGAACAACAACTGTATTAAATACTCTGAGTGTTTGAATTCTGTAGTACATCATAACAATGGGATGTACTGACCGGCAAGCCGTGTGGGCCAGGGTCACCAGGGCAACCAGGTGGTCCTTGGTCACCTGGGGCTCCTTGAGATCCCTTGTCTCCTTTAAAACCAGGACCCGGAGAACCAGGAGGACCCCGAAGGCCTGGTGGACCTACAGAGACAGAGACAACAGCACCGTTAACATTCACTGAAGTTAAAAATTGATTTGTTTGTCTCTCTTTCTATGCAGATGATACTGGTTTGTGATGATCTGATTTATGATGACTTCTCCTTGTCCTCCTCAATCGGCCAGCTGATCCTTTGCATGAACATAAACCTCAAGCTTGGAACAATTCTGAGGCCTCTGACAAAAGAACCTCATCTGGCCTCAGAGGTGTTGGTGTCATGAAACTTGAACTGTCTGTTCAGGTCCACAAAAAGCTGCCAGTCATTTGTTGCTGCCGGTTAACAGAGGTTCTGTACCTCCACCTCCTTGATGATGCTCGATTCAAGAATCACATTAGTTCTTACAGTACATTTCAACATAAATGTCTGAACCAAATTCATCACAATCTACCAATCAGTCAGGACCAGCTGAAATCCCAAGAACGGCACAAGTATCGGGACAACAAGAGTTCATTGTTTCAGCATAACAATAAATCAGTCAAAGTTTATCTACTTAACTATTAATCAGCAACTTTCAGTCTAAACTTTTACACCTTCATGGATAAGAACTCCTCACTGCTATGGTAAGATTACCAGTTTACTCATTGTGTCTATAAATAAATCTACCAGCAATATTCAATAAATGATTATCTTATACTACGTGGGTCTCATCACCTCTGGGTCCTTGTTCTCCGGGCAAACCATTTTCTCCTCTCTCTCCTTCAATACAGAGTCCCTTCACGCCAGGTTCACCAGGAGGTCCAGGAGGTCCAGGAGAACCATAACAACCTGGTGGTCCTCCAGGGCCATGAGGACCAGGAGGACCACAGGGACCAGGAGGACCCATCTCCCCAGCACACCCTGAGGAGACAAGAAGAGGTGCAGAGTGGATGTTCTATTTCTTCTTCTTTAGTTCCGACCGAAAAAGAAATTCATATTCACAAGTGGGGACTCACCGGGTGCACCCTTCTCCCCCTCTGGGCCGATGGGTCCGATTCCAGGAGCTGGGGTAGGAAGACCAACCAATCAGAAGCGAGAAAAGCAAACCGACACCCACCTGGATTATAAAAACCAAGCTGAAGCTGCTCAAAACAAGATGGTTCTACCTCCCATAGCCCCTTTCTCTCCAGGAGGCCCAGGTATCCCATCTTGTCCCTGGTTTCCTCTGGGACCAGCTGGACCAGGATCTCCAGGAGGACCTCTGTTACCTGAAAACGAAAAGGATATTTAATCCAGTGGGAGGACAGGAGCGTCACTGGAAACAGTACTAACCAGTAGTACTGCTACCTGATGACATGCACGTACCTGTGAGTCCGGTGGGCCCTGGACGGCCATTTTCCCCTGGAAAACCATCACAACCCTTTTCACCAGGGGGACCAGGAGGACCTAACATGGACAAACATGTTGGAGTAAAATCTGCAGTGTCCAGGACAGGAGAAATCTTCAAGGACACTTGGACCAGCACCAAGTTTTAGCTATACAGTGACTTTCATCTCATTGTTTAGCAGTCTGGTCATTGAGAAACGTTGCAGAAGCTGCATTAAGTATGAGCTCTAATGAATCAGACCTCTGCGTCCCAGGGCACCAGAGTTTCCTCTGTCACCACAGGGACCGTGGCATCCTGGAGGACCAAAGCTTCCATCATCCCCTGGAATCCCCTTCAAACCTGGAAATCCAACTAATCCTGGATTCCCCTGAGAGGAGGACAAAGAGGAAGAGAAGACACTTTATTGTCTGAAATGAATCTTTGAGGAGCTTTTAAATCTATAACAGAAGATATTCAGATCACAAATATATAAATACATCAAATTAAAATTAATCTCTCAACATCTGTCCCAACTGCTGCCGGCGTCTGCCAATCGCACCTACAGACCCCAAATGTGTTTATGACGCCTGCTAGTCTATATTTCTCAAATTTCAGATTCAGTTTTTTAATGCAGTGATTCAAACTGAACAATACAAATTTTAATTATGTGATTCAAATTCAGTTTAACGCAATTATTCAAGTTAAGTAATTTAAATTAATTAAATTAATTTAAGTAATTACAGCCGAGAGATGAAATTAAAAGATGATTAAAAGTGATGATATTTTATCTCTTGAAGAGTAACTTGGAGACAACAATGTTAACATGCTGGTTTTACCACTGACAGGCTCAGATTTTTGTTTGTGATACCTTCTCTCCCGTAGATCCTTTGGTTCCTGGTCCTGATGAACTTGGTTCTCCTTTTGGACCTTTGGGACCTGGTAATCCTCGTAAACCACCTGGACCAGGACCCCCACAAGGCCCTGCTGAACCTTTTGAACCTTTATAACCTGGATGAAAAGCAGAGAAACAGAGATCATACTAGAGAGTTTGTCTTCCTAAAGTTACTTACTGTTCAAGAGAGTCCATGATTCTGATATTTGTTTTTTAAAAATGTTTTTAGGGACAGTTTGTTACCTGGCACTCCCATCTCTCCTGGGTCACCGTCACCTCCAGCGTTACCGGGAAGACCATTCTCTCCTTCTCTGCCAGGTTCTCCAGGAGGTCCTGACAGACACACACATTCATCAATTGTCAAATTATAAATTCATAGTCTTATGAGGTAAAAGTCATTCTAATAAATTCTAATAAACAAACAAAAAGTATTTCCAGTTTGTTTTGTTCACCTTGTGGCCCAGGACTTCCAGCTCTACCGCTGATGCCGTTGGGTCCCTCCGGCCCCGGCATACCCCTCTCTCCTTTACTACCAGTGAGACCTGCGGCACCTGAAGGTGCACCAGGAAACAGACAGAGCCAAACGCTGGTTAGAAAGTGGAACTCAAATACCTTAGAGCAGACTTACTGTGTGACGTACAAAGTCCAGATTACAGGCAAGCAGTTTTCAGTCGTTATGCTAAGCTAACCACCCTCATTAACACTGAAGGCTACGTCACACAGACTAAAAACTAATCAGTGATATCTGATAGTTCCTTGCTACTGAACAGAATATAGTACCAGGTTCTCCAGGGTCTCCAGGATCTCCAACGATCATGACAGATGTTGCACTTCCTTTTGACCCAGGTTCTCCTTGGTCCCCTTTTAGCCCAGGAGGCCCCTGAAAACCCCGGCTACCATCTTCACCAGTCTGACCTGAAAGACAGAGATGTTGTACACAGTTACAGTCAGAAGAACTGTTTGATTTTTAAACTGATTGAGAAATTGATTAATTGAGAGTTGAAACCTTTCGGTCCTGGTAGTCCAGTCGCTCCTGGTTTCCCATCCTCCCCTGGACTCCCAAGTGGTCCTGGAGGACCTACGTCCCCTCTGATGCCTAAAACACGCATGGATGTTACTTTTAACAGGTCTATATCAATGCTGGCACTGTAAGTTTGACCTGATGATGTTGAAAAGTCACCTTCGGGTCCTGGTTTCCCATTGTCCCCTGTCAAGCCCTTCGGTCCAACTCCTCCTACTGGCCCTAGGGGTCCATCAAACCCTGGGGCCCCATGCGGTCCCTGAGGTCCCATAAATCCCACACCTGGCAGCCCAGGGTCACCTTGCACACCTTTTATACCTCGGGGCCCTGCAAGACAAGATACCTGTTAGACTGAGAGACAGGTGAGTTTTCTCATTTTGGTTTTAGTTTATCCTAAATCCTACAAACTCTCTGCTCAAGAAACACTGAAAAATCTGTCACCAGCTTGTAATGATGTTACCTGTGAATCCGATGATGCCGATCTGCCCCTGCTCTCCTATTGTTCCAGGAGCTCCAGGTAAACACAGTCCAACAGAACCAACAGGACCAGGTACACCATCCAGACCATTATGACCTGAGAGACAATTCAGTTCACTTTGGGCATTTTCAAACCTGTGTTATTTAGTCCATTTGAATCAGACTTGGTTTGGGACTCTGGCCTTGGTACCATTTGGTTGGGACTTTACTGAAACCCTTAAAGGAAGCCTGTCACAAACAAGTTAAACCTTTCACATGTTAAAGGTTCTTGGAGGAAACTGTCTTCAATGAACTAAACAAGTCCAGTTGCCTTTGATAACCCTCGACAGATACTTTGACCTGAATAATGAATGGAGATCTGTCGTGGACTACCTTCCTAACGACATCATTCCTGAGCTACCTTCAGGTCCTGGTGGTCCATCCTTTCCCGGAGGTCCTTGATCACCATCTGGACCTGGGGGTCCAGGGTTTCCCGTGGGGCCCAATGAGCCATCTTCCCCCTGGAGCCCTTGCTGACCCTGCTGACCTGGGAAACCGATACCTCTGTCCCCCTGAGAACAACATGAAATCAGTAAGTCAGGATAAGGAAGACTCCTTAGAACTTCTGTTCACACTCTACGACCTGGATCTTCACTTATCAGGGTTCTGAGGTTCCTGGGCCTCCTTTCTTCATGTTGAGGACTATCTGTTTGCATAAGTCAACTTTACCTTGGGGCCTGGCATCCCTGGAGGGCCTGATGGCCCCGCTCGTCCTTTGAGACCAAAACTTGGTAAACCTGGAATTCCTGGAACACCTTTGTCTCCTGAGCCGGACAAAACACATAGTGTTATTTGTTGTCTTCCATTATTTGAAACCGCTGAAGATTTTATTTATAAGCCTGACCTTTGACCCCTGGAAAGCCTAGATGGCCCATAACTGAAAATCCATCAACTCCTCTTTCTCCCTTTAGACCAACAGCTCCCGGATCACCTGGATGTCCTGTCACACCTGAGCCCAGCAGAGACAACAGGTGAGTCAATGTTAACTTTCTGACGTTTTTATAACTTGATTTTTGGATGGAGCGGTCTCACCTGGAGGTCCAATGTTTCCAGATATTCCTTTATCTCCTTTTTGTCCTGGATCTCCTGGAGACACTTTGACTTCACCTGGAGAACCTTTTCCCCCTGAATGAACAAACAGACAAGACATTTCATTAGCAAGCTAACAGAACTGGGCTCAGCAGCAGGACTGGATCAGGATGGAGCACAGCCTCTGAGACCAACAGGGAACAACGTTATAGTACAGAAGTGATTTACAGACTTTATGATGGAAACACTGATCAGCAGTGAAGCGCTACCACGAGTGTGACCGCCTAAAGGTCTCTCTACCTGGGTTTCCAGGATCTCCACGCTGTCCTGGGACACCCACACTGCCTTGAGGTCCTGGAGGTCCTGGAGCCCCGATTCCAGGTGGACCTGAAGGTCCCATCTGTCCTAATAGCCCTCTGGGGCCAGTCACCCCCAATAGACCCCTTTCACCTTTCTGACCAAGAGGCCCCTGAGAGATAAACGGTGGTTCATCATCTACATATTGTATGTTATCCAATGAAATGATCTTCTCTTGTCGACACAGGATTGGATTGGTTGCACTGGAAACACACCTCACCTTGTACGGTATCATTTAAAAAGGTACCTTATGATAGATAAAGACAAGTTACTGAACCAGCTTTCAAATACTCACAGGGCTTCCTTTTGGTCCAGGAACACCTTTCGGTCCAGCAACTCCTGCACGTCCACCTTGCCCCATGAAACCTGGTCGTCCCACCTCCCCAGGGTCCCCATCCTCACCCTTCTCTCCAACTCTCTGCATGATTCCAGGGTCACCAATGGGACCTGGGGGCCCTGCGAGTCCAGGGAGACCAGAGTGTCCCTAAAGACAGATGGACAAAGAGACAGTCATGAGGAATCTCAAATCAAACTGCATCCAGGTATTATACAGGCGTTGGACGGACTCTTCTCCTTGTTACTTTGAATGATCAGTGTGTGATGTGCACCTAGACACCCAGTTAGGATAGGTTGCTTGTGCAAGGTAGTCTATCTGTGATAGAAGAGCTTATGGAGGCGATCAATGAGTTTACCTGTGGACCAGGTGGTCCTCCAGTACCTTTGACCCCTTCATGACCCTTGGGTCCTGGAAAACCAATTGAACCTGGAAACAAACATCACAGACAGGTGAGATCTACCTGCTCGACAAATTTAAACTGAAACTGACTCTGGATCAGATTCTACTGTCTGCTGGTAAATTTACAGCTAGAGTCAGGTGTGGTTCTTACCTTCCACTCCATCTTCACCTGGCTCTCCTGATTTACCTGCAGGTCCAGGATGGTTGTAAACTACTTGACAGGCCGTGCACACCTCTCCTTTCTCACCTGATAAACAAAAGTCAAATGATTATGCAAAACATTATGACTTAAACTAGAAGGTAAGCTTGGCCTCTTCACAGTAAGAAGGTCCCGGTTTGAAGACCACTGACAGACAGAACCTTCACCAGATACATTGGACGCTGTGACTAGAACATTTGTGAACCACTGATGTAGAGTTTGTTTAAATATAGTAGGTTGTCCGCCTTCCCCTCACCCACTCACCCAGCTCTCCATTCTTCCCTCTGATTCCTGGAAATCCCACCAGACCTTTTGGACCTTTAGATCCCGGATGACCAACATCTCCGAGGACGAACTCTGACAGACAGAAGACAAAAACGTAATCAGAGTTAATCATTTTGATTTGATTGTAGAAACCAAAAGAACTATAAGAATCTCACCAGCAGTATAAAAAAAAACTTTAATAGTACTGTAGTATAGTACTGTTTTAGATACGTTTATTAACAAGTATCTTTCTCAGTATCTTAATAGAAAACAGCTGTCACATTTATTGAAAACATATTTGCCATTACAAATTAATTGTATATAAACATAATTCCTCAAATGTAATGTTGGAGTATTTCTTCTAACCTTTAAGGTTTATTAGAAAGATCAGAGGCTCCAGGATGCTTCCCTGAGGGACTCCAAAACTTAGATTAAAGAAGGACAACTGAAATACTGACTGATTCCCTTAGACAAGCTCCCTTTTATTTTCATTCTTCTTAGCGTTTGTTAATTTACTTTTTACCATTTGACTACTTGCCCTTTACCTCATTCACAATGTTGATATTTTTAAAGTAAATTCAACTTTATTCTGACTTTTACTTGAATTGATTATTTATTTAGTTAGTTTGTCTTTTCATACATTTGATCTGTTTTCCTTTGATTCGTTTATTTAAATACTACGCTGTATTTTAATGTGTTTCATTGTTTTGCTTCCTCCTTTAATTAAACCAAGTGTTAAACTTTAGACTGAAGACCACAAAACCTCATCAGTCCCACAAAGACCTGAACAGAGAATCATAAACACACCAGTGGCAGAACATCACCTGGTATTCCTGGTTCTCCTGGTTCTCCTTGAATCCCAGGATATCCTGGGACTCCAGTTTGTCCTGGGGGGCCATTGATAATGGGCCCTGGGTCTCCAGATTCTCCTTTGGGTCCAGATAAGCCAGGCGGTCCCTGGGGCCCTGGTGGACCAAGGATACCCACACCTTGAAAGGAAGAAAAACATCTTCAATATTTAGTTATTATAATGTTTATATTTAATTCACTAAATAAAGTCTTTGCGTTTCTTCGTGGTCTAATTCTACTGCTGTCTGCTGAGTTAAGCCAAACAAGCATCAAATTAAAGACCTGTAAATCTTAATGCAGTTTGATCTGATTATTGTTATTAATGATTGATTGCTGTCACTAATGCAGTACTGAGTGTACCTGGTTCACCCCGTAATCCAGGAAATCCAATGAACCCTGAAAGAAAGCAGAGAAGAACAACATTGCCGTCTGTTCATCTGCAGATTCAGCTCAAATTTACATGGACAGACGTGAGATCATCTGGAACATTGTAATTCATTTCTGTTAGATAAAAACAATATTTGACAAGAAAACTTCAGATTTCAGTCGTGGTTGATTTAATGACGGACTCGATTCATGCTGGTCTACCTTCCTCTCCAGGGACTCCGGGGGATCCTTGGAGCCCGGGGACTCCTTGCTGACCCTTCAGTAATTTGTGATTCCACACCATCTGATAAAAACACAGACACATATTCTGCATGAAGACTCAGCTCAGGAACTGTGTCTATTTTATGAGTTTAATTCTCTGCACACTGTCTGTGCTCAAAACAAGAAGCTTAATTTCACAGCGTGGAGGAGGCGAGCGATTCCTGTAAATTTAAATCACTATTTTTCCTCAGGACTGTTCAAGTGTAAAAACAAATCACACGATCATTTGTTTGTTATCTAACAGTAATAAAACACTGCAAGTTAGCTAAGAGGCTAATCTCTGTCAGACGTTACAAAGTTATTGATCATTTATATGCATGCAGAACAACAATAAAAATACTGATGTCAGGAGAAACATCATTCAGGACGCAGTATAAAACAGACGTGAGGGTTAATGTGACAGAAATATGGAGTAAATTAGATGACAGCAAAGACATAAAGAACACAGACAGTTTCTAAAATCAATGAAGTGTTTAAGAGTTAAAACAAACATGCCTGCAGGAGAACAAATGAATCATGAACTGGTCTTTCATTTATATTTGAGTATTCCATCATCTTTGTTCACATGTGAAGCTCCACCTGCTGTCCAACATGGAGGTCTGCAGGATTTGTTGAAACCTTCATGGTCATACATTACAGTGGTAGTCTTGTTTCTGTAGTCAAAGATTCAAGACCGCGTTGGAGCACAGTCTCTGAGACTGAGGTGACTTACAGACTTTATGATGGACGCTGATAAGTAGCAAACCGCTAACTGTGGTTAGCTCGGTCAGCCGTGTACTGTACTGGTTCAGTCAGGATCCAAACCCGGCAAACCTTATTATGGGAGAACCTGTCGTGATGTCAAAATCAGTAGTCCAGACTCACCTCTCCTGGAGGACCTGGAAATCCTCGATCACCTTTCTCTCCCTAAAAAACACACACGATCAAAACTCTCACACAGTACTGAGTGTATTATTGCAGTAATACTTCCTGTACTTCATACAGTACTCACTTGGGATCCTTCAATACCTGGAGGACCAAGGAAACCATGATCCCCCGAGTCTCCCTGCAGACACAGACCTCAAGTGAATGTAATGATCAGAGTCAGACTCTTCACAACACACGATTCTGGTTCTGTATACATGCTCCAGTCCAAAACTGGACTGTTGGCATGTTACCTGTTCTCCCTGCTCTCCAGAGGCTCCGTTCTTCCCAGGTTTACCCTGAAACACAAACCCTGTGTTATACCAGGATTACACCTGTTCAGGTTCAGGTCAGATCTACATTCAAACACGTATCAGTAACGTTTAATTCATGATTAGAGCAGGTCAGGTCTCTCTCTCTTACCAGTGAGCCAGGATCACCTGGCCCGCCCTGCTCTCCTTTTACCCCCGGGTTCCCTGGGAGACCCTGGAGGACAAAACAAACACACACAATCGTGATCAAAAGTCAGTCCAAGCAAACATTATTCTGCTTTGTGGATGAAGTTCAGTCAGACAGACTTTGACTTACAGGAAGTCCAAGACAACCCTTCTCTCCAGTGTCACCTGGTTCTCCCTGAAATATAACAACACAGATATCAGTGAAAACATCATTACAAAGATAAAACTTTTTTCCTCATGTGCTGAAGGCAGCTGCAACAACTACAATAATTACAATAAGGAAGACGAAAGGAAACAAAAACATGAATCATTGTTTCAAAATCTGTTTTTCCTAGTTGGCATTGGACGACTTGGCACTCAGTGTTCATGTGTTGGTCAAAGAGAAGTTTTTTTGTGGTTTTCTTTACACTTCCTGATCTGGAACTAAACCTCTGCTGAACTTTTGGGGAAATACTTTTAGAACCTATGACGATTAGGACTTCTTTGGTCAGAGTTAAGTTGAAGGAAGTAGTCTGACATTCAGGTAGTCTTGCAGGGTAGAGATTTAACTGAGGTTATTAGAATTAAAGGAGAGATATAGCGGGGTATCGTCTGCATAACAGCGATACAAAATACACTTAAACTGACTAATGAAAGAGATAATAGGCCAAGGATTGAACCCTGTGGTACACCGCATGTAAGCTCAGCAGATGAAGAGACAACAATAGCCAAGTCTGCCAAGTAGGATTCAAACCAATCAAAGACAGACCTCGTTATACCCGCCCAATGCTGAAGTCAAACTGAGTAATCGACTGTGTGGACTGTAGCTGTACAGACCTTTAGTTCTTTGGGTCCTTCAGCATACAGTTTGATTCCTTTCTGTCCAGGAATCCCTGGCGGGCCGCGGTCACCCTGAAAACCAAACACAGTTGATGCTGATGAAGATGATGGTGATGGTGAAGATGAAGATGATGGTGAAGATGATAGTTGTGTTATTTCACAGGGTCGAAGTGTGTGAATGCTCACACTGAATTACCATTTAATGGGACTTAATGTGAGTTTATAACCTGGGAATCAGCATTAGCATAGCTCACCTTCTCTCCTTGGGGACCCGGGATCACTGGACTGGGACCCTCCTGACCCTGAAACAAAAACACATCACCAAACAACCGTAAACTGAAGTCACATGATCAGAACATCACGTTTACTTTACATCACGATTACTGATTAGCAATTTAAATGATATCCACTTGTAAGACACAACGAGTTCAGCTTGTTATAGCACACAAACCTTTTCTCCTTGCAAACCTGGAAACCCCGGATGTCCCTAAATTTACATAACGAAAGCAGCTCATGTCAGTGGATCGAAGCACTGAAAACATTTAAATAGTTTGACAGCTTTAGATCTGAAGCATACAGGAAGTCCGGGGGTTCCTGGTAGTCCTGGCAGGCCGGGATCACCTGGATCTCCATTCAGTCCCTGTGACACAAACAGCGAATCAGAGCACAAGAACTGAGGAGGACCATTTGTCTTATCTAAATAACAAAATGTGCCAGTGACTGACATCTTCTCCGTCTGGTCCTTGTGGTCCTGTTACACCTTTCTCATCCTGAGGCATGGGAAAGTGCAACGAGTCTCCCTGAAACCAGAAACAAGACAGAAACATTCGTGAACAACCAGCAAACCTTTGAAGAACACCAAGGGCTAGACACAGTGACCATATCAAGATCCTGGAAAACAAGTCTAGTGTCATGAAGTCGAACCGAAGAATGACCATCTGGTCATTGCGCGGCTAGCTGGCGTGTTCAGGACACGTTCTCTTACCTTTGCACCTCGACGGCCCGGCAGACCCTGAAACACATGAACATGGTTAGCTCGAGCCTCTCAGAGACGACTAGCCTAGCTTAGCTTCAGCCAGCAATAATTAAAATGTTGCACATGCATAGGACGTCTTCACAGTATCCAATGACTGCTTTGTACAGGAAGCAGGCAGGACTTACTTTAAGGCCAACAGCTCCTGGAATCCCAGGAAACCCTGGGAACCCAACATCCCCCTGGAAGACACCAGGCAACATGTCAATCAGTGTTTGTTTGAGGTGCAACAGACCAGTGTGCAGCAGCTAGCAGAGTTGTTTCTGATTACAACTGCCACGGCAGACTGCGTGGAAAAGCTCCCTGTATGGCATCTAGTGGTAAGATTTGCAACCAAATGAATCACCACTCATCCTATTATTCACCTCAATGTAATCATTGAGATGATTGAAGACATCAGGCAGTACAAGCGAATTTCAAACATTTCAAGGAATTTCAAGGCAGTTTTCACTTTATAACCTGTCCGTACAACTTACTTTTGGTGTTCCTCAGGGCTCGATTATGGGTCTAGGTCAAGTTTCTTCATTTATCTTATGCATAGAACGTTACAATATAACAATTGCTGTCACTCATGCCAGGACTTTTAAGGACATTTTGCATGTCATTTAACGTAAAGCTTTGTTGCATTTCATGAGTTTGAACATGCAGGGAGGGTTGCAGTAAAAAGAAACGTGAAACAGTTTGTTTAGGTTTTAGGAAAAGTATCTATCTATCTTTCTATCCATCGTCCAGAATCCAGAATATGTCACATTTTTTTCTTTGCAGATGATACTTGAATGTATTTTCCTGTCCACCTGTGTGATAGTAATGATCTGCATCAACAAACCCTGGTGAAATAACAAGATGGTGATGGCACTGTCTGCCTGTCTGTCTGTCGACAGACATAACGAATGTCTTGTGTGTGCACGTAATCATGTCTACCTTTGTCCCGTTGCATCCTGGGAATCCTGGGCGGCCAATGGGACCTTCACGTCCAGGGAGTCCCTGAAAAAACACACAACAACAGTTTTTCAAGAAATTTTGTCTGTAACTGTGAAAATCTTTTTTAAAATATGAATGTGGGTCTATTTGGCTCCATGTTTGGTCTCCACCATGTTCAGAGACTTTTCAAACAGAGCTGCAGATTCAGCTGATAATTCACACCAACAAACTGTTTCTACGCTGTATGAAGTTGTCATTTCATATTTTTCATATTTACTAAATATTGATTATCGCCTTTTTGATCTCCAGTTTCATCTGATTTCAGGTTGTCTTCAAGCTTTTAAATTCATGTAAAGTATGAATGATTGAATTACTGAATGAATAAAATAACATGCTGACCTTCGGTCGTATGATCACGGTCTAATTTATTCATATGCTTTTATTTGCTACCTGTACATTCTCATTGTTTTCTGAACGTACTCTGAATGTTACATTACGGTTCTTACCGGTAATCCTGGAGGTCCTGGGAAACCTGGTTTTCCTGGATGACCCTGGAGAATACAGAGAGACTGATGTTTACCTTCATATAATGGATCTTCAGTCATTTTATCTGCATTGAGGTTTATAAAGATAAATGACGATCAAAGATTAAATCAAGCATCAGTCGTACCCGAGAGCCTTTTAGTCCTGGAGCTCCTGCTTGTCCCAGCTCACCCTGCGGACAAAGCAACAAGAAAATCATGAGACCTTCATGAGAATAACAGCTGGCACAGATGTGTCGATGCCAGTGGTGTCATCGCCGTGTTCGGCAAGCTAAAGTTTCTATCCTCTTCTCACGGCGAAGGCACGATGGCACGATGTTTGGTCAGGATAAGATAATCAGGCCGGTCACACAGAGGCAGACAGCTGTTCCACTGTGCCTACGTTTATAACAGAGGAGTTTCTGCCACACTGTGAGACCTGCTGTCTGCTGGTCTGGTCTGGTCTCATTACTGAACTTTTGATCTGTGGACGACGTCACCCTATGACAGGTAATCAATGAAATCTGTAAATCATCTCCAAACGTCATTCTGTTTTTATATTTTCTGTTTTTATAAGTTCTTTCACATTTAGCTGCTTTAGTCGTTTGTTGTAGTAGCCTTCAGTGAAGTACTCTGAAGTGTGAGTAATGAAGCAGTTTAACTCCAAACATGCAGCTGATCTGATGTTTGATGAGTTCAAATAAAACAGGATGGAAGATGAATCAGTTCAGTTTGCTGATATTTCTATGCTGGGAATAAAGAGGGGGCTGAGGAGAGAACCTGGAGGAACTCCACCGTCTGTTTAAACCTCTGGAGGTTAGGAGGTTACCTTTTCTCCAGGTAAGCCCTGGTGGCCTTCGTTTCCAGGGTAACCAATCACTCCAGGAAGTCCGTTGCTTCCAGGGTAACCAGGTTCACCCTGTGGAGGACAAAAACAGGCAGATAACAACAGAGGTGGGGAACAGATCCTGGATCAGTTCATTACCTGACAAAGACAGTCGTCATGGACAGGTAAGTCAGGTGTGGAACAGATCCTGGGTCACAGTGTAATTCAGGTGAATTCATAGATAGATCCTGGCTGCTGTCCAGGTTCATTCACAGACGGCTTTGGTGTCACGCTCAGCAGAGAGGAACCAACCTTTATTCTCCTTCTGAACACACCTGAGATCACAGAGCTCACACCTGGGTGGTCTCAGGTACCTGAGGCACCGGCACACAGACGTCACAATCTTTGGTATTTATTATATCTTATTCTTCTTGTGTTTATCTTTAAGGTTTAATTTCTGTTTCTAATGGAGCGTCACAGGAACGCTGCTCATAAACATCATCAGAAGAAATGAAGTGTGAATCCAAATTCAGTTCGAGTCTTAAAAAAGTCACTCGACCACATCACCGGCTGACCGACATCAGCAGCTGACTCCAGACCAGCTCCTGGGCCGGAATGTGTCTGCAGTGACAGCAGGTCACCACTGGAGGGCAGCAGACTGTGAACTCAAACTGGTCCAGGATCAGCCCAGTACTGTGTGCCCTGTCTGCCCTGAGCTTTGCCTCCCAGGCTCATACAGGTTAGATCAGCCTGAGGAGACGAGCACTTCCTGCTGCTCAGGTCACGACTGTCTCACCTGTTGACCTTTGACCCCGTCGCAGTGACAAAAAGACTTCCCGCTGCAGTGACACACCTGGAGAGAGACAAGAAGAGACAATATGAGTGAGACGTCTGCATGGATCCGCTCGGTTCTGGACCAGGTTCTGGTTCTCAGCCCACACTCTCTGCAGGATTTCATGTTGGAGACCAGTCAGTGGTTCTCAAACTGTGGCTCGAGGTTCCACTGGTGGTACGTTACTTTCCTGCAGTGACACTGAGGAGGCCTGACATGTCCACGTTCACTCACATGAGACCGACGGTTCAGAAACTCAATCTGCAGTCCAAACAGGAAGTTCAGATCAGGAGTGAGCCCTGAACATGACCTGAGGAGGCCCGAGGTGTACACAGAGTGAGAAACACTGCTGGAGAACGTTCATGAAGTCTTCACTCGGTGAAGACGTCTTCTCTGGCTTTTGTTTGACATCCTCAGTTAGTGTCCACTGCGTCGAGTAGCCGAGCAGTCTGCTGCTCTGTGATCCAGGTCCAGTCCAGGTCCAGGTCTGAGCGAGAGGCTGACTGACGACGAGCTGCTACAGCTACAATAATACACACGCTAACGTGCAAATACATCTATTGTCTGGCTATTAGCCACCTAGCATGGCGCATGAGCTAACACAGGCTAACGCAGGCTAAAGGCTAAAGTGAGGTCACATGGTCACGTGGTCACATGTTCCGCATCATGATAACAGGAGCTGTGATGTCTGCCCTCATGTGACGCTCCGGCATGATGATACCATCTACAACCTGACGTGACGAGGCGTGCAGCTAATGCTAATCAGTTCATTTGTGAGATCCGTGAGCGGCACTCGAACTCACGTCTTGTGTTTGTGTGCGTCATGCTGCTGATCTGATGCAGAGGGTGCCGACCTCAGACACCGTCACTGCGTCCTGAAGAGAGCTTCACTGCCTCCTTTCCTATCTCCTTCAGAGGATACACCAGATCATCTTTTAGGAAAGGAAAGGAGGTAACGAGTGACGGGTGGTCGTCCATGTTTGTTTGTAGTCCGTCACACCAGTTTGTAGTTTAAGATCACACATTAAGATCAGTAAGAGAGGGGGACAACACCATGACCTGACGCCATCACGTCCTTCTCATCTTTCCTTGACCTCATGACGTTTTCCTTCGAGGTGAAGGAAAGGACTCAGGTTAGGAAAGGACTCAGGTTAGGAAAGGACTCAGGTTAGGAAAGGACTCATCGGTCATTGTTTGGCTCTGGTCTGGTCTTTGGAACTCGAGGCTGAAGTCAGTCAGGTTCAGACTGTGGCGACTTTGTTCAGCATGTTTCTTCATGATGTTTTATCTCTGTGACATTTTTCTGTGGGTCCAAACCCAAACACCTTCATGTATCCTGCAGGTGTAACAGTGCTCTTCCTGTGTGATAACCAGCAGACAGTCAGACTGATGAAGGCCTGATGTCATCTTATCTTCATTCCTCTCCCTCGGTGCCTCGACATGTTCTGTATTCACCATAACGTGACGGTTCAGGTGTTTCTGCAGACTCCCTCTGAACTCCACATCAGATTGTTTTCATCAGAAGACACGTTTGACCCTCATGACCTGCCGTACCAACATAAAGACGACGAGGACACGGAGCGAACGCTGCAGTTAAACCGCGTTCACTCCTCTGACAGCTCACTGAAGTCAAATATTTCTTTGGAACTGTGAAATCTGACTCTTTGTCAACACCACCATCACCTCATCCTGTTTGTGATGTTAGACAACTCTGACAGCTCCGTCCAAAATCAGACAGACGGCTACATCAGAGGCTCCTGAACTCACCATTGAACATTAGCTCAGATAGTGTTTTGCTAGCAATAACGTTAGCAAGCGTCAAGCTAACGTCAAATCCGACAAAGTAACCTGCAAACAGACGATTTACAGTCAGATCAGAGAGGCTGGGCGCGTTTCCACACAAACAGGAGTTTGTTACGTTAGCTCGTTTGGACAAACCGCTAGCTCGCTAACGCATCAAAATGCCACATGTTAGCGGTAATGTTAGCTTTGACCTTGGACTCTGTGTTGTAGAGGGTGCCCCATGTTTGTTGGTGTTAGCGGAAAACTTAAATCTGGGACTGACTTTTAGGAACATGGGGACTTATGGAGACTGACCCACTTCTGAAACCACTTCCTGTCGTTGCCGTTAAAAAGTGTAAAACGAGTTGACAGATGTTGTGACTGGAGACGAAATGTTTTCATTCAGAGTTCGGCTGCTTATCAGCAGATCAGACGTGTGTGTGTGTGTGTGTGTGTGTGTGTGTGTGTGTGCATGTGTGTGTGTGCATGCGTGTGTGTGCATGTGTGTGTGTGTTGGGTCAGTAATAACAGCAGATCAGGACAAAAGGCTGAAACAGAAAACAGACGAACTAAAACAACAGACAGAGTCCAGACTGTCTGACTGACTGCACACAGGCAGGCAGACAGACAGGCACACAGGCAGGCTGACAGACAGACAGACAGGCAGGCTGACAGGCAGACAGACAGGCAGGTCTTATTTCCTGTCTGACATTCTTGACACACTCTTTGATTTCCGCAGTTATGAGACGTTCAGGTCGAGTCTTGAAGGACCTCCACCTGCGACCTGCGAGTGTGTCATGTGACCACACATCTGATGATGGAACCGACCTGAAACATACCGACGTCGCCCTGTTGGTGGCGCTGCATCGCGTGTCCGAAAAACTAAAATCAGCGGGTTGGTGCTGCCACGGCAACCCCACGGATAAATATGAACACGTACTGTGACGATACTGTAAATATCATAATAACTCGCTAACTAAGAATAATTACCTTTCACCTAATTATGTAAAAATGTGAACAACAAATCTGTGTTGGAAACAGCTGCTGCGTTACAGCTAACAAAGCTAACGGAGCTAACAGAGCTAAACACTAGGCCCTTTTGGTGCACTGGTGCTATGCTAACGGCTAACAGCAAGCATAGCTCTCGATGTGACGCTGCAGACAAAATGTCCGCCCTCCGGTAGCTTCACTCTTTTTATTTTTCTCGGCTGACTCGTGTTCTCGCTCGTGGGTGCTAAATGCTATTAATGTATGCTAAAACATGACGGTGGGTACCCAGAATGCAGTGCACCGTGCACTGTGATACAAAAGAAATGCTGCAGTTCCTCTAACGTCCACCTGAGGCTGGCTGCAGAAGTGAGTCAGTCTCCATAAGTCCCCATGTTCAAATGTCCAACTTCACAGCAGAAATAAACACGTTTACAGCTGAACTGAGGGTGACTCACCTGAGACACACAATACTGCAGTACTCTGTGTACTCCGTGTACTAATACTCATGATAATACTGGCCAGACTGTTGGTGTCACAGTCTGATGTTAAAAACACACAACAATAAAACTGACTTCACACACGCCTGTCTGTCTGTTACCACGGCAACACACACACACACACACACACACACACAGATGATTGGATCACTACATCCTTTAATTTCTGATAGATTCTTGCAGATTTCCACAATAAAAGTCTTTCCTCTTCATCTTCTTTATTCTAATAACCTCATCACCTGCCCCCCCACCTGTCCCCCCCACCTGGGTGTGCTGACTCACCCTCTCGGCGTGTCCCGGACCGGCGGAGCAGCACAGCATCAGAACCAGCAGCGGGACGATCCTCCGCCTCGGGCCGCCGGGAGGCTCCATGCAGACGGACACAGAGCTGCAGAGTCCCCCGCCGCCGCTCACTCTGACTCCAGGCTGGACTCGCTGAGCTCCGGATGGACTCCTCGGACCGGTTCGGTTCGGCTCAGGCCGGTTCGGTTAGTTCGGTGCAGTTGGTCCTGTTCGGGCCACACAGCAACCTGCTGCGGGATGGATGGAGAGAGACAGTCCGCTGAAGGAGGAGTCAAACCCGCAACACTGCCCGCACAGACACACTTCCGATTCACGTTTTCAAAATAAAAGATTTGACGTCTGCCCACTTTAAGTGACTGAAGTTAATCACCTGACACACCTGCACAGGTGACGTTCATGTACAGAGGAACTGTTGGATTACTTCATACTTTAAGTTACAACATGAGCATAAACGCAGAGCTAGCAGTTAGCCATTAGCAGTCTTTAATAGCTGTTAGCTTATATTAGCTCATGTTAGCTGTCATTATGATAGAAGCTACGTTAGCTTTTAGCTCTGTTAGCTCTTGGATATCCACAAGCTAACAGCTTCCATAACTCTTTTAGCTAAAGTATCATAAGCTAACAACTATTATATATGTCATTTGCTAATAGATGGCTACGTTAGCTTTTAGCTCCATTAGCTGTGAGCTAACCAGCTGCTAACAGTAATTTCCAACATCTTGCTGAGTCGATGGTAGCAACATTGCAGTTTGTGGCACTTCCTGTGTTAGCTTAGTTCTCCGACACTCGGAGCTAACAGCAGCTACGAGCACAAACACTCAGTTTTCCTGACCTTTACTGTTAGCTGTTAGCTGTTAGCTGTTAGCCGAGCACTGAAGTGGAATGGAGCCCAGCATTTAGCTCTGTTAGCTTATAGCATGGTTAGCTCCATTAGCCAGTTAGCACCTGGCTAAAGTTAGCTGGTACTTACTAACAATTTATTTTTTGTTAATTTATTTTTGTTCATGTTTATTATTCATACGTGTCTCTAAACATGACGTCACACGGTCAGTCTTCATCTGGTCCTTAGTTTTGTGACGTCACCTCTCGTCTTCTGTCTGCTGCTCTTATTTTGTAGACCGGAAGTGCCGCGCGCTCCCCCAGGTGTTTGCCGTCACTTTGACAGGTGTGTGGAGTTGCGTGTGCAGCGGAGCGCCGGGGGTCAGTTTAGCGGGTAAAAGTCTCGCAGTCTCTGACATGAAGAGCGCGTGAAGCTTCAGACTGACCGCGAGACCTTCAGGTGAGTGGCCGCGTGCGTGTCTGTGTGTGTGTGTGTGTGCGTGAGAGACTCACCTGGGCTGCTGATTTTCCCGCTGTGTGACGTGTGAACGCAGCTGCTGATGATCAGCTGTAATTAGCTCCTAATCAGCGGTTTAATGAGCGCTAATGAGCGGCTGACGTCAGGGGGTTGGTTAATGAGAAGGAGAGAAGTAACGGATTACTTTTACTCAAGTAGTCAGAGTGAGCTGCTGCCTGCTGTGCCTGGAGACACAGGCAGAAGAGTTCTGATCTAAACTGTGTCAAACGAGTAAAAGTACAAGTACAAGTACACATTCTTGACAGCAGGTACTCAAAGTATCACAGTATCAGAGTAAAAGTACTGAAAGTATCAGAGTAATCCAGCCTGCAGAGTTCATGAGTAATGATGCATTCAGGTGTTTATACAGAGTGTTGGTCTTTTGCCCGTCTGTGTTGTGAGCGGTTCTGATCCGGCTCATCTGGTTCTGATGTGTGCTTCAGTGGACCTCAGCCTCGGCGTGTTCAAGCGGATCAGATTCTAATCTGGACTCGAACGCTTCACGGTCCACGTCTGAGCGTCTGAACGCATCCAGGCAGCGTTCAAGACCGACAGATGTTCTCAATGCAGCGTGGACTGTCTGTCTGCCTGCCTGCCTGTCTGCCTGTCTGTCTGCCTGCCTGTCTGTCTGCCTGTCTGTCTGTCTGTCTCTCTGTCTGCCTGTCTGTCTGTCTGTCTGCCTGCCTGCCTGTCTGCCTGCCTGTCTGTCTGCCTGTCTCTCTGCCTGCCTGTCTGTCTGCCTGTCTGTCTGCCTGCCTGTCTGTCTGCCTCTCTGCCTGCCTGTCTGCCTGCCTGCCTGTCTGTCTGTCTGCCTGTCTCTCTGTCTGTCTGTCTGCCTGCCTGCCTGTCTGTCTGCCTGTCTCTCTGTCTGCCTGTCTGTCTGCCTGTCTGTCTGTCTGTCTGCCTGCCTGCCTGTCTGTCTGTCTGCCTGCCTGTCTGTCTGTCTGCCTGTCTGCCTGTCTGTCTGTCTGTCTGTCTGCCTGCCTGTCTGTCTGTCTGCCTGCCTATCTGTCTGCCTGCCTGTCTGTCTGCCTGCCTGCCTGTCTGTCTGTCTGCCTATCTGTCTGCCTGCCTGTCTGTCTGTCTGTCTGCCTGCCTGTCTGTCTGCCTATCTGCCTGCCTGCCTGTCTGTCTGCCTGCCTGCCTGCCTGCCTGCCTGTCTGTCTGTCTGTCTGCCTGCCTGTCTGTCTGTCTGTAATCAATAATCAGTCGTTGACAGTTCATCAGAATCTGCAGTTTATTGAAGATGTTGATGTTAGCTTAGCCTTCATGTATTCACACAGCAGAGTGTAATATAACAACAGGCCAAACACAACGCACACAGACTGTCTGTCTGTCTGTCTGTCTGTCTGTCTGCTCTAGACAGTGCTGAAGTCAAAGGTCAAAGGTCAGTGGTGAGGTCAGGATGTGTATTGATCATCAGAGGCTCAAAGTTCATCAGAAGTGTCAGAGTCTGATGAACTCATGCTGATGGTCAGACAGAGAACACCACAAACACTAAACGCCCAGAACCAGGTCCACACCTGACCCAGAGTAACTACTGCACGACCTCCAGGTCCACACCTGACCCAGAGTAACTACAGCACGACCTCCAGGTCCACACCTGACCCAGAGTAACAACTGCAGGACCTCCAGGTCCACACCTGACCCAGAGTAACTACTGCAGGACCTCCAGGTCCACTCCTGACCCAGAGTAACTACTGCAGGACCTCCAGGTCCACACCTGACCCAGAGTAACTACTGCAGGACCTCCAGGTCCACTCCTGACCCAGAGTAACTACTGCAGGACCTCCAGGTCCACACCTGACCCAGAGTAACTACAGCACGACCTCCAGGTCCACACCTGACCCAGAGTAACTACTGCAGGACCTCCAGGTCCACACCTGACCCAGAGTAACTACAGCACGACCTCCAGGTCCACACCTGACCCAGAGTAACTACAGCAGGACCTCCAGGTCCACACCTGACCCAGAGTAACTACAGCACGACCTCCAGGTCCACACCTGACCCAGAGTAACTACTGCAGGACCTCCAGGTCCACTCCTGACCCAGAGTAACTACAGCAGGACCTGAAGCAACATTAGAACTGCAGTTTGCAGTTGAACTGCATGATTAGCGGGCTACACAGGAAGTTAGCCAGGAAGTCTCAGGTGTCAGGTAGCAGGCAGGTATTCATCAGTCTTCGAATGACTCTGTCTTCACTGTGTCTCACAGCACTGCAGGGCGAGTGTCAGAGCGTCCTGACTGGCTGAGAACCAGCTGGAGGCGGAGTCAGAGTGACAGGGCTGTGCAGTAGGAGGGACTTCCTCTGAGGAAGGACAAGATGCTGCTGACTTCCTGCTCCGCCCCCTGCAGCTACACCTGGCTCTGGTAACAAAAAAAACATTAAAGCAACGTTAAAGCAACGTTACATGGAAAGTGCTATTTGACTGATCAGTGTATTGATCATACAATAATAACTCACCTGTGTTTCTCCTCCAGGTGCCTCCTGATGATCCTGGCCGCTCCTCCAGCAGCTCTCGGGGTGAGTTTCAGTGATCACGCTGCACTTTCAGGTGTTACTCAGGTGTGTAACGAGCTCTTCAGTTTAAGAGTTGAAACGTCCAATCAGAGGAGAGTTACTGATGTGAGCTCACAGAGCCTGTTTGAATGTTTCCTGCTGAAGCTCAAGAGAAGGTCCAAACAGCTGCAGTCTTATGGACTGAGCACGGCAGAGGTCAGAACCTAGAAAGCGGTCCAGAACAAACAGGGCCGGCTCAAGCCTTTTGGTGGCCCTAAGAGAGGTACGAAAGTGTGGTCAAGACACACATGGAACTTTACTAATCTGCAGATATGCCAGTTGAGCGTAATTATGATAATTGGTGGCTGCTGAGGGAATCACAGGGTTGCAGGTGAGGAGGTACCTGCAGGGACAGAGTACAGAGAACTGCAGTATCACGTCGTATACAACAAAACACTTGCATTCATTGTTTTCTATTATACAACTAGTAGGTCCAACCGAGCAATCTGATTGGTCAAATGGACGTTTAGAATGTGCTCACATCATCATCATTATCATCACACCTGACTCATCACTAACAATATCACTCACTCCACCATCCTGAAAAATACTTTAATAAAGTAATACATCTGAATTTACAATTTCAGATTTCTTTAATAAATATTCTGTTATGAAGCTGTTAGACCACCTCGTTAATACAGGTGTGTACCTCGTTAATACAGGTGTGTACCTCGTCAATACAGGTGTGTGCCTCGTTAATACAGGTGTGTACCTCGTCAATACAGGTGTGTGCCTCGTTAATACAGGTGTGTACCTCGTCAATACAGGTGTGTGCCTCGTTAATACAGGTGTGTACCTCGTCAATACAGGTGTGTACCTCGTCAATACAGGTGTGTGCCTCGTTAATACAGGTGTGTACCTCGTCAATACAGGTGTGTACCTCGTCAATACAGGTATGTGCCTCGTTAATACAGGTGTGTACCTCGTTAATACAGGTGTGTACCTCGTCAATACAGGTATGTGCCTCGTTAATACAGGTGTGTACCTCGTCAATACAGGTGTGTGCCTCGTTAATACAGGTGTGTACCTCGTTTGTGTGCAGCACGTCAGAGATCAAACAGTTCAGTGACGCTAACAGACAGCATCACTGTCATGCCAATAATGACGTTAAAGCACACCCTCTCGTGTAATATTGCTTAAATGTGTGTTGATGGAAAATGAGATATGTCAGTCAGCCTACAGTGAGAAGAATGTGTCGTACTTGTAATGTTCAAAGGTTCTAACAAACATTGATACACATGATGAGGAGGAATCTGGACATACGGAATCAACCAAACACAAGAAACATCACAAAGATACTCTGCCTCACTACCGACACAAAGAAAGTTATAGGAAGGAGGTCTTTAGGTTCAGATGGTTGACAGGTGGTTCAGATGTGGAAATGACTTGCAGGTGGAGGCTGAGGGTCAGATGTGTTCCTCTGGTGTCCCTCAGGGATCATACCTCGATCCTGATTTAACTGAACATTGAACTGCAAGAAAGTGATGTAAAGGAACCAGCAGTGATGGACAGAAGATGGAGGACAGAAGCTGGAGGACAAAGAATGGACAGATGGAGGACAGATGGAGGGATGATGGGAACTGGTCCAGGATGAACAGATGATGTAGAGATGACTGTGCAGAGGTGTAGAAACCATCCAGTTGAGGTCGTCAGGTTCAGTCCGTCTGTGAACATCAGTGTCGTCGGCCAATCAGCTGTTCTCTTGTCTGTGCGACCAATCAGTGGCAGCACGGTGTCCTAGATGGAGGGATGATGGAGGGGACAAGGGAGGATGGATGCAGGATTAATGGATGTTCATGGGAGCTGCTGTAAAGATGGAGGAGGGAGGCTGATGGATGGAGGATGGTGGATGATGGAGCATGGCATATGTTCAGACAGAACAGAGTCGTGACAGCATATAGAGTAATGATGGAGGACTGATGGAGGACTGATGGTGCGAGTGCAGACTTTGAGGACAAAGTCGTGACAGCAGATAGAGCGATAGCCACATTCCTACTGCTGATAGCCACGCCTGACTGCTAACCTGGTTTACACAACGCTGGAGGAATGTGGCTGCTACACAAACACTGCTACATGCTGGGAAACTCACCGTCTGGGGCCCACAGAGAGAAACAACACTCAGTATATCAACACAGTGTGGGACGTATGAAGGGGGCCATCAGGAGACCAGCCACCACGTCCAAATGTCCACATCTATCAGTTACGTAAAAGTGTCTCAAACACAGCAATCATTAAAATTAATAAACACGTTTTACATTACATATTACATATTGTACAATAACACGTGATTTATTGTACAGACTCATATTTAATATTTTAACAAACATTTTATTTATGAACATAAATGTTTTATCCAGATGTTTCATCATATTGTATAAATTAATGAACACACATTTTATTTATATTTTGTACATTAACGAACAATGTTTTATTATACAGATTCATATTTTTATATTTCATAAATTAACAAAAACATGTTCTAATGACATATGAATGTCTTCATATGTCATGTCATGTGTCATCATAGACGTGTTTCATCATATCGTACACGTTAACGACCACACTGTGATGTCATCTGCCTCCAGATCAGCCAATAGCGAAATTCAATTGCAGTACCTGGGTTCAGCCAGTAGGGGGAGTTTACTACATGTATTTATAACACAATATATCAGATTTAAACATGTTTTATTACACACATACCTTAACTATTTACATTAATTAACACAGAGTACTTTTTTATTAGCTTTATGCTAACGAACGTGTGAGTTTTAATATGCGGTGTACATCACAGCACACGTGTGCACAGATCACATGCACAGATGTACGTGCTGCAGCGTTTTTGTGCCGTTGTGTCTGTTGCTTTGATTCACATCTGTGAACAGAAGCTGCTCCACATCTGTCCTCATTCAGACTGTTCAAAGAGTGTGCAGCATGATTGTCACTGACGTTATCTGATACACACACACACACAGTCAGCTGTCTGCATCCCTTCAATCTCAGAGATTCTTGTCTGCACAGTGTTTACATTCCTCACTGTCTGAACACAGAGAATACACAATAAAAACAAAACACAGTCAGGAGAAAATACACCTGAAAACTCATTCTGCTGCAGTCTGAACATCCGATCGTCTGTGGTCCACTTTGTTATGGCTGCAGGGTAAACAAGGTGGCTCACCTCGTCTGGAGGATCTCGAGATTCTCCCAGCCTGATGTGTCCTCGGTCTGCACACCATCCACCATCGACACTCTCCACACCTCGAGTACACCTTCAGATTCTTTTAATGCAGTCTACCACCCACTGAGACTATGCACATACTGCATACTTCCACAGTACCCACCACAAGATACCACCGGGGACACAGTCCAGGAAACACGTGTAGACTGGATGGAGAAACTAAGGAATGATGATGAAGGAATGAGTATTTACTTCCACAAAGACACCAACAACCCTCTGCTCGTGACTCTGAGCAGCTGCTGGCATCACTCACCGTGTCTCTAACCATGAGTTCCTCATCTTCTTCTGTTCAGTATCACCCCTTTCTGATGTGGATGATTCTCTATTGTCTCATGATGTAGTATATTGTCATAACGTGCACCCCTAGTCGCCAGATGGAAGACCAACATGTGCAGCACTCCGTTGTTGGCTCATGAGTATCCCTAACCCCACCAGCTCACCTCAGCCACCCCCTGAAAACCAGCTCCTCTCCAGGAGTTTGTTTCCAGAGCTGATGCTGTGCACAGGTTCTTACCGCTCCAGCTGACATTCAACATTTTTCAGTTTTTATAGTCTGGGTTCAGAACACCTCTGCCTGCCCCTCAGGGCCTCTGGGATGTAGATGGAAACATCTGGAGGCCAGTAGGTGAGCTAATCTGGGTTAGGGCACCACGTTGATTTGGGGAACTTCAGAGAACCACAACAAGGAGCAGACTCTTTATGCACTCACACTGATGTTGTGTTTCTGAAGTATCAAGGTTCTGTTGTTATGATGATGCAGTGATGTTATAGCATTATAATCTTGATGATGTCATGCTGATGTTCTGTCTTGGTTTTCAGGGCGAACACACAGAGCCTTGCGCTGGTCGGGACTGCTCCACCTGTCAGTGTTTCCCAGCCAAAGGAGCGAGGGTAAGACACACAGCGGCCAACCAGAGCACAGCTGAACACACTACCCTCCATTAACAGACCTGTGACACCTTCACTGTCGGCTCGTAAACACACACACACACACACACACACACACACACACACATACATACACACTGTAATAATGAGGTCTGGATGGAGGAGTGTTGGTGAGGAATGTTGTGGAGTTAAGTTAGCAGCTGTTTACCTGAAACTGTGTCAGCAGATTCCACACACACACACACACACACAGAAATACAAATACAAATATGTGATGACGTCACATCCTTCTTTCCCTCCCTGAAATCTGAGCTGCTGTTTCTAAAAACATCTTTTAGATAATATGAACATACAGATATTTCTGTACAGTCAGTGTGGTCCAGATGTTTCTGTAGACAGTCAGTGTGGTCCAGATGTTTCTGTAGACAGTCACAGTGTGGTCCAGATGTTTCTGTAGACAGTCAGCGTGGTCCAGATGTTTCTGTAGACAGTCAGCGTGGTCCAGATGTTTCTGTAGACAGTCACTGTGTGGTCCAGATGTTTCTGTAGAGAGTCAGTGTGATCCAGATGTTACTGTAGACAGTCACTGTGTGATCCAGATGTTTCTGTAGACAGTCAGTGTGTGGTCCAGATGTTACTGTAGACAGTCACTGTGTGATCCAGATGTTTCTGTAGACAGTCAGTGTGGTCCAGATGTTTCTGTAGACAGTCACAGTGTCGTCCAGATGTTTCTGTAGACAGTCAACGTGGTCCAGATGTTTCTGTAGACAGTCACTGTGTGATCCAGATGTTTCTGTAGACAGTCAGCGTGGTCCAGATGTTACTGTAGACAGTCACTGTGTGGTCCAGATGTTACTGTAGACAGTCACTGTGTGATCCAGATGTTTCTGTAGACAGTCACAGTGTGGTCCAGATGTTTCTGTAGACAGTCAGTGTGGTCCAGATGTTTCTGTAGACAGTCACTGTGTGATCCAGATGTTTCTGTAGACAGTCACAGTGTGGTCCAGATGTTTCTGTAGACAGTCACTGTGTGATCCAGATGTTTCTGTAGACAGTCAGTGTGAACCAGATGTTTCTGTAGACAGTCACAGTGTCGTCCAGATGTTTCTGTAGACAGTCAGCGTGGTCCAGATGTTTCTGTAGACAGTCAGTGTGAACCAGATGTTTCTGTAGACAGTCAGCGTGGTCCAGATGTTTCTGTAGACAGTCACTGTGTGATCCAGATGTTTCTGTAGACAGTCAGCGTGGTCCAGATGTTTCTGTAGACAGTCACTGTGTGATCCAGATGTTTCTGTAGACAGTCACTGTGTGATCCAGATGTTTCTGTAGACAGTCAGCGTGGTCCAGATGTTTCTGTAGACAGTCACTGTGTGATCCAGATGTTTCTGTAGACAGTCAGCGTGGTCCAGATGTTTCTGTAGACAGTCAGTGTGGTCCAGATGTTTGGTCTTCGTTTCTCCACTCAGTCGATAAACATTTTTTATCTTCAGACTGTCAAACGAAACAAACAAACTGACCACCAGACTGAGTGTGTGTGACAAGGTATGTATCTGTCATTGTGTGTGTGTGTTTATACAGCTGGGTGCAGCAGACAGGCAGAGAGGATTGTGGGAAGGCGTCTGTCTCAGTGATTTCACAGTTCAATGGCTTCAGAGAGAGAGAGGACTAACAGAGATCACAGCTGTCACATCTCATCACACACACACACACACACACACAGATGATCAATAACATCGGCTCATTTAAAGCGTTCATTTCTAATCATGTTAAAAACATTTATTAAGTCTTTATAGTGTCAGTAAACATTGATTAAATCTTCAGTTTGTGTCGAGGTGGACAGCAGCAGAGTCGAGGCTCTGAACGACCCGCTGGTCCAGAACTTTAGCTCTGTTATAGAGAACACGCCTCATCACCACCGCTCGAAACCGGGCAAGCCAAACAAAGTATTCATAAAAGCAGTTTCTGGGGCAGCTAGGTTTTATTAAAAACACAATAAATAAACTTCAATGTGAAATATTTGTTTGAAATGTCAAACTGAAGTTTGTCCAAACTTTAACAACAGTTTAAGGGAGCAAAAGATACAGAGGAAATCTTTCTGTTACTGACCTCATGCAAAGGACTCCTTCTTGAATTACATACACTGACACATATTTGCTGTCCTTTTTTTGGACCTGGTTGTTGTATCACGCTGCCCTCTTGTGTTCAGATAACATCATTACATGTCAGAGCTTTTTTTTTTTTTTTTTTTAATATTTCGTATATTAAATATCTGACATTCACTGAATGAACAAATTGTTCTCAGAGTCCAAACATGTCACGTTCTCCTCTCCTGTCTTGGTCAGTCAGTATCTGTTATGTTCTAACAAGTTCTAACTGGTTTCAATAGGTTCTATCATGTTCGATCACGATCATGGCTTGGTTTTTTTGTGTTTTGCAGGGTTCTCCAGGTCCTCTGGGGCGGCAGGGCCCTGAGGGGCCCCCAGGCTTTCCAGGCCCTCAGGGGCCTCCAGGAGAGAAGGGCTGGAGAGGAGGCGAAGGGCCAACAGGAGCTGCAGGACAGAAAGGAGAATGGGTGAATAAATATGGTTCTGTTGTGAACACGATGGTTCTGTTTGTCTTGATGTGTACTGATGACCAGTCACATATCCTGCATGCGGTACCTAACCCTGACTGTGATTCCAGGGAAGTGTCGGCGTTCCTGGTTTTCCGGGTTTGGATGGAGTCCCGGTAAGACGTGTGGCCTCCTCTGCCTCTCAGCTGCTCTGATTAGCCAAGATATTTTGAGGTCATCTCTGATTGGTCAGACTGTAAGCGTGTGTTTGTGTCTTCAGGGTCACCCCGGTCCTGCTGGAGGTCCTGGTTTTCCAGGTCTGGACGGATGTAACGGAACCAAAGGAGACAGAGGCAAACCTGGATATCCCGGAGAATATGGTCACGACGGAGAACTGGTCAGACATCAAAATAAATAAAGAGTTAACAGTGCTTCAAAGTACACAGTGTACTGCAGTATATGTAGTGTAGTGTCACCATGGTAACAGTGTTTTATTTTGTAGGGTATGCCAGGAGCAAAGGGATTCCCAGGTGATCCAGCGGTCCTCTTCATACAGTACCCTGGAATACCTGTAAGTACACCTGTACTGATCTCACTTCATTAATTCATTACTGAAGTCATTGATTGATTTTCTGTCTTTGTGTCTGACAGGGAGACCCCGGGCTGGGTGGACTTCCTGGTCTGAAGGTGAGAACACAAACACAGACTCAGATCTCTGAGGTGCTCTGTAAAGTCTGAATACTTCTTGTCAGGACATCTTTGTTATCGTGATCAGCGAAAACTTTTCCATCTAAAGTAAGACCAGGCTGAGGTACGGGGACTGTGTTCACGTCCTCTGATGGTTCTGTTGTCGGCAATGACTTACATTTTAAATATCTATCTGCAGGGTGAACCGGGTCTCCCTGGTCTGGTGGGAGTTAAGGGACCTTCAGGACGGGATGGGAACAATGTGAGTCACAACAAACACAGAAACACTCCTGAAAATCACCAATAATAATAATGAGGACAATGACGTAATGTATACTGTTTCATAAAAATATGAAATTATTATTATCTCATGTTAATACCTGCCTGCCTCCACAGGGTCTCCCTGGTCTGCCAGGTTCCAGGGGCCCACCCGTAAGTACTTATGGTTTAATTATTAGTGCAGGCCTTTATTTGAGACGGTCTTTATTTCTAATTTATGTCTCCAGAGTCGTGACTCACAAATCTGGATTGTCTTTACTCTATTCACAGTATTTATGTGGAAATACACACATATATACTACAGTACTGCTCAACCAACTGTGTTTGTGTTTCAGGGAGAAAAAGGACGATCTCTGGCCGGACAGAAAGGAGACGAGGTACCAATATTCAACAACACCCTCAGTGACATCAATACAACAAATACAATACACTACTTATATATTTTATTATATATATATATATATATATTACACACACACACACTATATTTTAGTATATGTGTAGTTCTGTGCAGTACTGTGTAGTAGTAGTATTGCAGTACTGTATGTGGTCCACAGGGGGATCAGGGTCTCCAGGGGCCTCCAGGGCCGTTTGAGTACGTCGACCCTCCCGAAGACCTGTACATCAAAGGAGAGAAGGTGGGTTCTACTGACAGTGGTTTCACAGTGGTTCTGCTATGGTGGTATTTGTGGTTCCACTGTGGTTGTACTGGAGTTCTTGTGTAAATACACTGACGCTCTAAGCTTGTTCTAGTGTAGATGTACTGTGTGTCCTTGTTCTACTGTGATCCTACTGTACAGTCTGTGCCTGAGCTGTAGTTCTGGTTATGTTGGGTTCTATTGGTTCTAATGTTGGGTTCTGCTGGTTCTTCAGGGTCCTCAAGGTCTTACAGGCCCCTGTGGAGTTCAAGGACTTCCGGTAAGTAAACATCTGCCTGTTCAGGGTTCTCCAGGGTTCTGCTTCAGTCTCAACGTTACTTGTCATCAGCCGAGAACGGAACATTATTGATCACACATTGATTCTTGTGAACATAAAGAATTTAAACAAAGAGGAGTGTTGAGGTTCTAGGATGTGGTTTCAGGGTTTGGATGCACTCCCAGGGATCAAAGGAGAGAAGGGGATTCCTGGATTTCCTGGACTCAGAGTACGTAACCTTTCATCCTCACATTATTGATCAGCATTGATCAGTGTTATTGACTCCTGACTCTCTGTACAAACACGTATAATCTGTTTTAGGGGATTACTGGATACCCTGGGCGGACTGGAGTGAAAGGCATCAAGGTGGATCCAAACATGATTTTTAAAGGATGAGCAGTAAAGATTAACCTCAAGTCGATCAAGATGTCCTGATACTGTAAATACTGTTTTTCAGGGGATTCAAGGAAGTCCAGGTCTTCCAGGTCTGATTGGACGAGAAGGCCCTAAGGTCAGTCTTTTTATGTAATGTGTCATGGATTAACTACATTAAGAGTAACTGAGCTCTTGGCAGTCTGTAACGAGCTTATCTGTTCCTAGGGCATGATGGGAGATCCAGGTGCTAAAGGCCTTCTTAGGGTCTTAGATGTCACACACAGAGGTACGGATCGATACACACTGATAAACCATATTAACACAGTATCAGAGGTCATCTCTGGTATGGTGTCATCACTCTGTTACAATGTCAGCTAACTGCATCCTGTCTTCCAGGGAACACTGGAAAACCCGGTCCCCCTGGACAGAGAGGCCCTCCAGGAAACATGGGAGTGATGGGAATGCACGGCCCCAAAGGAGAGCCTGGCGTATCCATATCTGGTCAGTACCTGCAACGTCAAGTGTCACATGGTCTTATGACATACAAAAGCATGTTTATCACATGAACCAGTTCTGTTTATGTTTCCACATGCTCAGATTTAAGGTGGTATGACAGTAAAAGACAGTCTCTTTGGTTCATCTTCAGGACCACCAGGTATCATTGGACTGAGGGGACTCCAAGGATTCAAAGGGAATAAAGGAGATCCAGGTGAGATTCTTAAAGAAGGACCCACACCTGGAGAACCTGGAAAACCAGGACAACCTGGACACAAAGGACTGAAAGGAGGGCCAGGAATTCCAGGTACTGTTTCTACCTGTTTGGGTTACATCTGTTTTTCAGACATACCTGGGGATGCCTGATTTTGTTTTTTTTTCCTTTTCTTTTCAGGTACCTACTGTCTACCCGGGACCCCAGGAGAGTTGGGAGAGTCGGGTGAACTGGGGCCCCCGGGTGCCCAGGGCTTCCCAGGGTATAAAGGTCAGTGTCTGGACACACAATCACATAATAATTAACTGAAAGACTTATGTCTTTATGGACCAATGAGAAGATTTAGGGGGTGTAACGCCACATCAGATGATGGAACGATAAGTCTAAGTGGTTCTCAGAGCTTGTCTGATGTCATTAGGTTTAAAGAACAGAGGATCCGAGATGGTTCCCTGAGGAACTCCACATGTTTCTGACTTCACATTTTGTGTCTTTCAGGTAGTCCTGGTGACTGCTCTTGTGGCCCCCCGGTTGTATTGAGGGGTAGCCCTGGCCTTGAAGGTGACCCTGGGTCTCCAGGGGTTCCAGGAATCCCAGGGCCTCCGGGGCTGAGAGGAGAGAAAGGTTTACCTGGAGATACAGGAGGGCCAGGATTGCCGGTGAGTCAGAGGTCATATCAGCGGTCAGATGAAGCACAGCATTTGTTGATTGATTGATTTATTGAGTATGATTTATTGTTGCAGGGTCTGCATGGAATACCTGGTGTCAAAGGGTTCAAAGGTCGGAAGGGAGATTTTGTTGTGGTGGAAATTAAAGGTGAGTTTAAACATTGATCGATCCTCTCTTGGTTATGTGGTTGTGGAAGTGGGACCAAAACATGTAACAACTAACGTTTACTAACGTAAAGGATCAGAACAGAACAGGTAAGGATTAATCTTTGACTTAATCATGATGTCATCAATGGGTGTGATTGGACTTTTGTCTCCAGGTGAGAAAGGAAACATGGGCCAGCACGGCCTGGCAGGTAGACAAGGATCCCCAGGGAGAAGAGGATTCAACGGGCCCCCGGGAGACCCTGGAGAACCCGGACCCCAGGTAAAATGCCCTCCTGACAGTACATCACTACTTTCTCACACTGTTGCGTGAATGATGTCACAAGGGGTCACCTGTCCTCTTCACTCTTTCATCTATGAATCACGTTCCTGTTTCCTCTCAGGGTGAAAGTTTCCCCAGTTCCACTGGAGACAGAGGCTTCCCAGGGTCCTTAGGGCCAAAGGGATTACCAGGACCTTCAGGTCCCACAGGGCGAGGAGTAGTCGGAGCAATAGGACTTCGTGGGGCCCCAGGAGAACCAGGACTTCCAGGAGTTCCTGGCTCCCCAGGGCCACAGGGGGTTAAAGGTAGAGCTTAAGATCAATCTGATCTCTTCCTGTTTGCCCTCTCCTCTTCCTGTTTGACGGCTCCTCTTCCTGCAGGTGACACTCCGCCTTGTTTACCCAGAAACCCTGGTTCCCCTGGAGAGAAGGGAGACACTGGAGATCCAGGTAAACCATCTAAAATGCCTGCCTGTCTGTCTGTTCACCTCTCTGTCTGACTTCCTGCCCACCAGTTACTTCACCTGCCTGTCTCTCCAGGTTTCACAGGGTTCCCAGGTCCTTCAGGTTTTCGAGGTGATAGTGGATCTGAAGGAGCTAAAGGAGACAAAGGATTTTCTGGAGTTCCTGGACCACCTGGACAACAAGGTGCCAGAGCACAGCTGAACCACATCTGTCATTTGCAGTATCAAAAACAGTCTCTTTACACATATCATCTCTTCCTCCTGCAGGACCTCAAGGTCTTATTGGAGATCCCGGGGAAGAAGGACCTGAAGGCTTGAGTTATGATGGAGATCCAGGTACATTCACCTGTAGTCACACATCATCCAAAGTTCAGATGATACCTAAACATTCCTCTTGGTGTTTACAACATGTCTATCTGTGTTTGTACACCAGGTTCTCCGGGGCTCCCAGGATCTTCTGGACTGAGTGGTCCAGTAGGAGATTCAGATGTTGGACCTCCAGGACCCATTGGCTTCCCAGGACCACTGGGTGCTCAAGGACCTAAAGGAGTTCCTGGGCCTAATGGAAATGACGGACTACCAGGTGAACGACTGAACCTGAAATGTGAATATAAATACATTGATCCATGATCTGGTGAGTCTGGTTTTGAAACAGATCCTGAAGTGAGCGGAAAGCATCAGGGTGATGTGGTCTTGTTTTTTAAACCTTATTAGTAACCAGGCGGTAGAGTTGTACTGAGCAAACAAACTGATTTCATGTCTGCTCTGCCAGTTTGAGTTCAGTTTGCAGCACAAGGGGGCACTGCAGTAGCCAGCAAATTTTATATACCCCTAACACCTTTCACTAACATCAAAATAATTAAATAAAAACACATTTTAACTCTTAAGTGTTATGTTGAGGTAGGAATTTAAAAAATAAAAGCAAAAAAGTGGAGGATTGATTGATGCATTTATTATTTGTTCAGAATTATTTTCTTTATTTGATCAGGAGTCCTGGGTCTGTCTGGGGACCCAGGATTGCAGGGCCAGAGAGGAAAGGATGGGGCCCCAGGTAAACCTGGTTCCACTGGGCCCACACCTGACTATTGTGATGTAGGAAAACCTGGTCCCAGTGGATTACTTGGTCCTCAGGGACCGATTGGACCCCCAGGTAAACACCTTCCTTTACTGTACTGCACTTTGCTTTAGGATGTCAAGTGATGTCAGTTTGTCATTCATTCCTGTTCAGGTTTTTTGGGGATGAAAGGAGACATTGGGGAGGAGGGTCTTCCAGGTTTTGGCCCACAAGGCCCTGAAGGTAAACCAGGCATTACCGGTTCCCCTGGGAAACCAGGGCCACAGGGTCTTGCTGGTGGCACTGGAGACCCAGGACTACCAGGGCCTCAGGGTCCGAAAGGTGAGGTCCTGCCACATAAACACCTGTGTTGAAATGTTTCCATGGTGATAGAGGCTCACATGAATACTCATGGTGTGTTTCAGGTCCAATGGGGCCCTACGGTAAGGATGGAGAGCCAGGGGCCCCTGGACTCTCAGGAGCCACTGGAGCCCCTGGGTGGACAGGGGAGAGAGGGGACAACGGACAAGATGGAAGTCCAGGCTGTGAAGGAGTAAAAGGACAGAAAGGTAAACAATGAGTCTGATATTTCCAAAGCAACTATTAGCAGACTCTGACTTTTGCTAACTGTAGACCTACAGTACACAAAATAACATGAGCTCTCTCACGCGTGTCCCCTACAGGCTCTAAGGGGGCCCAGGGGCCTTTAGGAGATACCATTTCTATCTCCATCAAAGGAAAAAAAGGAGAACCTGGACCTCCTGGCAACAATGGCTTTACTGGACCACCAGGTCAGAAGTGCTACCATGAATACTGGACTGAAAACTGCAGCAGTTATACTTTATTTTAGCTAACTTTGCTAACATCAACCAGGTCAGCAGCAGCAGACCCAGCAGCAGCTAATATTACTGACTAGTCCAGCAGCAGTCAGCCCAGCTCGGCGTCTGTCTTTCAGCCTTTTATTTCACCAAGCTCTCACCAACCACTAAAAGTCAGTCCCAGATTTACTCTTATCTGGCGGCTTCTTGCTTGCTCACCCTCTCCTTTTCTCTTCTTAGCCAGCTTCCTCTTCGCTCTCTTCATTGGCTGCTCCCCTGCCCCAGATTATCCAGTGTAGCCACAACATTTAAATCTGTTTCTACAGGACGTAAAGGTGTGCGAGGAGCTGCTGGTAAGCCAGGTTCTCTAGGTACCAATGGACCACCTGGCATTGTGGGTCCCCCAGGACCTTCAGGGCCCTACGGCATATCAGGAATTCCAGGACCACCTGGTCGTCCAGGACCTCCAGGAGCCATCGGCTGTCCTGGAGAACCCGGAAACCCAGTAAGATAAAAGTTGATTTTATTTTCAGCATCAATTCTGTTATTGATTGCTTTGTCCAGAATCTGCTCTTGTTTTGGGTTGTAGGGTGATATAGGATGTCTGGGGCCACTTGGGATTCCTGGTCACGATGGATGTACTGGACCCAAAGGTAGGAAGTAACCCCCACCACCATTACTGAGCAGATTTATTTAAAAGTTTTCACAAATAAAATATAAATAGATATCTTTTACTGCTCAGGTTGTTGTTTAAAGTTAAAAGTGTTTGTTTCAGGTGATAAAGGAGAATCTCTCATTTGTTCTGGTCTACGTGGAGACAAGGGGCCTCGAGGAGACATCGGGCCCTTAGGTGATGATCTGAGTCTTTGTGATGAACGATGATCAGATGCTTGAACACAACAGCCAATCAAATAACATGTCTCTTCTCACCCAGGACCCACTGGACCTCAAGGGGATCCTGGACGACCCGGTTTCACTGGGGCTCCAGGACAGAAAGGTTGTAAAGGAGATCCAGGCTTTCCAGGGGACTGGGGTCCACCAGGTACAGATGCTACTATTCAAAATCTGCCTCATTCAAGGTCCTCTTCAATTTTGTCATGTCTGCAGAGGCTGCTGAGCCCAGCTATATTTCCTTCTTACACTCTCTCAGTACTGGCTTGTATCTTTTTTTGTTGGCCCATGTGCCCTGTCTGCAATATTTGATATTTCTTTGGAGATTTTAAATTAATTGAATGATAAAGTGGGTGGAACTTCCTTTGTTGTGTTGACTCGTCATTCACAGGCAATTAAATCTGAGTGAACTTGTGAAATCCTGGACCTTTCAGTCCAGGGAAGCTGGAGAGTGGAAGGTGGACCTGCTGACTGCTGGTTCAGGAGGTTTTATTTCCAGTGAATTACCTACTTTTCCAACTCTTAATTCTGTCCATCCATCTGCTTTATTTCAGGCGTGGATGGCCCCCCAGGTCCAAGAGGTCTTTCAGGTCTTCCAGGTTTTCCTGGTGAAGCGGGTCCTGATGGTCCTCCAGGACCGCAGGGTTGTCAGGGACTCCAAGGTCAGAACTCAAAACCACAATAAGATCTGGAGCTGATTCACATTGTGTTTAGATGCACGACAACATCTGTACAGGTTGTTTGTTATTATAATTAGCTGACAGATTACAGATGCGTCTCAACATTTTGCTTCTTATGAATGATTTTGTTACATTAGGTCCCCCTGGACCACTAGGACTTCATGGGCTGGATGGACTGAAAGGGGTGAAGGGGGACATAGGGACCAGAGGTATGAGTCTCAGTAGTTTGTGGTGACGATTGATAAAAATCTGGTGATGGTGACAATGGTATCATTTAAACAGGTGAGGTCTGCACTAAATAATATTTAGCACACATGTAAATCTGCCATCTTTGAAAGCCGGGCCGACGGATACCAAACCCATCTTAGAAATAAACCTGATGACACTTAAACACATCATATCACCCCCGGTTGCATTGTCTGTTGTCTATAGTATAGATAGTGTGGCTTGTTGTCCTAACACAGGCTCAGGTCGGGTGGTGCAGGTATGAGCCAGGTTCAGATCTGGGTTAAGGGTCCAGGCAGAAAGATGAAATGTTGGTGTTTTTTGGATCACAGACTCTAAACATTTGGGCCTCCATCCTACAGAAACAGGTTCCTCCACCTGCTGCATGACCGGTTCAGTCATCAGCATCACAGTAATACCTGTCTGTCTTTAGGTCTCGGTGAGCAGGGTCCTCAAGGTTGTTATGGTATTCCAGGGGACAAAGGTCCTCCAGGACCTCCAGGACCAAAAGGCGTATCGCAGCCTGGCCTACCAGGACCCAGAGGCCCGACAGGACCCAAAGGTCTGTTGTAGTAGTATGATTTCCACGAGGGACAGACTAGACCTTTAGTTTGATTCTTTGCCAATAATGTGTCTATGTGTTGTTGTAGGCCCGCCAGGTGCGAGTGGACCTCCAGGCAACCTAGGACAGGACTGTGACTGTCCAGTCGTAGGGCCTCATGGATATCCTGGTTGTCCTGGCCCAGATGGAGATCCAGGTCAGACTTTAATGCTCAAAGCTAATGCATTTAAGCTTAAAATGGAGGACCTCTGACCTTTGTTTGGTGTTTCAGGGTGTCCTGGTGACATGGGGGATCCAGGTCTGAACCCTCCAGTACCTGGAGATGAAGGGGACAACGGGAACATAGGGTGCCAGGGGCCAAATGGCCTAAAGGGACTTCAAGGCCCCCCAGGATGTCCAGGCATCAACGGAAAACCAGGAGAGAAAGGTCAGACTATGAAGATACCCAACATGTTGTTGTTGATAGATATGAGGACATGTCATCCTGGACTGACACTTTGTTTTGTGTGTTTGATCAGGTATGCGGGGGTCTCTAGGTCTGATGGGACTACCTGGTAATCGGGGTCCAGTAGGTTGTACTGGTCCCAGCGGGGCTCCAGGACAAAAGGGACCTGCGGGGCTAGTGGGTCTAAAGGGGGAGAAAGGACGAGTCTACCCTTGCAGCGACTATCCTACTAGCCAAAATGGAACACCAGGAGCCGCTGGCCCCCCTGGTGAACCTGGACCCCCTGGCCTCCCGGGAGAAATTGGCCATCAAGGACCCAAAGGTGAGAAAGGGGTGGTGAACCAGGTCATGAGTGCATCGTCCAGTTCCTGATATTTCAGACACTATGTGAAATTATTGGTTCATGATGGGTTTCAGGAAAGAAGGGGGACTTTGGGGTTGAGGGACCAATTGGCTGTGAGGGTCCCCCAGGTCCAGATGGAGACAAAGGACAGCCAGGTCTGCCGGGTGAGATGGGAGTAGAGGGAGCCAAAGGTAAGACCTTGATTCCACGTCGCTAACAGTCATCTGCCTCTGCTTGAACACTTTTGTTTTGCTGATGTACCTTTCTGTGGGTTTTGTGCCTTAGGTGATCCTGGTCCAAAGGGAGACCGTGGGTGTCCCGGACAAGCAAACCGCTTAAACTCTGGCTTCCTGTTAGTGTTGCACAGCCAATCAAGCAAAGTTCCCACATGTCCACCAAGAATGAAGGTCCTGTGGGACGGATACAGTCTGCTGTACCTGGAGGGTCAGGAGAAGGCTCACACTCAGGATCTGGGTATATTTATACACCTGCACATACATAATAATTGACTCATTGAATCTAAACCTCCCCAGTTCATACCCTTGAGCAGTGATTCAGCTACAGAATATGATGAGATGGGACGCTCTCAACAGTCTGCCACTCCACCTGTGAAGCTTCTAATCCAGTTTCGCCTCACTGGTGATACTTGAACTCCTTCACTTGGAATAGATTTTAGTCTTGATCTCGGACTATAAAACCAGTCCGATCAGAGGATACTCATAGGGGAGTAGTACATAGATGTTAAAAAAAAAACAAACTATAAAATAAAATATTTCTGAATACTAATAAATATTTTGTGTTAATTATGTCCTCAGGTCAGGCAGGGTCGTGTATGCGGGTCTTTTCCACCATGCCATTCGCCTCCTGTAACATGGGAACCTGCTCTTACGCCAGTCGTAACGATAAATCCTATTGGCTGTCGACAATGGCGGCTCTCCCCAGTACTCCGGTGGGCGGAGCTGCCATTGCAGACCACATCAGCCGCTGCGTGGTGTGCGAAGCCCCCTCCTCACCCATCGCATTGCACAGCCAGACCTCTACCCTGCCAGACTGCCCCCCTAGATGGGAAAGCCTGTGGACTGGATACTCTTTCCTCATGGTGAGTACTCACCGATGGGGGTACTGCTACTGCTAATACTGTTACTGCAGTCCTGAAACTACAGCATGAATACTGCTAATGCTGCAGTACTGATACAACTGATGCTGTTACCCCTGTAGTACTGCTACTGCTAATACCACTCAGTAATTGTCATCGTCATTAACTGATGTCATTTCCTCCACGCTTGCAGCATACAGGTGCAGGTGATGAGGGCGGCGGCCAGTCTCTGACATCATCAGGAAGCTGTCTGACAGACTTCAGGACCCAGCCCTTCGTGGAGTGTCAGGGGCCTCGAGGAACCTGCCACTACTTTGCCAACATCTACAGCTTCTGGCTGACCAGCAAGGAGATGGCCACGTCAACCTTCACCATGCTGACCGAGGGCCAGCAGCAGAAGGAGAACATCGGGAGGTGCAATGTTTGCATGAGGCTGTGAGGAGGAGGAGGAGATGCTCCACTTCCTACAGAGAGGACGGTTTGTCATTTTAATCACAGACTCTGGTTCATGATTTCTGGAGCTTCTGGACCTCTTCACCCAACTAAAACCACAATGAGCTCCAGGTTCTGTTTAAATCCCAACATCAGTCCTGATATATCAATTTTTTAAAGTTGATCTCTGCACATGAAAAAAATCTTTGTTCTTTTTGATTTGATTATTTTGATTTATATCTGAAATTTGACTTCTGTGTGAAAAAACACTTCCTGTTAGCGGTATACTCATGGATGTTCTGACAACTGTCACTGTTTTACTTTGATACTGAAGAAAAGTTCAAATCATGAAGATTGTCAGGAGTTATGGTCGTTTTTCTGGCGGATTTATGAGCATTTATTCTGGATGACATCAGAGATAATGATAAATGAATGATAATGATGTGATAAGTGATGTCACACTGTATGATATAAACGTGTGTTTCATGTTTCACTTCCTGCAGTGAAGGTCTCAACCATCCGGTCTTAGTTTAGAGTTATGAGCCATATCAGCAACAGATACATTGAAATACACTACTCACAAAAAGTTAGGGATATTCAAGGGATATTGGGTAAAATTTATGGAGCATGAAAAAGTTCATGCTGCAGTGATATTATATTATGAAAGTAGGGCATTTAACTAGAAGCATGCAATGGTAATTTTGTCATCTTAAACAGTTCATTGAAACAGAAGTGGTGGGTGTACCACCGATAACCGGATACCCTAACCTTTGGGAGTAGTGTATTTGGATTTCTTTCAGCTTATAGTTCATTATAATACGGTAAACATTAAAAGATCTGACCATCGTTCGGCTCAAGACAAAATACTTAGATCAGCAAATTCTTGTGTACATATCTTTGTATGGACTGAAAATGTACTAAAATTCTCCTTAAACACACTCAGAACATGAACGAACAGACAATCACCATATCTGATGCGAGTTCCTCCAACAGTAAAACTGAAGGTTTAGTAAAGTCATTTGACTCCAGCTGTTGGATGATTGTCGTGATAATTGGAACTAATATCAGCAGACATGAGACATGACTCAAGTCAAGTTACCTCCCCAAAATACTGCAGTAGTACCTGCAGCTAAAGAGAAGGACCGATAATAGAACCCTGAGGAACCACACTTTCAGATTATTCTTTTAAAAATTAGGTTAATCTGTTCAGACCTGTTGCAGTTTGTGTTTACAGCTGGGAGCCGTTAAAGTCAGAAATAATGCAGTAAAACAAGAATCCAAAAACTAAAGAGCTGGAAGTGATCACTTATTGATTTGTGATTGATTTATTAATAATCTGTGAGATGTTCAGGAGCTGATATTCATCGTAGGAAAACCCGACAATGAACTCAACGTCTGCTTCAATGTTTGAACACAAATATAACCACGTCATAATTATTGATACATTTGATACATATATATATATATATATATATATATATATATATATATATATATATATATATATATATATATATATATATATATAAAAATCTTATGTATTATTTTTAATTTCTTAAATTGTAAAAAGTTTGACTGACAGGTCGTCATCCCGAGTGTGTGCTCGCTAACGGTTAATGCTACACAGACGTAATCATTCATTCTAAATAATCAAAGCTGATTGGTCAGTGGTGAGGAGACAACAGTGCACTTGAAAAAAAGCCTTCTGATTGGTTGGCTGGGAGACTGTATTTTAATTGGTCATTATTTTCTTGAGGAGCTGTGAATATGTTTGACATCAGAGCTCCTCCCTCTGCTCGCCTGCCTTCAAGCTCTCGAGCTGCATCCCAGAACCAGACAGAACCAGGACCAGGACAGTCAGAACCGGAGCCTGATGTTGTTTTTTTCTTGTTTTTTTTTTATAAATAAAGCTCACTTGAATATTTTTCTGTCTGATAGTTTCACATAAAGACTAAACAGGATGAACTGACTTTCTGTTCCTCTTTCATTTCTGTTTAAGTTTCTCATCCCGGTTCTAGTCCTGGTTCTGGTCCTGGTTCTGTATTACCACATTGTGATTTGTAAATATGTTTGAACTCGACCGTTTTTATATTTTTACTGTAAATGTCAGAGTATTTATTTAGCTTGAAATTAATGTTGGTGCTATTTGATGTTTTATTTGTTCATTTTTTATTTTATTTTGGTAAATGATGACATGGTGAGACCCCGCCCCCTCTCCTACAAAATAAAACACATTAACAGGCACGTGTTTTCGGCTGATGGAGGAACTTTTTTTTCAGTTTGTCAGTATGTCCCGCCCCCTCAACTGAACACACTGTGTGATGTCATAAGTGGTGATGTCATGGTGATGTCATAGACAGGGTTTTAGATAAACGAGTTTCTGAACGTGAACACTTGAACTACAGCTGCCATGATGCTTCAGTCCTTGTTAATCTGAAAGGACAAAAACAGGTCACCAGGTGTGAAAATGTGGGTGGGACTTGGCTCTCACCTAAAGAGGAGGAGGAGGCGACATCACTGTGTCATCACTGTGTTTTTATTGTATTTAAATCTGTTGGTGATATTTTAATCTCTGTAGAATGAAACTTCTCACTAACACCTGAAACATTTTACTCTGAACGGACGACTCTTCAATAAAACGCATCAAAGTTTCAAAGAGTTTTTATCTTTGGGGAGAAGCTCGTCCACATTCAGACATAAAAAAACAATCAGCTACATCAATTTATGGATATTAATTGAAACATTTGAGATTAATTCATCTTGAATTCTTCAGTACAAATGACGTATTTAATGAAGTGATGTGTGCATAAATAAGTCGAAGTAGTGCTAGATTTGGCTGAATTCTAAAAAGGTATAAGTGGCAACATGAAGCCGTTTGGGAGTCGACAGAACCGGCTCGTCTTGGTGAGCTGAGTCAAATGATCCGACTCCCTAAAAAGAACCGAACTTCCCATCATCGACACGCCTTGACAAACGGCGTGAGAGCACGTGGGCACGGTTCATTGCGTGAGCGTGGTTCAGTCAGCTCAACATCGTGAAAAGCACGCGCCCCACCGAGCAACTCACCGGTACAGGTGAGACCCCGGCTCCACCAGCTGTTAGCCCACCCGCACCGGTACCGGGACTCAACAGCCAGAGAACAGGTAATCTGATTCAAACTGTACACACAAACACACGTTTACACGCAGCCGGGTATGTTGAGAATCTAACATTTCCCTCCCTCCGTTTTCCAAAATAACCTCGTGCACACGGCATCGTTTTCACGCCACTCCTCCGGGACAGCCACTTCATTTTCAAAATGATCCCGCCAGACAGCAGTCTGCCCGGGTCCGACCCAAAACCGGCGACGTTGGCGGTGACAGGAAGTGGCAAAACTGCCGTCATCCGTCTCTGGTCATGACGTGAGACATCAGCTGTGTATGCAAATAATGATCATGATCATCGTCATGGCAACAGGTAACACTGGTCACTGTTGGCGCATCAGCTGCCTCAAACAGTTTATCTCAGTTTATCTCAGTTTATCTCAGTTTATCTCAGTTTCCCAGAATCTTCCCCAGAGTTTTTAGAAAGATTCGTTTTCAGAGGCGAATTCACCGTTTGCGTGTAAAAGCTACAAACGAAGGGAAACGTCTCCGTTTTTATAGCCCTGTACAGGTGATTCTGCCTCAGCACAGGTGTTTTATAGGTAATCCAGAGGGCGTGGCCAGGTGAACAGGTGCGTCTTAATGAAGTATCCACGTGACGTTAATGAGCAGTCATGATCAGTTTATTGTCATTAAAGCTGAAGTCTGTACATTAAATTCATTTCATACATCAACATTTACAGACAGACGTGTGTGTGTGTGTGTGTGTGTGTTTGAAATGATCAGCAGAAATTTATTATTTAGACTTAATGAGATATAAAAGCGTTAAATGTGGAGTAAATCAATATTTAATATAACACGATAAAGTTCGTAGTACCTTTGATTCTTTTAGCGTGTGCAACAATAAAACTACATCTCCCATGAAGCTTCACTCCGCCCTGGGCTCAGAAACTAAAGAAATCTTACAGGTGTCAGCTGGGTCCAGTCCTGGTTCTGGAATTTGTTTTCCAGGTGATCCAGTTTGAATTTTTTTACATGAAGACAAACAGAAGAAATGATGACATGTTTTAAAAGAAGCTGGTTTAAATCAGAGTTCTGAAGGTCCGGTCACAGTTTAGAACTTTAAAAGTTCTGAAAGATGTTAAGAAAGAGAAGAACATAGAACCTGTAAAGTGCAGGTGATGTTAGCCTGTTGAAAAGGCGCTGGTGTGTTGTTTAGTTCAGTTGGTTCACCAAATAAAAAGCAAATTAACATCAAATTAAATAACATTAATATTAACGTTAATATTCCTCCACACTAGCTAGCTAGCGGTTAGCCTAGCTTAGCACAACGACTGGGCTCTCTTCTTAGTCTGGTGTGACCGGACCTGAGTCCTGAAAATGTGAAACGACGAACATTTGAATCAAAATCAATTTTTCAACATTAAATCGTGTTTAAATTTTTCCCAGATTCCCGAATAAAAAGTGCATCGTTACATCGATCAGGACGATTCCATGATTCTAAATCTGTTTTATCGTGTTTTAATAAAGAGCGATGATTGCAGAGTTGATTCTTTTCTCAGGACACGAGTGAAGTCTACGATCAAACAAACGATTCACCTCCACCTCCGACACGAGAGCTGATTCTTCAGTCCACGTTTGTCCTCAGCGCTCGCATCACTTCCTGTGATCGGCGTCCCTCGTCGTCTGTCGGCACTGACATCCCAGGAAATAAAAGTCAAAAGTCGAGATGACACAAAGTTCAAACCGTCTTCACAACCTGAAGCTGCTATCCAGTGACCTCGCTCAGAGAACGTCGTCCGGGTTCTCCTGGACGGGCGTTCGGGTTGTGCGTCTCCGCGGTCGCAGCGTGGTGAAGCAGGACGAGGCCGTGAGGGCGATTCGGCTCAGGCCCACGTTCAGGCAGTGGACCTCGGAGGTGACCGGCACCTCGGAGAAGAGGGCGCGGTCCCGAGACAGCCGGGCCAGTCCTCCGTCGACGCCATCGCTGCTCTCTATGTCTTTGACGATGTTGAGGATCTCCTGACGCTCCGCCTGCCGGGTCGTCCCACGGATGTTCAAAATGGCCGACACGTGCTTCTTCCTGAAAACAGAAAGAATGAAACAGGAAGTAGAGTTCACGTGTTTCCTGTGAAGATGGTCAGATAGGGAGGGACCTGTCGTGGAGACTGATTGGTGTTTACAAGATTGGTTAGCTCTGTTAACTAGTAGCCAATAGGGAGTGTTCATTAGACCCCCACTGCTATGCACTGCTGCTAGCGCTATGTTAGCTCCATGGTTAGCTATGTCATGGCTACCATGGTTAGCATGCTATGGCAGATTCAGTTAGCAGCAGCTAATTAGCAGTGAGCTACTTTAGTATGTTGTTAGACTAAAGCTGTGTGTCCATCATAAACATCATAAAATCCGATCCAGTTTGAATAAAGTTCTAAAGTTCTGTACAGTAATCAGTGAGGCCCGGTCCACAGATGTTCTGGTAGCTGTGATGTTTTCATGGCGTCCCTCGGGCTCGGTGTGTGAAACTCAAAGACAAAGCATTAACACATAAACACTTTCCTTCCTCTCTGATCGTCACATGGCTGCTGTGAAATGTCACCTTTAACCCACTGAGCCTGTGTTCTATATTAAGTCTTCTTATTGTTCTCCGATTGGCTGTTTGCATTATATTTACCTCCACGCCGCGTCCTGTGAGACGTCTCTAAAGTCAGATCATGGAGCTAACCTCGTCCACATAGGACACATTTATTTTTACCTTTTTACTGAAGGTCAGGCTTTAGGAGACACAGCAGGTCAGTGGAAGCAACCATCATCTGAAAGATGAGCTAACTGAACCAACTCAGCCCGGGATGCCAGGAGCCAAACCCGGCAAGAAAACCAGCTTGATAGGCTGCTTAGACTGGACACTGCCGGTTCAGAGGTTCTGTTGCTGTGTTCACTGTTAGACTGGACACTGCTGGTTCTGAGGTTCTGTTGCTGTGTTCACTGTTAGACTGGACACTGCTGGTTCTGAGGTTCTGTTGCTGTGTTCACTGTTAGACTGGACACTGCTGGTTCAGAGGTTCTGTTGCTGTGTTCACTGTTAGACTGGACACTGCTGGTTCAGAGGTTCTGTTGCTGTGTTCACTGTTAGACTGGACACTGCTGGTTCTGAGGTTCTGTTGCTGTGTTCACTGTTAGACTGGACACTGCTGGTTCTGAGGTGATGTGGTGGTAGCTGTGGTGGGTTTATTTGGTTTGTTCATACCTGACGTCTGGAAACTCTCTGACCAGAACTCCAACCTCCATCTGGATGGAGGGGACATCCTCCAGCTGGATGATCTCTGAGATGTGAGACAGAGCGCTGTCCAACCAGCTGGACGGAGACTCCTGAGAGACGAACAGACAACAGACATTGTCATAAATGTCCAATTAAGGCTGGTTATGTCTCGGTGTGTGTCGTAGGACTGACTAGGTCTTTGAAGAGGACTTTGATCTGTTTGCCTTCGTCTCGAAGCCGCCCAGCCATCCTCTTCCTCATCTTCATGGAGGTGCAGATGATTCTGCCTCGCATGACCGAGCGAAGATACTCCATCACCACCCGGCGGTGGACCTCTGCCACCAGCAGCTGAGGGACGGAGACAGATCAGAGGTGACATGGCTGCAGGGTGGAGCGGTCCACATACGTCTGGACGTGTCCTGAACATCTGGACATACCTGGTATGGAGGACTGTCCATCCTGTGATACTTCTTAAAGTCTTCTTTGATCAGAGCTTCGATCTGTTCGTACGGCTCTGTGTTGCTCAGCCACTTCCTCTTCACGAGACGCTCGAAGAACGGCTAACGGACGAACAGACAGGAAAGACATCATAACATTAGCATTTTAACATTAGCAAAGTGTGGAAACCAGAGGGGACTTAATGCTGATGATAAACATTGGTTAATTAGCTGTATTTGATGACATTGTGACCGTATCGTTACCATTTTATCCCAAACAGACACATGACGCAGATGTAGCCTCTCTGAGCTGTTAGCTTAACTTAGCGTTTCGCCTGTTAGAGCTAGCGGCTCAGAGAGGCAGAGCTAACGTTACAACACATTTACCAACAGAAACTTCTCTGAGCGTCTGTGAATGTGCTTCAGGTTAGCCTGACAGCAGATAGCTGAGCTGTTAGTTCAGTTAGCTCCATGGTTAGCTCCATGGTTGATGATCATCGTTATCTACCACATGACAAACTTCATAGCCATGAGGCCACGCCCCCTGTAGTGACTGTCCTCTGTGTATTTAAATGAGCTGACACAGACGTTTCACCGCCCAGGTTACATTTGAACTGCTGCTGGGACAAAACTGAAAAACTCAAACTAACAAAACAAACTGAAGTGAATGTCACAATGTTTATACATGTCGAGTGTTTCCAGCTGTGTGTGTGTGTGTGTGTGTGTCAGCCTGTTTAAACATTCAGAATAAATAAAGGTTAAAAATTAAATAGAATTCACAAAGCTTTATTGATACAGGGACAACCGACAGAGACAGGGGTGTGTCGTGTGTGTGTGTGTGTGTGTGTGTGTGTGTGTGTGTGTACCCTGATGTGCAGGTACAGGCGTTCGGACAGCACTCTGACTCCCTGCTGGACGATGTGGTCCAGAGCTTTGCTGGCTCGGCGCAGAGAGTCCTCGCTGACCGACGGATCACACTGAGCGCAGCGCTGCACGAAGCCTCTGCACACACAAACACAGATACAAGATGAACGGGGACCGTCGTAACACACCTACCAAATGAGGACTCAAATGATTTGAATAAATTATTCTTATTACACACACACACACACACACACACACATACGCACGTGCTCAGCTACTTTGTAACAGTGTGTCTAAGACTAAACGAAGTTGGTCTGAAGTTGGTTTGAAGTTGGTCTGAAGTTGGTTCAGGTGTGTTGGTGTTCGTACCTGAACGGCGGGCAGCAGTTGACCAGCGCGATGGTTTTGGACACGTATCCGTCCTCGTTGTCTCCGAACATGCCGCTCTGCATGCCTTCATGAAACATCTCGACTTTACGCTGGAAACTGAAGCGAGAGTCACGAACACGAGCGTCGTCATCGTGAATTTAAAACAGAACCATCACGGCTTCTGAACATGCGTGTACCTGTACAGGAAGTCAGCCAGGCCGTTCAGGCTGCACTGAGCCACTCTGGAGCCCAAACTGCTGTTGATGGAGGCCGACCGCTCCAGATCGACCTGCAGCCTCTGAAACACACAGAACGGGTCAGAACCGAGCCTTCACGTTCAATATAATACAGACAGTATCAAGTGTTCTGTCAAAGTAACATTAACTCTAACAAACAGTTTAAATTGTCCAATGAAAGAATCACTGATACTGTCAATGATGCAAAAAACTTTCACAATAAAAGCTTTTGGAGGCTTTTAAAGTGAAAATTCAGTGCAGGATGTTGACGAGGACAGATATGTTTTATTTTGGACACATGAAGACTTTTCACTTCAAGTATGTTTATTGATACATTTTGATGTATTTTAGTATATAGTAGTATTAGTATAGTAGTAGTATATAGTATATTGGTATATTTATTCTCTTCATTCATTCTTCTTGTTATACTTTCTCTGTCCACTAGAGGGCAGCAGCTGCTTCAAGTGACAATGTGTGTGTGTGTGTGTGTGTGTGTGTGTGTGTGTGACACACAACAGGAAGTCCTCGGTGTTGACTCTGGCTGCAGTTAAAGGAAGGACCCAGAAAACAATCTGCAGAGAACTTCACTGTGATTCATTAAACTTTATTTAAATCAAGACAGGAAACACTGATCACACACCTCCTGTAACCATGGTAACACAGAGACAGAGGGGGCGGAGTCTTACGTACCTGTATGACGGTCTTGGCCAAAGTGATCTGATACTCCTCGATGTGGAGCGACTCCATCCACCTCTTCTCCTCCTCGTCCAGGACCTGACTCAGCTCTGTGGTCACCTTAGCCTGCACCGGGAGGAGACGGGGATGAAAACAAGCGCACCTCACGTGTGTGTGTGTGTGTGTGTGTGTGTGTCTCACCCTGACTGAGTTGAGGCAGTCCAGCTCCAGCTTGTCCACGGTCTCTGAGGGCAGCAGAGGGCAGAGCGGCGCCCGACTGAACGGACTCGTGATACACACCGTCCCCAGAACGTCCCTGAAACAAGAACACACACAGATTCACACAGGAACTCCTTCAGGGGACCATGATCCTTCAGGTACGTTACCTGTTGTAAATGTTGTGTAGCCAGTCCAGCAGGGAGTAGATGTCAGTGATCTCCAGCTGGTTGTCAGTGATGGCCTGCAGTCGCCTAGCAACCGCCTGGTGGTAGCTCTCCACGTACACCTGACAGGTGGAGGGTCAAAGGTTAAAGTGCATCATGGACGCCTCAGAGCAGCGACAGCGTCAGGTGTGGTCTCACCTGGAAGGGCTGATACTCGTCAGGGTAGATGGACACCACGTTCCTCTTGGCGGCGCCCAGGTCCTCCACCACGCGGGCTCGGAGCCGGTCCAGGTACCCGTCCAGCTCTCCGGCGGTGAACTCCGCCCTCTGCGGCAGGGAGCCGTCCGCCGCCTCCTCCACCGCCTCCCTCCACCTCTGCTTCAGGCGGCGAGGCCTGGGGCCGCCGGGGGCCGCCGCCTCGCCTCGAGCCCAGTCTGAATCCGCCTGCTCCTCCTGCTGCAGCACCTGCACACACACACACCAAGAGGCTGAGCGGACCGATCGCTCATCAGGTGTGTGTCTGCTGTTACCGTGGCAGCACTCACCTGAACCACCAGGCCCAGGTTGGGCCCGGCCGTCGGGCAGCGCAGGGACTCCCTGACCACGGCCCACAGCTCCTTCTGCAGCTCCTCGTACAGCAGCTCCACGTCCTTCGCCGTCCTCCGCCCGCCGTCTTTCACGCTGGGGCTGGTGGCGTCCTCGGGCTGCGGCGGCTCCGCGCTCTCCCGCTCCAGCTCCAGGATGTGAGAGTCGGCCAGGAGGAGGTCACGCTTCTTCACCAGCTGCAGGATCTCCAGGACTGAAGGAGGAGACGTTTGTTTTATGTCACAGAGCACGCCTTTAAGATGAACCTGCTGGACGGGGCTCAGAGCTCAGAGAGGCTACACACACGATTCAAGTGACGTAATCAGAAGAAGTACTCGAGTACAGCTGAACACAGAGTACTTTTACTCTTGGTACTTGAAGTATAATCTGAGTATTTCTACCCAGGAACACGTGTTGACTCCTTTAACTTTGAAAAGTGTTTTTAAAGGTCAGGTATTTCACAATAAAAGCCTTTTATTCACCACCAGCTGTTCAACATTCAGACCTCCCCGACGGGTTCGTTTGATTTTGATCAAAGAGGCCCTCAGGGAGACAGAGGGACGGAGACAGAAGGGCGGAGCCGGAGGTTCTCACAGAATCAGTAATTGGACCGGTCTGAACCCGACAACAGTCAGACTGCAGCAGGGTGTGATGGGAAAACCCGGTCAGTCCCTGTCAGCCCGCCCTGAGGGACAAACAGCCCACGAACGCTGCAGGGCTGGCCTGAAGTCAGCGCTCAGGGAGGATGCTCTCCGCTGTCAGGCTGTGATGTCAGCAGGTGATGTCACAGCAGCATGCAGAGTGTGTGTGTGTGTGTGTGTGTCTGACAGTGATGAACATTTATTAATAATGTTTCCATGTCAGACGTGACGCAGAGGAAACATGACTCAGACATTCATCACATCATAACACTGCAGCAGCCAGATAATACACACCAGGAAGTACACACACACACACACACACACACACACACACACACACACACACACACACACACACACAGGAAGTGATGCCACCTCCTGCTTCAAACTGCTGCATTCTCCAGGGCTACACTTTCAAAATAAAAGCCCACTGTGGGCACAGTTAAAGCTGCTGTGTGTGTGAGGATGTGAAGCTTCCAGATGTTCCTCGTTCATCCACCTCTGTGTCGACAGAGGAAGACACACACACACACACACACACACACACACACACACACACACACACACACACACAGCCCAGAGGAAGATCATCTCTATAAACAGAACAATGTGTCGGGAACATCTCGGCTTTGAACTCTTTCATGTTGTTTGTTCGCTTCACTTTGGTTCCTGCAGCAGGTCAGAGGTCAGAGGTCACCGTGTTAGAACCTGGACATCCTCACGGTTCAGCTTCAGGAGACAACGAGAGTCCACTACGAGCTAGCATCAACCTCTACCTTCCAGTGACTGAACAGAACCTCTGAACCGGCAGTGTCCAGTCTAACAGTGAACACAGCAACAGAACCTCTGAACCAGCAGTGTCCAGTCTAACAGTGAACACAGCAACAGAACCTCTGAACCAGCAGTGTCCAGTCTAACAGTGAACACAGCAACAGAACCTCTGACCCAGCAGTGTCCAGTCTAACAGTGAACACAGCAGCCCATCGAGGTGGTTTTCTTGCCGGGTTTGGATCCTGGCATCCCGGGCTGAGTCGGTTCAGTTAGCTACACGGCTGACTGAGCTAACCACAGTTAGCATTTCTTACCACTGTTTCCATTAATCTGTGGTAGCTAATGTTAGCAGTGAGCTAACATAAAGGGAAACACTGAGAGAGTTTCACAGCTGTCATTGGACCAGAGGCTAGACAGGAAGTGACATCAGGGTGTCGGCGCTCTGCACCTGAATGAGTGACATGACTTCTCATTTAAAGTTTGAGAAGCACACACTGACCCACAGACCTGAGATCAGTTACAGAGTGGAGGTTAGTTTTAATAAGACCACTGGGGAGCCACACACACACACACACACACAGGGTGTGACGGCTGATATATCAGCACCTTTAAACCAGACGAGCTCGTAAAACAGCTACAACAACACACTGCTCTTATTCTACAGAGAGGAAATCTGCTGCAGCTGGATGGATGGAGCCCTGCACACCTCCACCCTCTTCCTCATAGTACGACATGTACCAACACCACCCTCTCTACGTCCTCTTCACTCTCTGCTCCTCTGCCATTATGTCCATAGAAGCTGCTGACTGCTGGGCCTGAAGAACCACCAACCCTCCATCCTGTGGCTCATCAAAGACGCCTTGGGGTCGTTGACTCACCCTGTCCTCGTGACGAGGCGTCTTCAACAAACACATCATGTCCAGACTTTACTAACAGTAAGTAGTGAGTATTTCTACAGTGTGGTATTTGTACTTTTACTGCAGTGAAGTACCTGAGTACTTGGTCCAGTGGTTCAGCCTGAACACCGTTCAGACGTGAAGCTGCCGAGTGAACTCGAGCGCGTTCAGTGACAGTTTGTCTGAAGGCCGGCAGACGACTGGAGAACACAAAAATGTGAAAGCAGAGCTCCGATTACAGCCTGCACACACTCACACAATACTGCTACTGTTCACACACCGCGTGTATATTAAAGGTACTTAAAGAGGAACTGTCTTAGTTTAACTCTAAAACCACACACACACACACACATAAAGCCTTTCTTTGCTCCAGGTGTATCTGAGCAGGTAAAATCTGACTCAGCAGCTTCACAGAGTTCAAAGTCTGACCAATGAAAAGCAGGAAGATGGATCACATGGTCCAGCACGGCTGTCGTGGAGCATTAAAGCTGTTAACTGTTGATGCTACACTGACTGACTTTGAGTCGGCTGTGGTCTCTGACAGGAAGTCCTCCAGCAGCTGATAGCTGCTCTCTAACAGTCCAGCATGAGAGCTGAGCGTCTGTAACACACAGAGGTTTGATCATTTTCACTCTCTTCCTCAGTTCAACTGTCCTGAACACGACCGCAGACTCCAGATGAACCTCGTGTTCTCGTATGACACATACGTGGACTTATGTTTGGCACCACTGCGATTAAATCTGATATTTATCATGTCAAACATGCTTTTAGAAGAGAATCAGCCTGGTCGACCAATGAAAGCATGATCAGTGTCCATCCATCTCCTTCTCTTGTGCAGGGGTTGAGGGTTGTGGTGGCAGCAGGTCTACAGCTCCTCCTGGAGGACCCTGAGGTGTTCCCAGGTTAGATATAGTCCCTCCAGCAGACCCTACAGAGGAGATCGAGAGCTTTGCCTCACAGCCCTCAGAACCACAATGGTCCAGACCAACGTCCCACCGCAGCTAAATATCTGGGCCTCCCCACCAGTCAGAACTGCAGAAGCCTTCAGACTCTTTCTCATCAGGTGACTGAACCATCCAGACTGACAGAACCACATGAACCGGAGCGTGTTCTGTTTCAGGGTTTTAAGTGGACTCATTTCATGTTTCACCTGAAACCTGCAGCGACACGCCGGCCAACCATGTGCAGAGCTGAACTGAAGGTAACATGACCGTGGATTAATGAAGCACACACACATTCCTCAGTGTTCATCTGTGTGTGTAAAGAACACGAATCCCGTATTTCATCACCTTCAACATAAACTACAGAGCAAACCGCCGAGGTCAAAGGTCATTCATGCGTTCATCTCGCTGAATGCTTTTCCAGCGTTTGACGTCCAACCAGCATCAGTTCGAGCTTCAAATGAAGCAGCGCTCAGATGCCGACAGCGTGTTTGTTTCTACGCAGACGATGCTGCTCTGCAGGCTTCATCAGATTATGAGGATTTTATGCACTTGGCTGGTTGTTTGCAGCCTCCTGATTCTTAATCAGATTAAAGTTGGACAGACATCAGACAGATCCAGAGCGGTGACGTGATGACAAGCTGACAGATCTTTATATCCTCACGTCATACTAACAAACCACAGTTAGCGGTTCACTGCTGAGCAATCTTTCCATCGAGTAATGGTAGCTAATGTTAAAGCTGTACCATGCAAATACATTGTGTGTTCTTGTGTACGAGTTCTGAAGTGCTTTGTGCAGTAATCAGTGAGGCCCGGACGCTGGCTGCTCGCCTCCTCTGTGTTTCATATAAACACACCATGACGTCAATGCTCATGGTGGTTGAACTGGTTTCTAACCTGCTGTGTGAAGATGGACCTTCAGGAGCCTCGTTAACATGTTTAATGTCCTGATGAGAAACATAGAAGCTTGGACAAACATTTGATTTCATAAGAACTCTTCTTCTTTGGTTGTTTAAACATCCCAGCTGTCGCAAACACAAACACACTCAGCCATCTTTTCTTTCTGATCTGAGAGGTGCAGCGGTGAAGGTTTTAGCCTCCCGACATCTTCAGAAACATTAAACCATTATCATCTCCTGATAATCATCGTGAAGTGCAGAGAGACCTGTGTTCACCCACCGTCCATGCAGAACATGTTGCTGATCTGTGACGCTCTGCTGCTGATGTGCATCAGTCCTCAGTCTGAGCTCTGCATGCTGACATTAGAAGTCAGAATGCATGAAGACAACAACAGACAGCAGAGAGTCAGACTCAGGGCAGACGCTCCGATACACCTGAACACACCACGGGAGGAACGCTTCACAACAACGCTGCACAGTCACCGAGTGTTTCTGTAGCGTTCACAGAACGTTCTGCTGCTTTCTAACGGCACAGTCAGTTAGCAGTAATTAATTAGCAGTTAGCTACTTTAGCATGTGGCTAGCATAAAGCTATCTGTCCATCAGGAAACTCCTGAGACGGCGTCAGAAGAGAGAAACGTTTCATGGGATGGAATGACTGCACGCCCTTCACCCTGATCCAGCACCCTCACCTGCACTACAGGTGTGTATACATAACAGTGATGCAGGTATAAACAGCTCTGACTCCTGTTTAGCAACACACACACATCTGATGTGCTGATATGGTAGTTTAGCAGCTTATGAAAACAAACCTGAACATCCAGAACTTTCTCTGAACCTGTTACATAACAAACAGCAGGTCCTGGACTCCAGCCCCGACGTCAGGATCAGCCCAAGATCGTGAAGACCTCTGACTGTCGTCAGTCAGTCCCAGATTTACTCTTGTCCGGCGGCTTCTTGCTCGCTCACTCTCTCCTTTTCTCTTCTTAGCTTCCTCCGTCAGCGTCCTCTTCACTCTCTGCTCCTCTGCCATCATGTCCATAGAAGCTGCTGACTGCTGGGCCTGAACACCTCTTCTTCTTCTTCTTCTTCTTCTTCTTCTTCTTCTTCTTCACTAACACCCCCTCGGTGCTCTGAGCTGACAGTCCGGCTAACAAACTGAGCTAACATTAGAGCTAACAGCAGCTACAGTTGGCAGCAGTTTACTTCACTGTCCATGAAGAAACTCTGTAAATCACAGTGTTCACTTGTATTCATATAGAGTCTATATTCCTGATCGGTGTCACAGTGGGAATTAAACAGCATTGAGTGTTTTAACATGTAAACAAGGGTGTGGAGGAACTGAGAGCACACACACACACACACACACTCTCCAATCATTCATTACAGAGCAGCAGAGTAAACAGGGTGTGATAAACAATAGACGCCCTTAAAAACTTTCCAGGACCGACCCAATACTTATGATATCTCACACACACACTTCCCAAACACATTCCAGAGTCCTTGTGGAAATGCCGAGAGAATTACAGCATCTCATTGGACCTGAGGTCACCTTCACAAACCTGTCTGTCTGTCCATACCTCTCTCTGCCTGTCTCTCCACCTTTCTTTGCGGTGTCGGGTCTGAAATGGCCCGCAGACTGCCGGCAGACCACGATAAGATCAGGCAGGGTGGTATGAAAACAAGCTGGACCAGAGCCAGACAGAGAACATGTGGAGAGCGAGCGAGCAGCACATGAACCTCATTGTCTGAAGTACAGAAACATCCGTCAGTCATCGACTTCATCGTCTCCAAGAAGCAACGAAATCCACCAAAACTTCAAGACAATCAGACGTGCAACAGAATCCACGTTCATCTCAGTTCAAAAGTCAGAACCTTCGAGTGAACCAAAGGTTCCTCAGTCGAAACTGAAGAGCAACACAATCCGATAGACCCGAGGAGAACTGGACCTGATCCAGATGTGACTGACCTGAATTTATGAATATATATAATTATTATATAATAATTTGAATCTGGTCCAACTTGAGGTCTGCATCAGATCTACCAACAATAATCTGACAGATTCAAATGTTTAGAAGAAGAAGACACGTTTTGTTCAGTACAGAAGTTCAAAGCTCTTCAGGAAGTCGGCCTGCTGCTGACGGGCCATTCGTCCGCCTTGGCTGTCCGCCTCCGAGGTGCCCTTGACTCCCACTGGAGTTGCTCACTGTGGTTTTCTAACTCGTGATCAGGGCGTTATGCAGAAGCTGTCACTGCTGTTATGGTTCATATAGCATTTCAGAAGCTCCACCTCCACCCCAGCATTCATCTGTAGGCTGCGAGTCTGTTTTCCCCGAGGGGGAAGTCATTACCGTCACTCCCTGCTCTCTGCTGTGCAGAGCCGGGTTTCCCCTCGAGCAGTAACAAGGTCAAAGGTCGGCTTTCTCTTACCTGACAGTGGCTCTCGGGGTTTGACCTCCTCCACCACCTCCTCCTGCACCGGCTGCTCCTCGGGTCCCTGGGATGAGTGATCGGCCGACTCTTTCTTCAGCTTCCCGAGGCCCACCATCTTCATGAAGGACAGGCGGCGGCTGGTGGAGTCGCATTCGCTCTCCGAACAGTTCAGCTCGCCATTGATGGAAGAATCCTTGCGGGAGCCGAGGGTGTCGCGATATTTCCCCGCAAACCTGGACGTAAAGGAAGAATCACAGTTTATCTTGATGAGCTTAGCATAACCTTAAAACTCTCCCATCATCCCTCTTTACCTCAACAAACTCCCCTCAGAGCTCCTCCTCCCCCTCTTCTTCTTCTCTCCAGGTGATGGTGTCCCTTGCAGCGACCCCTGTGGGGACGGCGTCTCACTTCCTTTGCTCCTCCCTGATATTCTCAGGTTCTTGCCCAGCTTGCCCAGAGACTTGAGCGGCGACTTGAACTTGAAAGATCCCTTCACCGAGCCTCCGCCTCCTCCTCCGCTTCCCTTTTTCCCCTCGTTGGCTTCGTTCTCATCCTCCTCGTCCTCGAACGGGTTGCGGTCCCTCGGTCCGTCGCCATCAAGGAGTGAGCTGCCGGGTGACCAGTGGTTGCCATGGCCGCCGTTGCCATTGATGCCGTCGTCGTCATCAAAGGGGTTGTGATGGTGATGGTGGGGGCTAATGTTCAGGCTCATCCTGCGCAGGATCAAAGCGTTGTCGAGAGTCGGACCACCGCCTTTCAGGCGCACTGGGAGATTTTTGAGGATCGGCATGATGGAGCACGGGGAGGGAGGACCGGGAGGGAAGAACCTGTGAAGAGGGAAGATCGATCAATCAATCAATCAATCAATCAATCAATCAATCAATCAACTAGATTACTGCAGACATGCTGACACAGTCGAGTCTGTTTCTGCTGGACCGTTTGAATGATGGAAACATTCGAAGAGACTCAGATGATTGTAATTATAATGTTGTTCCTGGTTCAAATCTTAACCACGTGGTATCTAACCTGTGATACCACGTGGTTCACACAGGTGGTTCACACAGGTGGTTCACACAGGTGGTTCACACAGGTGGTTCACACAGGTCGCAGGTCTCTCACCTGAACTCTTCTTCTCCTGATCTGCACTTCTCTTCACGTTTCCTGCATGGAGCCACAGCTGCATGAACGTACTTTAAGTTACATCAAGTACAGGTGCGACCTGTTACCTGTCGGCACCTTTAAATGATCCATCACACAGAGTCACATCTGTCTCCTCGTGTTTTATGCTGTGTGTGAACAAACAGCTGTTCAGACTTTGGTTTGTAACTCTGCTGATGTGACTCCACCTTCTCTGGGACAGGCGGTTAGACTTTATGACCACCTGTCCGATAACACACCGGTCAGGACTGAAGCATGTGATGATGTTCGGTCACCATGGCAACGCATCCGTCTCCTCTTCCTGAAAGATTCGTTGCTCGGATGTGCAGCGAGCCGGAGTGAACACACACAAACTGACTCTTAATACGATTGTGAAACTTCACACACACACACACACACACACCAAGTCCAGAATAAAGTTTAACCAGGACGCTTCAGTTCATTACCTGACCGTCTCTCATGGCAACAGAAAACAAAAAGATCTGATTGGCTGCCGCTTCAGGCTCTGTTAACAGTTAACTCACTCAAAGACAACTGGGACAGCTTCAAGGACTTCCTCAAGGACCCTTGAAAGTTCAACAATGAGTTCTGGGAAGATTTCAAGGGTCATCTGAACCCCGTCTCAAACTGCAGGTAACCATAGCAACCGTACAGACGCTTCAGTTAGAGGTTAACTGAGCGGAGCAGGAAGTTAAACTGAGTACAAACATCTGACATGTGAGGACATGTGAGGACACGTGAGGACATGTGAGGACACGTGAGGACATGTGAGGATATGTGAGGACACGTGAGGACATGTGAGGATATGTGAGGACACGTGAGGATATGTGAGGACACGTGAGGATATATGAGGACATGTGAGGACACGTGAGGACATGTGAGGACATATGAGGACACGTGAGGACATGTGAGGACATATGAGGACATGTGAGGACACGTGAGGACATGTGAGGATATGTGAGGACACGTGAGTATATGTGAGGACACGTGAGGACATGTGAGGACATGTGAGGACACGTGAGGACATGTGAGGATATGTGAGGACACGTGAGGACATGTGAGGACACGTGAGGACATGTGAGGACACGTGAGGACATGTGAGGATATGTGAGGACACGTGAGGATATGTGAGGACACATGAGGACATATGAGGACACGTGAGGACATGTGAGCATATGTGAGGACACGTGAGGATATGTGAGGACACATGAGGACATATGAGGACACATGAGGACACGTGAGGACATATGAGGACACGTGAGGATATGTGAGGACATGTGAGGACATATGAGGACACATGAGGACACGTGAGGACATATGAGGACACATGAGGACATGTGAGGACATATGAGGACACATGAGGACACGTGAGGACATATGAGGACACGTGAGGATATGTGAGGACATGTGAGGACACATGAGGACACATGAGGACATGTGAGGACATGTGAGGACCTGTCAGTGAACAGGTCAACAGGAAGTTGCTGACAGATCCCGCCCGGTTATAAAACAGCCGATGATGTCACGTTCCCGCGGCGATGAACCGTCATAAAATCATCAAACATTAACAGCGTCTCGCCGCAATGATTCATGGAAGAACTCTTAATGTTTGAATGTGAAATCAGCAGTTTGAAATGATTCTTATCGTGGTGGGAAATACTGATAACACGTTAATACTTCACTAATTGACTGGTTACCATGGAGACGGCCTAACTGACAGCTCTGGGAGGATTTATATGAAACAGTCGGTGCAGGCCGGATGCCGACAGAACATGGTTTTCTTTTTAAAGGCTGAGTATTAAAACTTTCCATCAACGTTGAACTTCTGTTCTAAGTCCAGGTTCTGTCCCAGCAGCAGAGGAACTCCGCTCACCAGGTTCTGGTCCAATCAGGGCTCAAAGAACCGCTCAGATAGGAGTGGTTCAGAATCCGCCCAATCAAGCTTCAGCCAAACATCAGCCTTGATGACGGGATGGTAAAATTACAGACTTCCATGGAAAGACTGAGAAACATTATCAGCTCTGTGGGAAACGAGATAAACGAGGATCAGCGTCTCGTCAACATCGAAGCTCTCGTCTTTGTGTGAAACGTAATGAACAGCACTGTGACCTCTGTGGTACTACACTGTGTTCAGTCAAAACTGCAGTAATAAAGATGTACTGCAGACAGTTACAGTGACCTACTGTGACAGCATCAGGCTGAAACAAATGCTAAAAGAGGTTAAAACGGCATCACTAAACTAACTAACACAATAAAAGCACAAAGCCTCAGACATGCAGGACAAAAACTGAACCAGAAAATAATAAAAACCATTAAAAGTTTAAACCTGCAATAACTAACTAACTATCGATAATAACTGATCGTCATCGTTATCCACCGACCCAAAACAACCTGCTACAATAAACCAGATTCATTTCAGCATCTGCATATATATTTATATATGTATATATTTATATATTTGTTATTTTAATGTTTTGCGTTGAGCTCCTTGATTTCAGCTGTAAACAGTCAAAGTCTCTCCGTGCGCTCTGTTTTTGGTCTCCACCACCTCCTCAGATAAATATCTGTGTCTCTCTGCAGCTGCTAAAAGCGTCGCTTTGTTCACCAGCTCGTCTCTTTTTACAGCTTTTATTCTGAAATCGACACTCTGAGAGCGAAGCCGAGCAGCAAAGTCGTGTCCGGACAGATGATTGTGTTGTGGGAGCGGATGTTGTTCATGTTGTTGGTTTTGCAGTCTCACCAGCTCAGGACACACTGCTGCTGCCAGAAATAGACACACACACACGAACACTAAGGAAGCCACACACACACACTTGGGCACAGCGTGGAGGGCGAAGTGGGAAGTGATTCAGCGGTGTTGGTTCCATAAATACCCAGCAGCCCCGGCGGCAGGCTCAGGAAACCCACGCAGAGCCCGGCGGCGCTCGCACACAACCTGTTTTCTTCAAGAGGGTCGCAGGGCATCACGGAAGCTTCTGGACACAAACAATGGGAGCGGAAAGGACAGCGATAGTGTGACGGACAGAGGCGAGGACTCCTGGGCCCGGGCGTGGTCCAGAACTCCAGGACCACGGTGGCAGGCCCGACCTTCCACCGTCCAACACCTTCTCAACTGTTTGTTTGAGCTCTGAACTCAAACTGTGAGCAGAACACCATGTGAGGTGAAGAGGACAGGTGTTCTCAGGTGTTCTCAGGTGTACTCAGGTGTACTCAGGTGTACTCATCGCAGGCAAACTACTTTGATAGCACAAACACGTCGCTAACGTCAGGAAACATTCGCAGTTTGGTTGTTTTCAGAAAATATCGTGAGTCACAAACGAAACTTCAAACTTTAAATGAGTCAACTAGCATCAACCTCCAACACAGGAAGTGCAGTTCCTCTAACGTCCACCTGAGGCTGGCTGCAGCAGTGAGTCAGTCTCCATAAGTCCCCATGTTAGACAGCAGAAATAAACATGTTTACAGCCTGGTACAAAAACAGTTTTGGTCTCTGTGACAGCTTTACTGAGGGTGAACTTACATACAGGTGTGACGTCCACACTACTGTTTGTAGCATTCAAGCTAACTAACTGAATCCATGGCAACACTATACTTCCTGTTTATACCCCCAAAGATTCATGGGAAGTAAATCTATAAATAATGAATGTGATGTAATGTTTCCTTTACCTGTTAGCACGTGTCGCTATGCTACGTGACATGATGATGACTGATGATTCTGAGTGGAACCTCACTGACATGCACGATGCTGATTTATTGATTCGGGTTTCACTGCTGGTGAACGTGCAAAACCTCAAAACCAAACATGAGTCCAAATCATCCATCATAAACCAGACCAAACCAGAACTGTGCTGAGTCACCAGAGAGGGTCGACCTCCACAGACTGTTTGCAGGAACTCATCTGGACTGAATGTTTTCACCGACCCGGCTGTCGGCATCAATAATCCTCGAGTGTTTCCAGTTAAAGTGAATTCATCAGCGTGTACGAGAACGTTTGTCACTGTAAGTTAATATTCTCAGGGGAAGAACAAACTCTGTCTGTGCTGCAGCCACAAATATCAAAAAGTCTGTTTGAATTTTAAAACGAGTTCATACATTTTAAAACATTTATATTTATCGACCATCGAGTCAGTTGGCAGAAAATGAATCTGTTGTTTTATATTAGTAAAAAAAACATCACACACTGTCAGCGTGTGTGTTCAACATGAAGGTGAAGGTGAAGGTGAAAAGGTCGCGACCTTTCATCGTCACTAAAAACACAAACAGGAAACTAGGAAGAGAAGCCGATATCCAATCAGACGGAGGCACGGAGCTCGGCCTTGACCTTCAGTTTGGGTGTGTGTTCCATGACTAATGGACGTGTAGATAATCAGCTGATGCATGTGAAGCTGAAGGAAACAGTGAGAACCGACAGGACGGGCAAAAATAAAAACAGGAATCATTTAATAAAACGAGCTGACGGCCAATCAGACGTTATCATTATTTCCTGTTTGACTGTGATTCATGTTTGAGAACGAGTCGACACGCCGAGACGCTTCATCCAAATTAAAATCAAAGTAGAACTGAAGCAGAATTACTATAAAATAACTATTGCATATATATATTATATATATATATATATATATATAAACAAACAGTAAAGACGTGTTCCGTATGTCCTCTTATACAAGATAAACCAACACACCATGAAATTCAGTTATTTTTTTAGAATTACGGACGGAAAAGCCAAAAGTAAAAATCAAAGTAAAACTGAAGTTTTAGCTGTTTTTACTGTAAAATAATTAATACAAATAAACAAACAAGAAATCCATTAAAAACAAACAAAAAAGGACACAAAACTACAGCTAACGCTAAGTAGCATAGCAGGCTAACACTAGCTGCAATCTCAAGATTTGCCTGGTGTGTTCATCAGTGCTCCACACACACTAACATTAAAGTATAACAGTTATTAGCTCATATAAAGAGGACGTGTCACCTGTCCTCATAAATCGGTCAGTCCTCACAAGTGGGTCTGTATTCATATCAGATGTCCTCATATAGCTGTTAGACCAGCACACACAAACACTCCTGGGAATCTGCTGGTCAACGCTGGGACGATAAGTGGACAGACGGACATCGTCTCCACTCGTCTGAGTGGACGTCAGTCTGTCTGCTGACATGATGGATGGACGTCACAGTCAGCTGACTCGCTCTGTGCTTCTTCACATTAAATCAAGATTAATTAACTGACAGACAAACAGGTCAGCCTACACTTCCCACAATGCAACTGAAGTAGTATCTTTCATTAGACAGCAACATATTCAGTTTATGAGGCAGATTTTAGTGACAGTGTTCAACTTTTTTCAACTGGTTAGCCTAGCTTAGCATAAAGACTGCAAACAGGGGGAAACAGCTAGCCTGGCTCCTTCCAAACTCTAAGCTAATAAAAGCTAATATTTGTAGCTTCAGAGGAAGAACAGCTGGAAATGTTTCTTGACAAAAACGGGCATCAAACCTGCGACAAGACGTCAGGAGGCCTGAAGCTGTGACTGGAAAGTAATCCTGAGAGGCAAGAAGCAGGAAGCAGAAAGCTTTTCTAAATAAAAGCAGATGTGAAAAATAAAAGCCTGAAGGCGAGCCCGATACTACAAAATAAAACAAACTCTGCAGGTCACCTACTTCATGAGATTTCAAAATAAGAGCTCGGCACAGACAGAACTGTTTCCACTGAAGAACCGTCCGAGTCGATGATTGATGAACGCCGCTCTGATAAAACCAACTTTAGTGGCTCCAAAGTCCCATCAGCCACCTCTGCGTGGAGCCGAGTGATTGATTATCTGTTTTAAATCAGGATTATCTAACGTGTTGGACCATGAACAGACGGCCGCGTCTGAAAACCGGCTCAGCTGACGACCAGCAGGGGGCGGCCTGACTGACCACGGAGGCTGCTGAGCCCAAACAACACAGGTCAGCTTGGTTCAGACAGTCCGGGCTGGTACCTGTCTGTCTCTCTGTGATCCATGAGACTAACTTATGAACCGCCCGGCTCCTGTTCTGGCACAACACCTGCTCCGCACCCCTTAACGTCCTCCATGATAATGATACGATCCAGTTTCACCAGAATCAGTGAAATAGTTGGTGTGTGTGACTTAGTGCCGTAAAGCGTTACGTACTTCTCCCGACCCGGAGCCCAAAGTTACATAGTGTGAGAACAGACGTACGACTGACAGAGACACCGTTCACCTGATCACAGGTCAGCTGATCACAGGTCAGCTGATCACAGGTCAGCTGATCACAGGTCACCTGATCACAGGTCAGCATGGATCAGCAGACGTCAGATTATCAGAGTTACAGGAAGTCTCTTGAACCTTCAGCTCACTCAGAGGACAACCGGAGTTAGTTGCATAGGTTGGCCTGCAGGCAGAAACAGGACAATGTGGGCACCAGCGGGGTCAGTGAACGCATCGTGCAGACGCTAACGATCCACAATCACACTTCATACGTCCACCAGTGAGGTCACAGTTACCCACGCTGCATCTGTGTTTCATTAAGTCAAAAGTGTCGTCTCAGCATCACGGTGAGGGAAAACAGCTGTTAGAGAAAAATGTAATATTATCTGCTCCCGCTCGGAGGAATGTGAGCTGTTCAAGTGCAGCTGGGACAGCAGAGAGGTCACAAGACTCAGCACAGCAAAACAAAAGAAGGAATTCAAGTTTCACAACATTCGTTTGTCAACACGTTGGACAAAAGTTAAAGTAGGACAGACAAGACCAGAACCAGGACAGCTGGTGTGTTCACGACTGTGTTCAACAGGGGGGGTCCAAACAGTCTGTGGAGACTACATCCAGGTTTTAGACAGTCTGCGGGGACGTCACAGAGACTACGTCCAGGTTTGTCATGAAACTTTCAGTTTTTTAACAACAATCAGTTTTTGACAATAAACCATCATTAACGTTTTTATAATGTTGTCACAACTTTTGTTCAGCACACAGAGGCGTTCAGGTGCAGCGCTGAGTGTAGGACAACTCTGTGTTGGTGTGAGCTGCCTTCATGTTACTGTAAAATGTCTCATATTGTACTCGTACTGGACTGTGTGTGTGTGTGTGTGTACAGTGTGTGTGTCCTGTGTGTGTATTAGTACTCCTGTCCATAACATTGTGTGAAGGTTGTTTGAGGCGTGTCGTCTCTTTTATGATGATCAGTCAAAGTTTAACAGTCTGCAAACATAAAGATCAACAGACCACAGGAGGAGGAGGAGGACAGAGGAGGAGGAGGAGGACACAGAGGAGGACACAGAGGAGGACACAGAGGAGGAGGAGGAGGACACAGAGGAGGAGGAGGAGGAAGACACAGAGGAGGACACAGAGGAGGAGGAGGACACAGAGGAGGAGGAGGACAGAGGTGGAGGACACAGAGGAGGACACAGAGGAGGAGGAGGACACAGAGGAGGAGGAGGACAGAGGTGGAGGACACAGAGGAGGACACAGAGGAGGAGGAGGACACAGAGGAGGACACAGAGGAGGAGGAGGACACAGAGGAGGACACAGAGGAGGAGGAGGAGGACAGAGGTGGAGGACACAGAGGAGGACACAGAGGAGGACTGCTGCCCTAAACTGCTGAACTCTCAGAGAATGTGTCAGTGAACGCATCGCTGATTGACAGCTGTGTGTCGTCACGTGACCTGCTGATGTCTCCTGATGAACACCTGAACGCAACAAACACAAACTGTCTGCAACGCAACCACAACCACCACACAACGTCTGTCAGCTACAGGCGGCTAAGTCCTACAGTCACATCAGACAGTTCAACAACCATCGAAAACATGTGACCCACGACCCAATAACGACCCACAGGTGACCCTAACGACCCACAGGTGACCCTAACGACTCACAGGTGACCCTAACGACCCACAGGTGACCCTAACGACTCACAGGTGACCCTAACGACCCACAGGTGACCCTATAACGACCCACAGGTGACCGTCGTCCAGAACCTTCCTGATGACTGAGATTCTTCACAGACAAACTGAAGCCGTGAACAGGATCAGAACCAGAACGCGGTGAGTCACACAGGCTGATGAAAGAGGCTGAAGCTCTGCAGGGCTGCACAGGTGACACGTTTTGTGTCTGAGGTGGGTCAGGTGTGTGCACCTGAAGGAGGCGGTCTGTGTCAGTGACTGAAGGTTAAAGACGCTCTGTGCACCGAACACGCTCTGTGACATTTCCTGCTTCCCTCAAACGCACCGTCAAAGTCAGTCAGAGACAGAGGTCTGCAGAGTCAGCGTTTCTCAAGACGCGCTGTCACAACACCTGACCTCTGACCCCAAGACCAGAACCAGGACCAGGCCCAGGACCAGGACCTGAACACAGACCTGCATCTACAAACATCCACGAGCTCTGAACCAATCAGACGAATCAATCATCGAGAAAATGAAAAAATGATTTTTAGTGACTTCAAATATTTGAGTTTTCCACAGACACCTGAACGTCTCACTGAGTTTAAAACATCATTCATTTAATTTTAAACTTTAAAACATGAAAAATTCATCAGCTCTGCTTTGAAAATCAAAAATCAAACAGTCAGGATGAAGTTTGAAACTTTCAGATTCACTGAACTCACAGCGGGGAGCCATGGTGCACGAGCGGGTCAAACTCTCCTCAGAAGCCGGGATGAAGCGTCCGGAGCCCGGACACGAAGTAAGACGTTGACGGAGAGAAGCGGAGCTCCGAGCAGCACCGACCAGCTGCTGCACCGACTGACCGACTGACCGGCTCTGCCTGACGGAGCCGAACCGACTGACGGAGAGGGGGCAGCACCCGGGTGTGATGCGTTCAGGAGCGGTCGGAAATGTCGCAATCAAAAAAGGAGCGGCGCGAGAGACTTAAAGAGGAAGACAGAAAGACTGAGACAAGTCCTGGAGACTAAAAAAAACTTAATTTAATGCACAATTCAAGAGTGTGTGGACCACAGACTGTCTAAAACTGGATGTAGTCTCTGTGACTGGTCTTGGTCCAGTTAAATTCACATCCTCACTTTCTATTTCAAAGTCAAACTACTTCCTGTTTCCACGAGCTTCATTCAACAAGGACATTATTACTGTGTGTGTGTGTGTGTGTGTGTGTGTGTGTGTGTCACAGAAGACTCAGTATTCATTAACTCGGCTTTCAACACAGCTTGGTCGTCATGGTTACGCTGATCATTTTTAATCGCTGGTTTGATTTGTTACAGTCCAAACACTCACAGGCCACACGTCGTGTCACACACACGTGCACACAAACACACACAGGTGTGTGCGTCCAGCGCTGCAGGTGACAGGAAACAGGAAGTGACGCAGGCTCGCTGTCAGCTGTGTGTTACCATGATGTCAGTGAAAAGTTCAGGTGAGGATCAGGAGGAGAACTTTAACACCTGGTCCGGTTCTGGTTCTTGACCCGGTTCTGTTCTATGTTCTCATCAGGAATAAACTGCACATTTACTCTCTTTAGCCTAGCTTAGCATAAAGACTGTAAGTGGGTGGAAACTGCTAGCCTAGCTCCATCAAAAGAAAAAAAAGTTTGATTACTTGAAGGTTTTTTGTGATGTTGTGAAAGCGTTGCAGGAACGTTGTGTATCTGTCAGCAGCAGTCAGCAGGTTTATTTCCAGGCTCGGGGTGTGTTCTGATCGGGTCGTCAGCGGGTCACATAAAGAGAAGTTTGCTGTGATTCTGCTGCTGCGGCTGGTTTCATGTTTGTAGCCCTGTTAGCCTAGCTTAGCATAAAGACTGGAAACAGGGGGAAACTGTTAGCCTCAGAAAAAACTACAGGATGGCACTTCCTGTTCATCTGAACGACTTCCTGTCTGAGCGGCGTGCTCGAGTCTTCGGATCATCGAGGTCTGATTCAGCACGCCGTGAACTCCCAGAATGCACTGTGTGTTTGCAGAGGGTCGTTTTGTGCTGACCTGAAGATAAATTATGATTCATGATGTGAAAAACTGTCCTGAAGACTAAATCTGATCTGAAGTCTGCAGCCAAGAAACCTGCAGGACTGTCAACACCTCCATCTGGACTCTGACAGGTCCAGCCAGGTTCTGGTTCTGATCCAGAGTCAGCAGACCGGAGCAGCAGCCTGGAGCTGAGCATGTTTAACGAGTCACATTAAATCAGCTCTTACCGTTTTCTTCTGTCGTGCAGTTAGATGATCCAGAACTTCTCAGGACTTCCACATCTCCACCAAACTGTGACAGTTCAGTGAGCCCAGGAACCGGTTCTGATAGTCCACAGTGATGAGCCTTGGGTTTTGTGCAGGTTCTGCTGGGTTCTATCATTAAATACTATCCACTTCCTGATGGTCCGGCTGTCCTCGGATCAGCTCCACTCACCGCTCTGCTGCAGGTTCTGTTGGTTCTGCTGCCCCTCGACCCGCTCTGCTCTCCTGTCTCCAGTTCTGTCCGTCTCCACTCGCTCCTCGTTGAGTTCTGCTGCTTGTTTCCTGTTTGTTTTATTTTCTAGCTGCAGCAGGAAATGGTCATCATTTCCTGTTTGACCCCCCTCACTGTCGACCCCCAGCACACACACACACACACGCACACACACACACACACACACGCACATGATTGGTCAGTTGGCGGCTCTTCAGCAGCGCTTCCTGGTGGAGGATTTTTGTATTGCTCAGTGGCGGCAACACTGTGATTTACAGATTTTCCTGATGGACAGTGAAGTAAACTGCTGACAACTGTAGCTGCTGTTAGCTCAGTTTGTTAGCCGCTGCTAGCTAATGTTAGCTAACACAAGCTATAGACGTTTGGACCACCGGAAAGAAGAAGAAGAAGAAGAAGAAGAAGAGGTGTTCAGGCCCAGCAGTCAGCAGCTTCTACGGACATGATGGCAGAGGAGCAGAGAGTGAAGAGGACGCTGACGGAGGAAGCTAAGAAGAGAAAAGGAGAGAGTGAGCGAGCAAGAAGCTGACTCTCAGATATTAAAGTCTCTCTGTGAGCAAGAAAACAAAAGAGCTGAGTTCAGCTGAGTTCTGAAGATTCTGGACTTTTAAGACTTGAGTCCTGACCTTGGACCTGGACTCAAACAGAACCATCAGAACTTTTCTGTCTCAGTTTAAACAGAATGAATCGTCTCTTTCAGTCTCAGACTGATCTGGAGCCAGCATTAGCATCAGCATTAGCATTAGCATTAGTTTCCCTGCATTAAAAAGTGTTGATGGATTCTGGGCTCAGATTAAACATGAAGGTTCTGACCCGTTAGCGGTCGCCAACACTCCACTCCACTTCTTGATTTTCATTTTTGTAAACTTCTTTTCAGCATTTCATGAATTTCTGTTATTTTATAAATGTGTTTTATTTGTAAACTTTCCTTCATGATCCATTTAAATGGATGAAACAGAGTTCAGTGTTAAAATGATCTTTAATAATAATCTGTCGCCCTCTGCTGACTCACAGGTGACCTCACAGGTTTTTACATCAAATCATGATGATGACGTATGAATAAAACATAAAACTGAACCAAATGTTATGGAATAATTAAAGAAGCACAAATGTTTATTTACAAGGAAATTAAACACGCACGATCGTCAGTTGATCGTCAGGTGATCGTCAGTTGATCGTCAGGTGATCGTCAGGTGATCGTCAGTTGATCGTCAATCTGCTTTTTATTTTGTTGACAGACATCAATAGTACAAAAGATTTAAGGCCCTTTACAATAAAACACGTCGGCCTGACGTCAGACGTAAGCTTTGGAGCTGCTGCTGTCTGACGGGGCGGCTCGGTAGATGTTCTGACCTCGACTCGTTTTGGTGAAATTATATGAAAACTGCCTGCAGGAGAAAAAACAAGAGGTTAACCACATGCTAAAGTAGCTCACTGCTAATCAGCTGCCATTAGGAGGCAACAGAACCGGGCTCAGCAGCCGGACCGGACCGGTTTTGAACACAGCCTCTAAGGCCAACAGGGAATAACATCACAGTATGACGTAGGCTGCTGTATGGACTGAACTTACACTGGAGGCGGGGCGGTGGAGGTCTTCCTGCAGGAGCAGCACAGCATGGATCCTCCCAGGATGGCCAGAAAGGAGGCCGCCCAGCCCAGATATAGACCAGTACCCAGCTCGAACCTGCAGCACCAGAACACAGACAGTGTCATCAGCAGGAAGTCAGACATACGTGACCCTGTAGACGAGGTGTTGGTCTGACCTCATCCCTCCGTAAACCGGGCTGTAGAAGTCCTGGATGACTCGGGCAGCGTACCAGGAGACAGCAGTCAAGGTGAAGACACCTGAAGACAGACGCACTTTAAGTTTCTTTAATGTGACACAGTTGGATTATTAAACTCTTCAGCTCGCGTACCGGACAGGATGAACAGGATCCCTCCGCTCAGGGCGATCTGGTTCTTGACGTGCTCTGAGGTTCTGCCGATCTTGGTGCACTTGAGTCCCAACACAGAGACGATGATGGAGGCCAGGCCGACCAGCAGGGACAGGATCATCAGAGCCCGGCAGACCTGCAGGTGAGCTGCAGGAAACACCAGGATGTTCTTTAACAAGAGTCCGGTTGAAGAACCTGGAGACCTGCTCACACAATGGCACTAAAGTCCTCACCGGGCAGTCCTAACACCGTCTTGAACCTGCTGCACTGAATGGACCCCAGCGAGGTGGCAGCACAGCTCATCCACAGACCTTCAAACTGCCACTGACTGGTGCTGACCGACTCCATCTGACTCTTCGTCTTCCACACCTGAGAGGAGGTACAGCTGGACTGCAGACACCAGGACACCACGCCCAGGAACAGACCCACGACCTGCAGGCCCACCGCCATGCTGCTGAACAACCACACACACCTGGAGCACACCTGGAAACACAGCAGGGTGTAAACAAACATGTAGCTAACGTGTTAGCCAAACGACCACCTGACAATCACCTGATGACGATCATTCAGGTGTAGCTAACGTGTTAGCAACCAGCTGCCTACAAACAAGAAGATTATCTTAATAATAATTACATTGTTCTCTTCCTGTTTCGGTCACATGCTCGACCTCAAATCAAACAACTTCAACCTGAAAAACATCCAGCACAAAAAACTGAACCAGACTGAGTCCACATCAGTCCGCAATGGACCACAAACAGTGTCCACAATGTCTCAATGTAGCAGAGGACTTGTCTGCTTCTATTGACCCATCTACTCCTCTGGGTCTAACTAGTAATGACTTCATGACTCCAAGCACACACCGTAAGGACATAAAAAGTTGGATGACCTACAATTTTCTGATGTTGAACTCAGATAAAACTGAAGTTCTTGTAATTGGACCCAAACACCTCAGAAACTCTCTTTCCGGAGACTTGGCCACCTTAGACGGGATCACCCTGGCCTCCAGCTCCGCCGTAAAGAACCTTGGAGTTATTTTTGATCAGGATTTGTCCTTTAATGCCCACATAAAACAATTGGCTTCCTTGCACTGGCTACCTGTTAAATCTAGAATAGAATTTAAAATTCTTCTCCTTACATACAAAGCTCTTCATGGCCAGGCACCATCATATCTAAAAGAGCTCATAGAACCTTACTACCCCTCTAGAACACTGCGCTCTCAAATGCTGGGTTCCTTGTGGTTCCCATAGTTTCCAAAAGTAGACTGGGAGCCAGAGCTTTCAGCTATCAAGCTCCTCTTCTGTGGAACAAACTACCTTTCTGGGTTCAGGAGGCAGACACGGTCACCACCTTCAAGACTAGACTTAAGACTTTCTGTGTTTCTGTCTGTGATGATGAAAACTGAACCGAGCACGTTCGTCCGTCCTGTTAGCAGATTCTTACCGTCCGTTGAGGTCTGAAGCGTTTGTTGTCAGGTTAGTCTCTGTGACTGGTCTGAGCTGATCTCCTCGGAGGTCTGCTGGTGCTCAGGTCGATGAACTTTGCTCAAAGGTTGAACACACAGTTTGTTGACGTACGACGATCGCAGTTTGAACCCGAACTCATCCAGAGAAAACTTTATTTAAACTTTGAAACATTTCCTGAACCTTAATACAAAACCTCTGACACATGGACCAATCACAGGAGGCGTCTCACTGACATCGTCAATGATGTCACACATTAAATATTCTGATTAAATAATTAAATATTAACGAGGCTTCCCATCATGCCTCTGAACTCTGAACGATCTTAACGTGACGAATAATTAACAATAAAAAGTCCAAACTTTTTTAAAAGTTTTATTGTTTTTATTTCATCATAAATCAACTTCCTGTTTGAACATTTGTTGTGAAACGTTGAGGAAATGTTGAGGAAACGTTTCCAACAGTGAAAAACACAAAAATCATGACAGGAAGCAGAAAAACTTTATTAATCAACTCCAATGACTTCATCTGAGTCCTAATGGATTCTGGTTAAAATATGATCCGTTTTAATTTATTCTGAAAGAGCTGACTTCCTGTTTGCAGCTGCTGATTACTTAATCTAAATATGCAAATGAGGTGTTACCTCATTAAATATGCATAAACAACGTTGAAATAAATCAAACTTCCTGTTTCGTCTCCGTGGTAACAAACAACAACAAACGTGTTTATAAATATGTGATGACATCACCATCATGGTCTGTGATGTCATCGTCTGTTTCCTGTCTGTACATTTTTACATCTCTTTGTACATGTTTGTTTCCCATCAGCCCCGGCGGTCCTACACGTCCCCCCCTCCCCCTCCTCTCCGCGTCCTCAGGTCGTGCCACAGCTTCACGAACGGCTCGCGGTTCTTCCAGATCAGCTCGTGCCCGGACAGGACGTACCAGCTGGAGAGAGACAGAGAGCATGATGGGACGTCAAAACACACACACACACAGGGCTGCTGTGATTGGCCCACACAGTGACTCACATTCCAAACAAAGCTCCGCCCAGATGAGCGCCATGGTCAAAGAACTTCCAGCCGAGCACCAGGCCGGCCGTATCCATGGCAACAATGGCCTTCAGAGCCTGCAGGGAGACAGACAGGTGAGGCAGACAGACAGACAGGTGAGACAGACAGGTGAGACAGACAGGTGAGGCAGACGGACAGACAGACAGACAGGTGAGGCAGGCAGACAGACAGGTGAGGCAGACAGACGAGACAGACAGACAGGTGAGGCAGACAGACAGACAGACAGACAGGTGAGGCAGACAGGTGAGGCAGACGGACAGACAGGTGAGGCAGGCAGACAGACAGGTGAGGCAGACAGGTGAGGCAGACAGACAGACAGGTGAGGCAGACAGGTGAGGCAGGCAGACAGACAGGTGAGGCAGACAGACAGACAAACAGGTGAGGCAGACAGACAGGTGAGGCAGACAGACAGGTGAGACAGGGGGCGTGTCTTACGTTGCCAGCGGTGAAGGTGAACATTGGCAGGAAGATGATGGCGAGTTTAGCTTCAGGCATTTTAGTGCAGACGGCGGCGAGGATGGTCATGATGGCTCCAGACTGAAAACAGACAGAACAATGACAACTTCCTGTTTCCTGATGGACAGTTAGCTTTAGCATAGCCCCCTTGCTAATGTAGCTATTAATTAATTGTTATTAATTAATTATAATTAATTAATTATATTTAATATTAATAATTATATTACATTATTATTATTATTATTATTATTATTAATTAATGGCTCCTAACTAAATCTACTATAACAATACATTACTCATCATGAAGACATGCTAACACTGCTAACTGTACTAACATGCTAACTGTGCTAACGTTGCTAACATGCTAACTGTGTCAGTCACTCACGGCTCCGAGTGACGGGCCGAGCCTCCCCGTGGCCGTCTTACAGACATAACTGACAAACGTGGAGATGACACCTGGAGGAGACAGATGACATCATCAGCGTGGTCATCAGGTAATGACATCATCACTATACAGTCATGTGACAGCACTGTACCTGCAGACAGGTAGACAGCCATGAACTGCTCTCTGCCCAGCATGGAGACAGCGCTGCTGGAGAAGCTCCACAGGACGTACATGTTAGCCGCCATGTGGAAGAACGAGTAGTGACTGAAGGTGGAGAGGAGCATCGGAGAGCACAGCGTGTCTGCAGGGAGACAGGTGAGAAGGAGACAGGTGAGACAGGCAGGTGAGGAGGAGACAGGTGAGACAGGTGTCTGTGTCATGTGTCAGGTGACTCACTGGAGGCGGGGTTAGCTGTGAAGTATCTGATCATGGAGCGCTGCAGAAACGGGACCCTCCAACAGCAGAACACCACGACGTTAGCAGCAATGATCCCTGGGAAAAAAAACAGACAGGAAGTTACACTGTTTATACAAACTAACACTTCCTGTTTGTTTCAAAATAAAAGCCCTGTTGGGTTTCAATCAGTCTAAGAGTCTGAACCTCTGTAGTTGTTTTACTCTGACACTCAGGACAGGAAACAGGTGTGTGTGTGGGCGCTCACCTGTGACCGTCCTCTGACCTTCACTCAGGCTGTGCCACCATTGGTTGATCTGAAACAAACAGAAACATCCTGACAAAGAAGAACAAGACCAGTGTGATGTCACAGCATGATGTCACAGCGTGTGATGTCACAGCGTGTGATGTCACAGTGCGTGATGTCACAGCGTGTGATGTCACAGCGTGTGATGTCACAGTGCGTGATGTCACAGCGTGTGATGTCACAGTGCGTGATGTCACAGCATGATGTCACAGCGTGTGATGTCACAGCGTGTGATGTCACAGCGTGTGATGTCACAGTGCGTTATGTCACAGCGTGTGATGTCACAGTGCGTGATGTCACAGCGTGTGATGTCACAGCGTGTGATGTCACAGCCCGTCTCACCTCCTTGCGGATGTCTCCTCGTTTCTGCGGTCTTGTCTTGTTCAGCCAATCAGCTCGGATCTCGTCAAAGTAGCTCTGGACTCGAGACTTGAGCGACTCGTACTGCCAGATGGCCGCCGAGCCGAAGGAGCAGCCTGTAAACTGACATGGAGTTAACACCTGCCTGCCGTGACATCACTGATGACGTCACAGGAAGCACCTCAGGTGAATGTCATCTTACCCCCACGGTGAAGACGAGCGGCCTGAGCAGCCGGCTGAAGGAACGGGTCGGGCCGGGCTGAGCCTGGACGTCTGCAGGGGGGCCGGGGGTCCTCCGTGGTGCGGCGGCCTCAGAGGACTCTGCGTGCGGCGGGCTCAGCTCCTCTTCCGCCCTCCTGGATTCTGGTTTCCGGGCGGCTTTCCTAAAGCCGCATCTCTGCTGCAGGCTGAGAGGCCACCTGGTGGACGGAGGGAGAACTTCAACAACAGAACCAGAACCACCATCAGAACCAGGCTCAGGCTAGCCGCTACATGCTAACACTGAAGCTACACTAGCTGCTAAGTAAACATCAATATTTTATCATTTTATCCACATTTAAAATAACAATTCTTAATAACCTGTAAATAAATAATGAAAACACTTTAGAACTGTTAGCTCTGTTAGCCACAGGCTAACATTAGCCTGCTAACACCCGTTTAAAAATAACTGTCCTTGAAGCTAACAGAGCTAACTCCGAGTAGCGGAGCTCCGTGTGTCTGTTAGCCGGACCCGGCTGCCGGACCCGGCTGCCTGCCTCCGGCTGCGGTGACTGACCTGCCTCCGCTCGCGGGGCTCCGTGCAGCTCCTCCGGTCAGTCTGAGCAGGATGAAGCAGCTCCTCCACGCCATGGTGGAGCCCGGTGACCCCGACCGACCGACCCCGGCCAGACGACGTTCATTACCGGGTCACACCGTCACGGAGCACCGAGAGGAAAAACAAACAGCGACACCTGGAGGCCGGAGACACTGCACACCTGGACTTTCAAAATAAAACACCTGCGTGAGGTTAACGACACTGACCGACACTTCCGCCTTTGATTGTTTATTGACTGGTTGATTACTAATTATTTTGACTATAAATCTTTCCCTAAAGTCATAATAAAAATATGTACTATTAGTTAATTAATACTTGTTATTTTTGTAGTTTAATGTGATATATTGTAGTATAGTGTGATGATATTTCTGTTTGTTTCCATCGTGCATTTATCTTTAAAATAATAAATTCATCATATTGTTACGTAGAATGAGTGTTTGGTCAAACTGAAGCATTTATTTTGAAGGCGGTGAGCAGCGGAGGTCCAGTGGTTGTTTCCGGTGGTTGTGCTTGGTGTGGTCTGGCTCGGCTCGGCTCGGCTCGGCTCGGCACGGACCAGCAGCAGTAAACCAGTGTGACCGCGGAGGGAAGATGGCGGCTCCTGCTCTCTCCAGTCGGGCAGGCTCGGCGGGAAGCCTCGGGAACAGCCCCACCATGGCCGGCGGGAGGCTGCCGCACGGCGGCGGGGGAGGCGGCGGCGTCGGGCCCGAGCTCGACTTCAGGTCGGCGGCCCGTATGGAGGACCTGAACCGGCTCATCCAGGAGTTCAGCAAGCACGACCAGCGGGAGTACGACGACCAGCGGGCTCTGGAGATCCACACGGCCAAGGACTTCATCTTCTCCATGCTGGGTGAGGGCGCGAACACCGGGACTTTTACCGTTATTTAAACGTTATTTGGCCGTAAATCAGGCGGAGGGGGTCCACCTGCTGTGATCCGTGTCCTGGTTCGTTGATCCAGGTGTGAGGATGCTCAGGTGAGACTCTGATCCACCTGAGCATCACCGTGATGCGTTCAAGGTCCTTTAGCTTCTGTTTGTTTGTTACTTAGGGATGCGTTCAAAGACACCGGGGATCATTGTTTGTGTGTGTGTGTGTGTGTGTGTGTGTGTACGCACGCGCGCGCGTGCGCTCATGCGTCTGTCTCTAAGAGACAAACTGTTCACTGTTTCCATGGTAACGCACCCAGAGTTTAAGTTAAGTTTGACAGTAAAGTGCTGCCAAGTGTAGCTGCTGTTAGCTCAGTTTGTTAGCTGCTGTTAGCTCTGTTTGTTAGCTGCTGTTAGCTCAGTTTGTTAGCTGCTGTTAGCTCAGTTTGTTAGCTAACGTTAGCTCGGTTTGTTAGCTAACGTTAGCTCAGTTTGTTAGCTGCTGTTAGCTCGGTTTGTTAGCTGCTGTTAGCTCAGTTTGTTAGCTGCTGTTAGCTCAGTTTGTTAGCTAACGTTAGCTCGGTTTGTTAGCTAACGTTAGCTCGGTTTGTTAGCTGTTGTTAGCTCAGTTTGTTAGCTGCTGTTAGCTCAGTTTGTTAGCTGCTGTTAGCTCACTTTGTTAGCTACTGTTAGCTCGGTTTGTTAGCTGCTGTTAGCTCGGTTTGTTAGCTGCTGTTAGCTCACTTTGTTAGCTAACGTTAGCTCAGTTTGTTAGCTAACGTTAGCTCAGTTTGTTAGCTAACGTTAGCTCAGTTTGGCCTGATGTGTCATGAAGTAATCTCTCTAGCGGAAGCTTCAGACATTAGCTTCAAATGTCCAACATTTCAAAGTCTATTTCAATCTAATAATAATAATTATTAGATTATTTTATTGATTAAATAAAACTCAGATGCATCTGCTGAAGCTGTCAGTATTATAGTTTTGGTGGGAGATGAACTGCTGCGGCAGCAACACTGACCCATGGCCCCAGACTCCCATGTTAGAAAGGGAGGATGTTCATAGATCCTAGTATCTCTCCATCGCTCTAAAAGTCCCATTCCCCATCTTTAGCCACATAAACATATATGTATATGTTCAGGAAGAGCTCAGGATGCTCACAGCGAAGACGGTTCAATGATTGGATGTACGGTCACTTTCAGCGTTCTCTCTCTCAAATGTCGCAGTAGCAGCTGCGGTTGATTGCTGTGCTCTGATTGGTGGACTCCACCTGACACACACACACAGATGTTAAGCTCAGTCATTGAATGCCTCGTTGCATCAGATTTTCTGTCAGGTCTGAACAGAACCAACAGAGTCTGATCCGGACCGACCCATCACCAAACAAACAGGGTCTGTTCGGTTCAGCACAGCTCAGGAATGTGATCGTCAGCCAGGAAGTGTGTGTGTGTGTGTGTGTGTGTCTGTGTGTGTACGTCAGCTCAGCAGAGCAGAAAAGCAGTCCAGACTGATCTGGTCCAACACAAAAACAATAGATCTGACCTGATCCGGACCTGAACAGAACCAAACAAACAAAGAGTCACTGTCAGCAGCCTGACAGACACGAAACAGATCAAACCTAACGGACCTTTGGACCAGATCCAGCTCAAGTGTCACGTCACGGTTCTGTTGTTTTGTTGTTGTCAGTTAACGCCTCCATCATTCTGCCGAGCATGCCGGAGTAACCATAAAAACAAGATGGCGGTGTGCCAGCTCCCGTAGTTTGAATGGGTTCATGTTCATGGTTCTGGTTTTGGTCTAACTGTCCTCCTCTGTCTCTCAGGAATGGTCCAGAAGTTGGACCAGAAGCTACCAGTTGCCAATGAGTACCTCCTCCTGTCGGGTGGTGTCCGTGAGGGCGTGGTGGACATGGACTTGGATGAGCTGAGTGTGTATGCCCGTGGCACCGACTACGACATGGACTTCACCCTGCTGGTACCGGCGCTGAAGCTCCACGACCGCAACCAGCCAGTAACCCTGGACATGAGGCACTCGGCGCTGGGCCACTCATGGCTCAGCCTCCGCCTCTTCGACGAGGGCACCATCAACAAGTGGAAGGACTGCTGCACCATCGTCGACCACATCAACGGCACCACAAACTACTTCTTCTCTCCAACGCTGGTGGCCGACTGGTTCTACCAGTCCATCTCGCTGGTGCTGCTGGAGGTGCAGAAGAAGCCACAGAGAGGCATGCCGAGGGTGGAGAAGGTGGAGCGTAACGGCACCATCATCTCCGTCATCCTGGGCGTGGGCAGCAGCCGCATGCTGTACGACATCGTCCCCGTGGTGTCGTTCAAAGGCTGGCCGGCCGTCGCTCAGAGCTGGCTGATGGAGAACCACTTCTGGGATGGGAAGATCACGGAGGAGGAGGTGATCAGCGGCTTCTACCTTGTCCCCGCCTGCTCCTTCAAAGGCCGCAAGGAGAACGAGTGGCGGCTGTCGTTCGCCCGCAGCGAGGTGCAGCTGAAGAAGTGCATCTCATCCAGCCTGATGCAGGCGTACCAGGCGTGCAAGGCCATCATCATCAAGCTGCTGTCGCGGCCCAAAGCCATCAGCCCGTACCACCTCCGCAGCATCATGCTGTGGGCCTGCGACCGCCTTCCCGCCAACTACCTGTCACAGGATGACTTCTCCGCCCACTTCCTGCTGGGTTTGATCGACGACCTGCAGCACTGCCTCGTCAACAAGATGTGCCCGAACTACTTCATCCCGCAGTGCAACATGCTAGAGCACCTGTCGGACGAGACCGCCATGCTGCACGCCCGCAAACTGTCCTCGGTGCGTTCCGACCCGGCTGAGCACCTCCGTACTACCATCGAGCACGCCAAGGCCGCCAACCGGCTCACGGTAGACCTGCAGTGGCGAGGCAGCGCCAACAACCTGCCGTCACCACAGTCGGATGCCGGCGGTGAGAACCAGCCGGACGACCGGCTCGCCAAGAAGCTGCAACAGCTTGTCACGGAGAACCCGGGCAAGTCCATCTCCGTGTTCATCAACCCGGACGACGTGACGAGGCCGCACTTTCGCATCGACGACAAGTTCTTCTGAGACACCTCCTGCTCCTCCACCTCCTTTCACCTCCTGAAACTTCTTTTGTACATTTTTTATGTTTCCGAGTGACGTGAGGTGATCGTCGTTGTGTCTGCCAGTTTTTTATTTTTATTTTTCTACTTCCTCCTCTTCCTGCTCCTCTTCTCCTCCTGCTCCTCCTCTCACTGTGTGCCCTGTATTTTACCTGCTGAAGCCTTTTCTCTGATCACAGCAGGTCGTTTTTGAACGTTGACACTAAATCCACCTGAAGATCAAACTCTGATTGTCACAAGACTGAAGTCCTGAAAACATCTGGTCCAGTCTGATCCGGTCTGTTGTGGTCTGGTTCAGGTTTCCGAATGTTTTTCTACTTTCTAACGAGACGTCATGATTAAAGATGAAATGAATTAATAATTGTTAAATGTTAACGAGTTTGAGTGAAGATCAGGTTCGTCTGGATTTATTAATTTAAAAATGTTTTTAGATTTAAACCTCTGGATCAATCAGAACCACCCTCCTCCACCCGAGGGTCTAAAATTTACTTTTCTAGTCGCCGTGACTCGTTTAGTGTCAGCGAGGTGACGGAGACGTTGGCATTGTTTCAGTGTCTCTGAGGTTAGACCACGACGAGTTCTAGAGGATCACAAACAAACTGGAAGCTAGTGCAGGGTCAAGGTGAGAGTCTTTAACGAGGGACAGACAGTCAGAATCAGAACTTTCTCAAACTTTCTCAAAGTTCTCAGACATTTCAGTCCCGCTGAATCCTCTCAGACCTCGTTAGATCAGACCGGACTGGACCAGATGTTGAGGAGCCAAACGGTGCATTCAAGACAGGACAGAAGCTGACAGAGTTCAGTCTGAAGGTGATCTGAATGTCTTCATGATGATGATGATGAAGGTACTAACGTCTTAGTCACTGTAAATAAACTGAACACTGACAGTAGACAGGAAGTGACATCGACAGACTGACGAGGACTTCCTCTGATTTTGCACAGAATGTAGAAAAACACTTTGGACGGACGGTGAGCTCGTCCTCGTTATGACGTCACGTGACATCACGTGACCCCGCTGACGGTGGTCGCGCCGCACGCCGTAAACGTGGACACTGCAGTGATACCTCATCACAGGCTCAACCAATCAGAGTGCAGCATCACCTCCACAGTTTAACACTCAGGTTCACCTGCTGCACCACGACCACCGTCACAGGAAATGACATCACTTATTCCACTTTCACTTTGTTTTTATTAATTAGAAGCGATCGACTCGATCCATCGATGCTCGATGTTTTTTGGTCCGACTCGTTCAGAACGACTCGCCTGAGATCGTTAACGAACACGGATCAGCTGATCACTTTGAATTAAACTAACTGGTCATCACGTGACATTTAAAAGGTCATGTCCGGGTCTCCACAGGAAGACCATCTGCTCACCTGTGCAGGTACGAAGGGTCGGTCCATGCCACGGTGACCTGGGTTTGAGTCCGACCCGTCTTCACTTTCTCTGTGTTCTGATCCGGTCCGGTCCATTCTGAACAGTCGACACGTTTTTTTTCTGTTTGTCTTCAAACATTTCCAGAAAAATGCCAAAAACTGAAAATATCTCAACGGTGATGAGACCATGTCATCCTCAAGTGCAATTAGTGAACACACACACACACACACACACACACACACACACACACACAGTGTAGCATTCAGACTTACACACTACAGCTTCATAAACACACACGCTGACACGCTCAGAGGGTTACACACCATCAAAGTGCCACACACACACTCCTGCTCCGTGGAAATGTAATCAGTGTGTTCTCCTGAGCTCCATGACCTTTGACCTTGTGTTTGTCCTGACCCTTTGAACTGTGACCTTTCAGTTTGCTGCTCCGCCTCCTGATTTCTTGATGCAGCGTTGATGTGTCGATGCTCTGACCTTCCGGCGGCAGCTCCTCCTCCTCATAAAACTGTCCGTCTGTCCTCAGTGACTCTCCCCAAGTATGAAAAATTCTAAGCTAACTAAGCTAAGCTACCGAACAGAACCTCTGAACCTCGGAATACAGTAGCCTGCCGAGGTGGTCACGTTATTCCCTGTTGGTCTCAGAGACTGTGCTCCAACCCGGCCCGGCTGGCAGATTCAGTAAGCAGCAGCTAATTGGTGGTTAGCTACTTTAGCAAGTCATATCAAAACTGGAATTTTAAAATATGATCCATTTTCACTCCAGCGGTGTCACCTGTGGGTCGTTACCTGAGCAGTCGGAGTTCATCTGCAAATATATTGTGTCTAAAATCTGATCCAGTTTGAATGAAGTTCTGTGGTTCTGGTTCTGTACAGTAATCAGTGAGGCCCGGACACCGATGACGGCAGCAGCCCTCACAGACTGGATCAAACAGGACTGTCTTTAATTAGTGAGTCAGTCAGGTGACGTAGGTAAATTAAGGTGTCGTCTGCATAACGATGAACTTCAGAGTCAAACCCTGCAGAGCTCAGATTAACGTCATCAACATGTGACAGTAAACGCAGCGCTCAGGTTTACAATGAATTAAATTCAGAGTGAGGCGTGAGCTCTGCTGCAGCCTATTAAATATTAATGTTCAGACTTCAGGACTCCATGATGATGATGATGATGATGATGATGATGATGGAGAGAGGAAGACAGACAGTAGCAGCAGAGGTGAGGTGGAGCGAGTGGAGCAGCTGTCGTCTGAGAGTCTGTCTCTCGTGCTGTAAATAACACTTATTAAATAACTCAAACTCTGTCTGTGTGTCCTTCTCAGCCTCCGTACACTTCAGGGGGACAGGCCCCGCCCTCTTCTTTCAGCTTCAGCCAATCACAGGCCTCCGTTCATGAAGCAGACCCTGTTACAGACCCCACCAAAATAAAACTTAGTCATTTTACTTTGACGGGTCAGACTGATTCAGATATTTGAAACATTTATTATTATTGTCCTGCATCCTCTCCTTGTCTCCTTTCCTCTCCTTGTTTCCCCTCATCTCCTTGTCTCCTCTCCTCTCCCTGTTTCCTCTCCCCTCCTTGTCTCCTCTCCTCTCCTTGTTTCCTCTCCTTTCCTTGTTTCCTTTCCTTTCTTCCCATCCCCTCCCTGTTTTCTCTCCCCTCCTTATTTCCTCTCCTTGTTTCCTCTCCCCTCCTTGCCTCCTCTCCTCTCCTTCTTTCCTTTCCTTTCCTTGTTTCCCCTCTTCTCCCTGTTTCCTCTCCCCTCCTTGTCTCCTCTCCTTATTTCCTCTCCTTGTTTCCTCTCCCCTCCTTGTCTCCTCTCTTCTCCTTGTTTCCTCCTTGTCTCTCTTCCTCTGTGGTGTCAGCTTCCTGTTGTCTCTCCACCTGTCTCCTCCACCTGTCCTCTGTCCTCCTGCTGTGTTCTGCACGCGCTCACTTCTTCCCCACCGCGATCAGAGTGGTCGCCGTGCCAACAGGAAACCATCGGTTCTCCAAATATAAACACAGAGAGGCGGGTCAGGTGACAGCACAGGTGAACTCACCTGAACTATAGTGATGATGTCATCCTCACAGGTCAGGATGATGATGTCAACCTCACCTGATGACCTCACAGTCACTCACTATATGCATGTCATTAATATCTTACATGACATGCTAACGTGTCATGCTAACATGATCCAAGCTAATGTGGAGCTAAGCGCCAATAGCTTTGTTAGTTAGTTAGCATCATGGATGCTAACAGTCCAAAGGATTCAGAAGTCTTTTATCTGTTTATATATGAACTGTTTTACAGCTAACATGCTAACTGTAACTAAAGCTACGCTAATGCTTAGCCAGCTGGCTGTGCGTTGTGGGTTAAATAGAGGAACGCTGCAGAAAGTAACGTTACGTTAACGTTATAGTAACATTATTCTAAATATGATGGTAGTGCTAATGCTAGTGCTAATGTAGCTAACTGATAATATAAGTGAACATTATGGACCTCGCTAGTTTTGGGGAAAAGCTAAAGTAGCTAAGTGCTAACATTAGCTACCATAACTTGATGTAAGGACGGATAAGTTGTGAAGCGCTAACTGTGGTTAGCTTGCGTAGCTAGCTGTCCCGGGCTGTGAGTGTACTGTCACGATGGTCGCGGGTTCGATTCCCGCGCTGCGCAGCGGAGTTACTCCCCTCAGGTTGGATTCCCGCCGCAGGTTCCCGCCTCAAACCCTCCGTCATCACACCATGTCACCTTAAAAACTCCTCCGGCGGTGACGTCACGTGGGCTGCTGCAACACGGCGCGAGCTCAGAGAGAGAGAGGAGCGCGCGGACACAGCACAGGTGAAGGCACGAGCGTTGAACGTCCGCAGGAGGAGAACCAACGAAGAAGAGCTCGCCGTTCGGCTTGTTTCTGTTTTTCTCCGCGCAGGCGGGTCGGTTCCTCCCGGTGCCGCCTCCTCCTCCTCCTCCTCCTCCTCTCTCCCGCCGGTATCGATCCATCAGCGGCTGATCACCGATCACATCCTCCGCGGCTCGACGCTTGTTGACTCCAGCAGCTGGTTCAGGGTGGGGAGTGGACCTGTGACTGAGAGGAGCACCGAGCCGAGCCCAGCCGAACCGAACCGAGCATACCGGACCGAACCGCAGCAGAGAGATGGAGGGCAAAGAGAAAGCACCGGCAGGTAGGAGGGAAGTTTACCGACAGACGGAGGCAGGATGGAGGGATGATGGAGGAAGTTAGAGCTGCGGAGGGTGGAGAGGGTGGAGGGGGGGACGGAGGTGATGGAGGGGGGGACGCAGGGGGACGGAGGGGTGATGGATGGATGTAGGGTGGAGGGAGTGATGCATGTTGGGAACAAGTGTACTGCAGTATGAATGCAGCTGGAGCTGCTGAGGTGTGGTTATTATGGGATGGGGTGCAGTGTGTGTGTGTGTGTGTGTTTTGAACGACTGACAGAAACCTGATGCAGCAAAATACAGAGAGACAGACAGGAGGACAGACGGACTGAGAGACAGACAGGCACGAGTGTACAGAGACAAAACAAGGCAGTGAGACAGGTGGGAGGGGAGACAGGTAAAAAGCACAGTGACAGGTGGTCAAAGGACAGAGAGACAGACAGACAGGAAGGAAGAGATACACACAGAAAGACAGAGAGACAGACAGGAGGACAGAGAGACAGACAGAGAGACAGACAGGAAGAAAGAGATACACACAGAAGGACAGAGAGACAGACAGGAGGACAGAGAGAGACAGGAGGACAGAGACAGACAGGAGGACAGCGATACACCCAGAAGGACAGAGAGACAGACAGGAAGAAAGAGATACACACAGAAGGACAGAAAGAGAGACAGGAAGACAGAGAGACAGACAGGTGGACAGAGAGACAGACAGGAAGACAGAGAGACAGACAGGTGGACAGAGAGACAGAAAGGAGGACGGAGAGATAGACAGGAGGGCAGAGAGAGACAAACAGAGAGAAACAGAGAGGAAGACAGAGAGACAGACAGGAAGACAGAGAGACAGACAGGTGGACAGAGAGACAGACAGGAGGACAGAGAGATAGACAGGAGGGCAGAGAGACAGACAAGAGGACAGAGAGATAGACAGGAAGACAGAGAGACAGACAGGTGGACAGAGAGACAGGCAGGAGGACAGAGAGATAGACAGGAAGACAGAGAGACAGACAGGTGGACAGAGAGACAGGCAGGAGGACAGAGAGAGAGACAGGAGGATGGAAAGAGACAGACAGAAGGACAGGGAGACAGGTATAATGACAAACAGTGAGGGCTATGAGACAGGTTAACACAGAGACAGAGAGGCAGACAGGACGTCAAAGAGAGAGAGAGAGAGAGAGACTGTTTATGTATATCAGTCCACACAGAGTGATGCATTCTGGGAAGTGTAGTCTTCTGTAGTCCTCAGTAGTCCTTTGAAGTGGTCTGTAGTTCTGGTCCTGTAGACAGGAAGTGAGCAGCTCCTGGTCTGATGCTGCCTCGTGCTCTCACTGGGAACACAAGCTAACAGCTATCATGAGCTAACAGCTATCTTGAGCTAATGGCTAGCCACAAGCTAACAGCTATCATGAGCTAACAGCTATCATGAGCTAATGGCTATCGTGAGCTAACAGCTATCATGAGCTAATGGCTATCGTGAGCTAACAGCTATCATGAGCTAATGGCTATCATGAGCTAACAGCTATCATGAGCTAATGGCTATCGTGAGCTAACAGCTATCATGAGCTAATGGCTAGCCACAAGCTAACAGCTGTCATCAGAGTAAACCACTGCAGCTGTTATTGATTAAAAACAGACAGACAGGTTACCCACCTGTCTGTGTCTCTGTGATGAGGTCAGGTTGTTTACACAGTTTACACAGATCAGCTGGTATTGATTCTGAGATCAGATCCACTAGATCAGAACTGACCCGAAACCTGAGAGTGTGAATGAACACACACACACACACACACACAATGTCTCACAGAAGGAGGCGTAAACTGAGGAGGTCTGTAGTGGTCTGTAGTGGTCTGTAGTTCTGGTCCTGTAGACAGGAAGTGAGCAGGAAGTGTATCTTTACGTCTGTGTGTTCAGCAAACAGAGCAAAGTGAGGCGGAGGCAGACTGCTCGTGTGTGTGTTCACACACCTGCAAATCACAGTGATCCTGACGCTCACAGCTAACACTGCTACACAGTCTGTAGAACACCTGGACTGTGATTGACGGGGGCGTGGTCTAAAGAGGTGTGGCCTGGTGTCACCGTGGAGACCTGCGTGTGTGTTTGCTTGTGTAGTGAGGTCAGGTTGTTTGTTTACACAGATCAGCTGGTATTGATTCTGAGATCAGATCCACTAGATCAGGACTGACCCGAAACCTGAGAGTGTGAATGAACACACACACACACACTCATAATGTCCCACAGGAGGTGTGTGTGTGTTTCTGCTGATCAGCTGAGAAACACTGCTCGCATCAGCAGGTCGGGTTCTGGTTCTGTCTGTGCCCTGACTCGGCCAATCGTCAGAGTCGATGACAGTCATGTGCTGTGTTAGCTTGGCGAGCTAACCGTCACTGAAGGCTGGAATAAAACACAAAGCTCTGAAGGTGGAGCTTCATAAAACCTCCACCGACTCAGAGCCAACACTTCACCCGAGCCCGCCGAGCCAGCCGCCGGTCCAAACCTCCGATCTGGATTATTCGTTCAGCTCAAACTCACCATGAACATGTTGGAGGTGGAACATGTGGAGGGTAAGATCATAACACACACCTTCAGCTTCACGGTCATTACTCAGCACAAATCTGCTGAGTAATGACTAAGAGGGTTAACTGTGAGTGTGTTACAGTGTGTGTGTGTGTTACAGTGTGAGTCTGTTATAGTGTGTGTGTGTGAAGATTTCTGCGCTTTCTTTGGTCGTCCCTTCGTCAGCTCGTCGATTCATCGTTACAGATTTCTTGTCAGACTGTAGATCTGTTTCCTGTCAGTGTCAGAATATTTAACATGTTAACATTGTTTTAATATTAACGGTACTTCATTACCGTAACACGTAACGGAGTACTTTATTACTGTAACACGTAACGGAGTACTTTATTACTGTAACACGTAACGGAGTACTTTATTACTGCAACACGTAACGGAGTACTTTATTACTGTAACACGTAACGGAGCACTTTATTACTGTAACACGTAACGGAGTACTTCATTACCGTAACACGTAACAGAGTACTTTATTACTGTAACACGTAACGGAGCACTTTATTACTGTAACACGTAACGGAGTACTTTATTACTGCAACACGTAACGGAGCGCTTTATTACCGTAACACGTAACGGAGCGCTTTATTACTGCAACATGTAACAGAGTACTTTATTACTGTAACATGTAACGGAGCGCTTTATTACCGTAACACGTAACAGAGTACTTTATTACTGCAACATGTAACAGAGTACTTTATTACTGTGAAGTCCAACATCAGGTTAAAGTTTCTGTCAATGTAAAAATGCAGATATGACTGAATATCAACAGAAATTCAGCTTTAAATATTAAAAACACTTTTTTAATAAATGTTTTATTAACTGATTAAAAATGATTAATGTGCTTCTGTTTTTCTGTCTCTTAAAACGTTGCAGAGTAATTAATAATAATTTACATCACAATCTATCAGATTATAGCAGCGGTACAGCTCAGAGGTGATCACGTGTTTAATGAACAAATGAAACAAACATGAATGCAGATGAAGTGTTGAAGTTCCTCTTGGCTCCCTGCGGCCCAGATTACAGTTAGAGAACGGGCTGTTTGTGCTCCAGTTAAATCATCTGGTCGTGATGACGCACGGCCTGATGGGATACGTTGTTTTTTTTTTTATATGAACAGTTGACAGCTTCGCAGACGGAGCACTTCTTCAGTTTTTACTGCAGAAAGAGAAAAATCCTCTGAAACACAAACGTCAGGGCGAAACACAGTTAACACGTCTTCATCAGCAGAACTGCATCTGTTTATATACAGACGTACAGAGACGTGTCTGATTTCACACTGACATACGGGGACGCCTGTCCAAACGGGGACATAAATGATTTTTAGGTTTGTTTTTCTTCTTTTCTTTATTGTCTTTATTGTAAGTGTGTGTAAAGAGACCTGAGTCACACACACACACACACACACACACTCCCCTCCTCCACCATGTTGTGGATGAACATAAACAGCAGGAGATGCTGAGCTCAGCACCAACAGTCTGCTCAGCCCTCCCTGTTCGAAGCCTTTTGTTCTCTGCACTGGTCCTAGTGGTCTTCCTGGTCTTAGTGGTCCTAGTGGTCTTCCTGGTCTTAGTGATATTCCTGGTCTTAGTGGTCTTAGTGATCTTCCTGGTCTTAGTGATATTCCTGGTCTTAGTGGTCTTCCTGGTCTTAGTGGTCTTAGTGATCTTCCTGGTCTTAGTGGTGTTCCTGGTCTTAGTGGTCTTCCTGGTCTTAGTGATATTCCTGGTCTTAGTGATCTTCCTGGTCTTAGTGGTCTTCCTGGTCTTAGTGATATTCCTGGTCTTTGTGATCTTCCTGGTCTTAGTGGTCTTCCTGGTCTTAGTGATCTTCCTGGTCTTAGTGATCTTCCTGGTCTTAGTGGTCTTCCTGGTCTTAGTGATCTTCCTGGTCTTAGTGGTCTTCCTGGTCTCCATCCAGCAGCTCTCTGCTGTGAGCTGATTGAATTTAAACTTTATTGAAAAACAAAACACGTGTGCTGAGTGACATCATCACGGCACAGCTGATGGACAGTGACATCATCGTGTGCAGGTGCAGGTTCAGGTGTGTGGGCGGAGCAGCAAACTGCTGACAGCATGAAGAGCAGAGCAGAACCGACGGTGTCATGTCAGTGTGGTTCTGATCCAGAATCAGCAGAACGTGTCGGCAGCATATTTACATGAAGCTGTTTGTTCATCATCATCAGCTGTGAACTTACATCATATATGTGAGATACACGCCTGCATCATGACTGTCTCCATGGTAACACGGACAAACAAACCGCAGGTGAACCAGTGAAGTGATGCTAACGTCATGTGATCATGACTGGAGCCCTCACGAATATGTAATGAGCTCGTGTTGTTCTCCATCCTGTAGTTCCTTAGGTCGGTGTATGAACGTGTCACTCTGGGTCAGAACCAGCGTCGTCTCACAGAGCCTCCTGTTGCTCTGTCAACTCGTTGCAGTTGCTGCTGTTGAGGCAACGTGTTGGTGCAACAACCATGACATTGAGCAGAAACACAGTGTGCTTCCTGTTTGATGTCCGCCGTGTTCAGGATGACATCACTCCTGTCACGTGACCATTAAAGTGATGTAATGTGATCAGGACCCTCGTATCACTCCATATGATCGATGCTAACGCGTTAGCACGGAGCTAATGGACGCCGTGATGGATGATGATGTCGTCTGAATCCTCCTAATGTATCCGCTGTGTGTTCCTTTAAGAGTATCGCCATGGAGACAGAGTGGAGGGGGGAGGGGCCAACCTTAAAGTGTATCGTCATGTGGAGTCAGCAGACCTTTCAATTATTTATGAGGCTGCGCACACACACACACACACACACACACGCGCGCACGGCTGAGTGCTGCAGCACTGCATTAAAACTCCCATCAGCCCCGGCTGCAGCACTGCCCGCTGTACACGGCTTCCCGACAGAGGAGGAACTCACCCCGCCAAAGTAAAAGTCCTGAGTTTACAACTCCTGTCTGAGGCTCACAGCTGCGTTCTGATTGGTTGGATCTTTGAACTGCTGAAGTTCAGTGTGTAGTTCAGTGTGTGTAGTTCAGTGTGTGTGTAGTTCAGTGTGTGTAGTTCAGTGTGTAGTTCAGTGTGTGTAGTTCAGTGTGTGTGTAGTTCAGTGTGTGTGTAGTTCAGTGTGTGTGTAGTTCAGTGTGTGTAGTTCAGTGTGTAGTTCAGTGTGTGTAGTTCAGTGTGTGTGTAGTTCAGTGTGTGTAGTTCAGTGTGTGTGTAGTTCAGTGTGTGTGTAGTTCAGTGTGTGTAGTTCAGTGTGTGTAGTTCAGTGTGTAGTTCAGTGTGTGTAGTTCAGTGTGTGTAGTTCAGTGTGTGTGTAGTTCAGTGTGTGTGTAGTTCAGTGTGTAGTTCAGTGTGTAGTTCAGTGTGTGTAGTTCAGTGTGTGTGTAGTTCAGTGTGTGTGTAGTTCAGTGTGTAGTTCAGTGTGTGTGTAGTTCAGTGTGTGTGTAGTTCAGTGTGTGTAGTTCAGTGTGTGTAGTTCAGTGTGTAGTTCAGTGTGTGTAGTTCAGTGTGTAGTTCAGTGTGTCAGATTTCTTTGATTAATGACATCATCACAGACCAAAGTAAACCATGTGACTGTGAGGAACACACCTGTACAGGTGAACGTCTGACATCATCACAGCTGAAGTCTGAAATCCTGAACTCTGAGTGTGTACCTGAACGCTGTTCTGTTCTTCACGTGTTCTTCACGTGTTCTTCACATATGAGGCGTGTTGAAGGAAACATGGCTGCTGGGATGTTTCTTCTGTCCTTCACTGCTGCTCTCTAACCTTCCCTCCTCCCCTCCTCCCTCCTCCCCTCCTCCCCTCCTCTCCTCCCTCCTCCCCTCCTCCCCTCCCTCCTCCCCTCCTCCCCTCCTCTCCTCCCTCCTCCCCTCCTCCCTCCTCTCCTCCCTCCTCCCCTCCTCCCCTCCTCTCCTCCCTCCTCCCCTCCTCCCTCCTCCCCTCCTCCCCTCCTCCCCTCCTCTCCTCCCCTCCTCTCCTCCCCTCCTCTCCTCCCTCCCTCCCTCCTCTGTCACACCCTGTCTCTGGCTGTTCCTTCAGCTCGTTGCCCCCCCTGCTGGTCAGACTGAGCACTGAGCTGTCCCATACCATGTTTCCCTCCTGGTACCGGTTCTGATACTGCTGTATGGGTCCCGCCCGGTGCGAGTACTGATGGGACACAGTGACTGTGGTTTAACCCTTTGTTAAACCAGGTGGCAGCACTCGACTTCGAGTCGCAGCCTGACAGGTGGAGCAGCAGCATGAAGGACAGCCGCTGCACTCAATATTACTCATCATCTGAACACTCTGCTCAGAACTCAGAGGCCCGGTTCAGGTTCTGTTCATGTTCTGGTCCCATGTGTGCTGCAGGAACATTAGTCTGATCATCATTGACTTAAACATCATCACTGACACACCACTGCGTCCACTCAAGGTCACTTTGGACTGAAGACATCCACATTGTCTTCTCCTACCGTCCACGCGTGACGTCACGCTGACCGGCGACCTTTAAGGACCCGCCTGACAAGTCCAGCTGCAGGGATCAGAGCCCAGACTGTCTGATATTAATAGTTTGTTCACCTTCCAGCTCAGAATAACACAGACCACATCCAGCACACACCAGGACCCAGACCAGGACCCAGACCAGGACCCAGGACCCAGACCAAGACCCAGACCAGGACCCAGACCAGGACCCAGACCAGGAGAGACCTACAGACCAAAAAATAATGAATATCAAATCAAACTCAGAGATATTGGGTGTAGTTGTGATTGGTGTATCATCAGTTATTAAATATATAATGTGTTTATAATACACACACACATAATATATACATATACTATGTATATATTATGTGTGTGTGTGTGTATATAGTATTTACATGTAGATGAATTCAGACCTCAAACAAACATTACAACGTTAGCTTAGCATACCGAGCGGCTCCGGTCTCAGATGTTTTTATTGTGACAGCTTCCTGTTGTCACTTCAGCTCAAACAACAGGTGTCGTCATGTGGAGGCGTGAGCTGTCAGACAGTCTCAGAGACCGGATCAGTCTTAATGACTGCTGCTCACTGTTTAAAGGTGACTGACTGTCAGCCGGAGTCTCATTGATTTAGTCCTAACAGACTCTGAGAGTCTCTGAGACTGTCTGAGCTGCCATGACTCGTTACTGCAGCCTGTTCCGTCGCCTGCTGTCCGGAGAGAGCAAAGGAGAGGAGGCAGACGAGGAGGAGGGCAGCGCCCACAGGGAGAGCAGCCAGCTGGGTGAGTCCAGAACCTTAACCCTGCCTGTCCAGGACCAGAACCTTAACCCTGCCTGTCCAGGACCAGCACCTTAACCCTCTGTGTCCAGGACCAGCACCTTAACCCTCTGTGTCCAGGACCAGAACCTTAACCCTCTGTGTCCAGGACCAGAACCTTAACCCTGCCTGTCCAGGACCAGAACCTTAACCCTGCCTGTCCAGGACCAGAACCTTAACCCTGCCTGTCCAGGACCAGCACCTTAACCCTCTGTGTCCAGGACCAGAACCTTAACCCTGCCTGTCCAGGACCAGAACCTTAACCCTGCCTGTCCAGGACCAGCACCTTAACCCTCTGTGTCCAGGACCAGAACCTTAACCCTGCCTGTCCAGGACCAGAACCTTAACCCTGCCTGTCCAGGACCAGCACCTTAACCCTCTGTGTCCAGGACCAGCACCTTAACCCTCTGTGTCCAGGACCAGAACCTTAACCCTCTGTGTCCAGGACCAGAACCTTAACCCTGCCTGTCCAGGACCAGAACCTTAACCCTGCCTGTCCAGGACCAGCACCTTAACCCTGCCTGTCCAGGACCAGCACCTTAACCCTCTGTGTCCAGGACCAGAACCTTAACCCTCTGTGTCCAGGACCAGAACCTTAACCCTGCCTGTCCAGGACCAGAACCTTAACCCTCTGTGTCCAGGACCAGAACCTTAACCCTGCCTGTCCAGGACCAGAACCTTAACCCTGCCTGTCCAGGACCAGCACCTTAACCCTCTGTGTCCAGGACCAGAACCTTAACCCTGCCTGTCCAGGACCAGAACCTTAACCCTCTGTGTCCAGGACCAGAACTTTAACCCTCTGTGTCCAGGACCAGAACCTTAACCCTGCCTGTCCAGGACCAGCACCTTAACCCTGCCTGTCCAGGATCAGAACCTTAACCCTCTGTGTCCAGGACCAGCACCTTAACCCTCTGTGTCCAGGACCAGAACCTTAACCCTGCCTGTCCAGGACCAGAACCTTAACCCTCTGTGTCCAGGACCAGAACCTTAACCCTCTGTGTCCAGGACCAGAACCTTAACCCTGCCTGCCCAGGACCAGAACCTTAACCCTGCCTGTCCAGGACCAGAACCTTAACCCTCTGTGTCCAGGACCAGAACCTTAACCCTCTGTGTCCAGGACCAGAACCTTAACCCTGCCTGCCCAGGACCAGAACCTTAACCCTGCCTGTCCAGGACCAGCACCTTAACCCTCTGTGTCCAGGACCAGAACCTTAATTGATAAATGGCTGAGCTGCAGGTACATGTACTCAGTGTTAGAGCTGTAAAGTAACTATGATGGAGTAATCTGTAATCTGTAATTTGATTCATCGTTTGCAAACATACAAATAATATTCAACAACATGCAAATACACCTGGCTGCAGTCACATGACGTGTGTGCACGTGTCACTCAGTTCACACGGTAAATGAAGAGAATTATTGATTCTAATAACGGACGTGAGGTCACAGCAGCTGCTCACGTGTATTAATACCAGTGTTAATGTCTCACTATGAAATACAGCAGAGAGGACAGATACTACACACTCACATGATACAGCGAGTACAAAGGTCATAGGTTAGGGTTATGTTAGGTGGAGGTTGTATGAAGGTTAGAGTTATGTTGTGTGAAGGTTGTGAGTGGTGACAGGTGTGTGATCAGATGTCTGATGGAAAGTCTGAGCTGACACTACGACAAACACAACATAAACACACTGACACACGATCGCCAATATAAATATATGTTTCATCACATTATACTGATGACCTCGTCAAATATATAACCTAATATAAATATATAACATAACATAAGATAATATCAATATATACAATATACAATATATATAACTAATATAAATATATGACACAAGATAAGATAATATCAATATATACAATATACAATATATACAATATACAATATATATAACTAATATAAATATATGACACAAGATAAGATAATATCAATATATACAATATACAATATATATAACTAATATAAATATAGAACATAACATAAGATAATATCAATATATACAATATACAATATATATAACCTAAGATAAATATATAACATAACATAAGATAATATCAATATATACAATATACAATATATATAACTAATATAAATATATAACATAACATAAGATAATATCAATATATACAATATACAATATATATAACTAATATAAATATATGACACAAGATAAGATAATATCAATATATACAATATACAATATATATAACTAATATAAATATAGAACATAACATAAGATAATATCAATATATACAATATACAATATATATAACCTAAGATAAATATATAACATAACATAAGATAATATCAATATATACAATATACAATATATATAACTAATATAAATATATAACATAACATAAGATAATATCAATATATACAATATACAATATATATAACTAATATAAATATATGACACAAGATAAGATAATATCAATATATACAATATACAATATATATAACTAATATAAATATAGAACATAACATAAGATAATATCAATATATACAATATACAATATATATAACCTAATATAAATATATAACATAACATAAGATAATATCAATATATACAATATATATAACTAATATAAATATATAACATAACATAAGATAATATCAATATATACAATATATATAACTAATATAAATATAGAACATAAGGTAACATAATATCAATATAATCTGATATAATATAACATAAGAATATAATGTAATCTGATGTTTATCTGACTGATGACGAGACCGGACCAGTTATAGTTCACATGTTTGTCTTCAGGCCTGTCAGATTGTAATCGAGTATTTCTGAAATATGAAGTACTCAAACATGTTTTATATCCGTATTCATACAAACTATAACGTAACAGTGCAGCGCTCAGCTCACTGCTGCGTGTCACCGGGTATAAATATCAGTGTTAATATGTGATCAGTGTCTCACGCCTGAACACTCCTCACTTCACATACATCTGTTTACACACACACACACACACTCACACCTCCTCATGTGATGTCTATAAAACATGAAACTGCCTGACAACAAGGAAACTTTCCCGTTTGTTTCCTGTAGTTTATTGGACCTCGTGCTTTGTGTGTTAATTGAAGTTCAGTTGATATTTAATTGATTTCACAAACTTCTGGTTGGTGACTGTTTGTTGTAGTTACCTGTCGCAGGTCACAGTGGCAGCAACATGTTTCAGAATGTTTGTTTTTAGCATTTTTTATCGTTAGCCTGTGTCAGCTAGCCTGTCTGGCTAACAAAATGTTTATGAGGATGAGGATGCTAAGCTAACGGGCAAAGTGAGTCACATACATGTTCACATACGTGTTAACACACCTGAGGTCGTCACAGGTGAAGTGTGACATCATCGCAGTGAACACACATTTTCTTCTTCTGTGGTGTTCTACTTTTTGTGTTTTGGGTCGTCGACTCTGAGAAAAAAACATTTTTAGCTTCGTAAGCGGTGACAGAAACAGAACACGCAACTAAAATTAACACGCCTGAGTGTGTGTGTGTGTGTGTGTGTGTGTGTGTGTGTGTGTGTGTGACCTTGACAGTGATGTCTCAGTTATATTTACAGTAAGGTGTATTTTTATCTGAGCAGCTGTGTGTTTCCTCGCCTCTTTCAGCAGCTCGTATGTCTGACCTGAAATGTCAAGTCACCATAAATCAAACACACATGACTGGACCAGAACCAGAACAGAACCTCTGAACCGACAGTGTCCAGTCTAACAGTGAACACAGCAACAGAACCTCTGAACCGGCAGTGTCCAGTCTAACAGTGAACACAGCAACAGAACCTCTGAACCGGCAGTGTCCAGTCTCACAGTGAACACAGCAACAGAACCTCTGAACCGGCAGTGTCCAGTCTAACAGTGAACACAGCAACAGAACCTCTGAACCGGCAGTGTCCAGTCTAACAGTGAACACAGCAACAGAACCTCAGAACCGGCAGTGTCCAGTCTAACAGTGAACACAGCAACAGAACCTCAGAACCGGCAGTGTCCAGTCTAACAGTGAACACAGCAACAGAACCTCTGAACCGGCAGTGTCCAGTCTAACAGTGAACACAGCAACAGAACCTCTGAACCGGCAGTGTCCAGTCTAACAGTGAACACAGTAACAGAACCTCTGAACCGGCAGTGTCCAGTCTAACAGTGAACACAGTAACAGAACCTCTGAACCGGCAGTGTCCAGTCTAACAGTGAACACAGTAACAGAACCTCTGAACCGGCAGTGTTTTGTGGACATTAAAGGACAAATCCTGATCAAAAATAACTCCAAGATTCTTTACGGTGGCGCTGGAGGCCGGTGTGATCCCATCTAAAGTAACTAAGTCTCTAGAAAGAGTTTCTGAGGTGTTTGGGTCCAATTGTAGGTCACCGGGTCATCGGTTCAGGTAGTTATGCTAAAGCTAACGTCATGCTGTCATACAGTGTCAGTGAGGTCATAGATGATTGTGTGATGTCACTGCAGATCAATAATGATGAGGGTCTGTGATCTTCTCTGTCTGTACTGATCCATCAGAACCGGGTCAGCCTGTGGTACTGAGTCTCTGTCTCCCTCTGCTGGCCCAACTCGCACAGAACATGAGGCTGTACAGGTGATGTCATCATCAGAGGATGATGTCACACTCTTCACCTCACACTGTCAACACGAGTCATCAGCCTGACTGACCTCACTCCTTGGTTCTGGTTCTGTCTGTGTGTTGTATGGTAGCAGTCTGAACAGAACCAGCTTGATGGTTCCAGTTCTGATCATCGCAGTTAGTGTGTGTGAAGCAGAAGTCAAAGTGTGTGTGTGTGTGTGTGTTCTTTCACTGTCTAAACCTGGAGCCTACAATACCCACAGTGCACCTCAGCAGTCTCAAACATGAACATCAAATCAGTGCGTACGGCGCCCCCTCCTGACTGCTTTAAACACACACACACACACACACACACACTATATGTGTATCTAAGAATATAAATGTGTGTGTTCATACATTAAAGTTAAAGTTTTCTGTTGCTCTGATGGATTCATGAAGCTGGTTTTTATTGGCTGACTGTCACGCTGCAGCCAATCGTATCGTTTACAGCGTTAACATGTTTCCAGCTGAGTCTGAGCTTTGTGTCAGCCACACACACACACACACACACACACACATATACTCTGAGTATTTGTAGTATTACTGCAGTACCTGTAGTACTCCTCATGTCCAGCAGATGGTGCTGTGACCTCAGACTCCAGCTGAATTTAAATTATGTTCATATTAATGTTTTAATTATTCATCAAAATATTTAACGAGTTTAAAATGTATTATATATTTTCACTCTGATTTTAATTTAATTAGTTTAATGAATAAAAGAACTGATTCATCAGAACACACACACTTACACACATATATATTTATTTAAAAAATTATATATTTATAAATAAAGTTTACGTGTCCAAATTTATTTATAAGTTAGTTTTTCAAAATAAAAGCACAGGAAGGAGCTGAGAGTTTCATGGTCGTCTCAACGTTCTGCTGACGTTCTCCTCGCTGCCCTCTGATGAGGCAGTTTGTCTATTGATCAGGAAACACACCTGAACTGTACACACACACACACACACACACACACACACACACACACACACAGAAGGACAGGAAATCCACTGTGGCAGCACCACCATCGATCCTACAGCTCATTAACACCCAGCAGGAGTGTGTGTGTGTGTGTGTGTGTGACATTAATCTCTGCAGTGTGAGTCGATCATGCAGGTGCTGAACTTTCACTGAGCTCTTCATGGTTTGAACTTTAATGTCGGTGAAGTTCGGTTTGATGCGTAGAGTTGACAGTCGTCTGCGTAGAGTCGGACGTCGCGTGTCCAGTTCAGTTTCGCTTCAGCGGAACTGGACGGGGACACACGCTAGCTTCCTCGTGTGCAGGTGTGAGCGCACCTGAACGCAGCACACGTGGACAAAGTGACAGGAAGTACGTGATGATCAGAGTAAATGATGAAGATTCGTCCTCCTCGTCTCTGCCCTCGGTCCCAGTGTGCAGCTACGACGACACAAATACACGTCAGTAATTAAAGACGCTGACCTCGTTAATAAGGCCTACATACAGCATGCCGCGGTGCGTTCACTGACACCAGCTCTGACAGGGAAACAGACAGCGATGATGATGATGATGATGATGATGATGATGAAGGTAATCCTGACAGACGTGCAGACAGTCAGATCAGATGTGGACGATTAGCTTCTGCTAGCATCAAAGTGTTCACACGACTCCACACAGATAGCTTTAGCTTAACCGCTAATTAGCTTCTGCTAACTGAATCTGCTGTTAGCATGCTAACAGAACCGGGCTCAGCAGCTGGACCGGACCTGTCTAATTCAGACAGTCGAGCAGCTGCCGCTCGTCTCGCCAAATATGAAGCGTACAGAGGGGTCAGAACCTTTCAGTTTGAAAGCAGACCGGGACCCAGCTGCTGGTCCAATCGGGTCTCAGGATGTCGTCCACGTGAAATGGAGCGACAGGTCGGTGTCGGTGTGTGAACTCCTTCAAAAAATCACTGATGGTCACCGGGCACGTATGTGACAACGTGAGGCCAGCGGAGCTTATCGCGTCCGTTCAGCCCATGTCTGAAACCCGACCAGAACCGCTGCAGCCCGTTTGAGAGGTTCAGGCTCCAGACCATGATCGTGATTCCACCAGAACCACGACACTACGTCAAACAGCAGGGCGCTGACAGGAAGTGACAGGAAGGCTGAGAGAAGCCAGTTTTCAAAATAAAACATGGTGGAAGAACTGAAACGTTCCTGAAACGTCTGCGGATGCGACGTGGACTGATCGCGGAAGAATTGAGGCGTTACGGACACGGTGCCCGCAGCTCGGCGTACAGACGCTGCTCCTTCAGCTAAAGGCGGCGCGGTCATGTGATCTCTTGGGCGACGTGACCCGGACAGAACCAGAAGTGTTGGAACGATGACAGACCTCGTGAGCTGTTAGCGCCTCCTCGTGGAGCGGAGGAGCTCTGCTCCGTGACCCGCAGAGGACAGACCGTCTTAAATCTCATGTTTGATCTGATCCTGATATTTAATCAACGTGAACGTGATCCAGGATGAAACCAGAGTCCGGACTCCGTCCTGTGGAGGAAGTGAAGGTGGAGCAACACGAAACATCAGGCCGAATATTTATAGGAGCTTCTTCCACACCTCCACCGCCTGTCTCTCCATCACTCTCTCTCTCTCTCTCTCACTCTCCTCCCTCCCCTCGCTCTGCCTCTCATCACATTCAGCAGCTCTCAGGCAGAGGAGGAGGAGGTGGAGGAGGAGGTGGAGGAGGAGGAGGCAGTGGAGTCAAGTAGAGCAGAATAGAGTCGGTGCTGACGCTTCGTCTCGTGTCTCTCGTTGGGATTTCACTTCAAACTTCGTCGTGCTCGTCGTCGTCCTTCTTCTTCCTGTTGACGGTCGTGTTGAGGATGGAGCTCCGGTCTTCGGGTGGAGGTTGCTCTGTCGGCGGCTGAATCAGCAGCTCCACGTGTGCACAGACTACCCAGCATGCATCGTGGATTTTACACTCGTACTTGTCTTTCAGTGGCCCGGAGGCTCGATGAAGGTTTCATGAATACTTACTGAGAACAAAGTCGCCGACTCGTCTTCGCTCGAACGCCATGAGACAGACACGAAGTGTCTCCGTCATGACTGAAGCTCTGCCGCCTCCTCTGGTGTAAACAGGAAGTGCAGGATGTGAACTTTAATTAAAATATAATAAATATCATGATTCAACGTTGGGACATGTGATCTGATCCGTGAGTCGCGGAGTGAACGGCGCGTTCGGACTGAACAGCGATCGTCAGCAGGCATTCGTCCGTCGGTGGCTCCGCCCACCTCTCGGGGAGATGGCGGCGGCCATCGCCAGCTCCCTGATCCGTCAGAAGCGTCAGGCCCGAGAGTCCAACAGCGAGAAGGTCGCCACCAACAAGAGGCGATCCAGTCCGACTAAAGACCCGAGGTCTCTGTGCGAGCGCCACATCTTCAACGTCTTCAGCAAAGTCCGCTTCTGCAGCGGCAAGAAAAGACCTGTACGCCGGAAACCAGGTGGGTTTGTTTGGACTCCAGACTTCCTGTCACTGATGACAACTTCCTGTCCGCCAAAGAACACTGAACACCGAACATGGCCGCACCAGCATTAGCGTTTATGAAATCCTGCTACGTGAAACAACAACCTCTGAGTTAGCAACGCGCCGGAGATGTCCTGAACCTGTTAGCCTGTTAGCTTGAGTTAGTTAGTTTTATTTTGAAAGTCTAACAGGATGTTGCTAACATGCTAACAAGCTTTAGACTGTAACCAGAGCGACGCGTCACAGCCTCACCTGTCCCGTTAACACACCTGAAGTCTTTTCATTTAAAGAATCTAATTAATTAATTATTTCATTTTTTGTTGTTATTTGAAATCATGTGTCGTGTCCGCGGTGCGTTCGAGGTCACATGATTCATTATAATTAGAAGTTTCATCAGGTCTGTCAGGAGGCGTCATGTGACGATGATGATGATGAAGAGGTGTGTGTCTCTCACACCGTGTGACACACACTTTAAATATAACATCAGTCGTCTCACTCTGCCTGCTGATTGGATGAGTGTGACGACACGTCACGTGATGTCACTTCATGTTTTCACGCCGATCACGTGTCAGCTGACGAGCTCGTCCATGTTTGATTTATCAGAGTAATCAGAGTACTTCCTGTCATGTGGCATTATAGAAACAGACTGTTTGGAGGAGACGACCTGTCTGCCTGCCTGTCTCTCTGCCTGTCTGTCAGTAAAGTAGCACAGCCTGCTCCACTTGTCTCTCTCTCTGTGTTTATTTCTGTTGAGTCTTTCTGACCCACATCGTCATGTGGAGCATCACTTCCTGTTACAGACCTGCAGACTGACGGGGGACACCTGTTCACCTGTTCACCTGTAGACGTTCTGTGTGTTGTGTTTCAGAGCCGCAGCTCAAAGGCATCGTGACTCGCCTGTTCAGCGAGCAGGGATTCTTCCTGCAGATGCAACCGGACGGAGCTATCAGCGGCAACAAGGACGAGAACAGCGATTACAGTGAGTCTGACACACCTGACACACACCTGACACACACCTGACACACACCTGACACACACCTGGACTAACCATGCTAACAGCAGCTAACAAACCGAGTGTCAGTGTAGCATCAGTTTGATCTGAATGTTGTGTTTCCTGCTGCTGTTTATAAAGAGAAGAACATGATGATGGTGTGGAGGAGGTGGAGGAGGTGGAGGTGGAGGTGTTTTGATGTTTTGGACGTCTCTCTCTCTCTCTGAGTTAAATAAAGGAGGATTAACAACAAACATGGCCGCAGGCGTCCTCCTCGTCCTCCTCCACACTGCAGCTCTCTGAGGATGACTTCACCTCTTCATCATCTCTGCTGATGTTTGAAGATGCCTTCACTGTCGCTCACTAAAACAGGACTTTCCAGCTTCATGTCTCTCTCTCTCTGTGTCTCTCGCCCTCAGCTCTGTTTAACCTGATCCCGGTGGGTTTGCGGGTCGTGGCGATCCAAGGCGTGAAGGCGGGACTGTACGTGGCCATGAACGCAGAGGGATTCCTCTACACATCAGTGAGTCACATGACACTTCTGCACATGCTCAGTACAGACATCCAGTGGCGTTCAGTCTTTACCTGCTGACTGATGGCCAAAGTTCACAAACTACACCTACACCTGATGCATTGCAGCTACGCTATGAGCTAGCATCAACGCCTAGCTGCAGTTAGCTACATTAGCACTAGCTCCAAGCTGGTCTGGCTGCTGAGCCCGGTTCTGTTAGCTTGCTAACAGCAGATTTAGTTCATATCAGTTAATTAGCAGTTAGTTACCTTAGCATGTGGTTATGCTAAAGCTATCAGAGAGTTGAGGCTGCTGATACATTGTGTTGAAAAATGTCAGTGAGGCCATCTTGTGGGATATGTTGTCATGATCTAAGTGGCTGTTAGCTTGCTGTTTTTGTCTCTCTCTGAGCACTCAGCGACTGAAGAATGAAAGTTTGATGAAAGACATGAATTATAGATGACGGACAGACTCAGTGAACACAGCTGAGCTGATCTCAGCCGTCCTCCAACAGCTTTATTCAATATTTTCCTCTGAACCAGGCTGTAAACATGTTTACTTCTGCTGCGAAGACATCTGAACATGGGGACGTATGGACACTGACTCAAGTGGATGTTAGAGGAACTGCTGGTTCAGAGGTTCTGTTGCTGTGTTCACTGTTAGACTGGACCCTGCCGGTTCAGAGGTTCTGTTGCTGTGTTCACTGTTAGACTGGACCCTGCCGGTTCAGAGGTTCTGTTGCTGTGTTCACTGTTAGACTGGACACTGCTGGTTCAGAGGTTCTGTTGCTGTGTTCACTGTTAGACTGGACTCTGCCGGTTCAGAGGTTCTGTCGCTGTGTTCACTGTTAGACTGGACCCTGCTGGTTCAGAGGTTCTGTTGCTGTGTTCACTGTTAGACTGGACACTGCCGGTTCAGAGGTTCTGTTGCTGTGTTCACTGTTAGACTGGACACTGCCGGTTCAGAGGTTCTGTCGCTGTGTTCACTGTTAGACTGGACACTGCCGGTTCAGAGGTTCTGTCGCTGTGTTCACTGTTAGACTGGACACTGCCGGTTCAGAGGTTCTGTTGCTGTGTTCACTGTTAGACTGGACACTGCCGGTTCAGAGGTTCTGTTGCTGTGTTCACTGTTAGACTGGACCCTGCTGGTTCAGAGGTTCTGTTGCTGTGTTCACTGTTAGACTGGACACTGCCGGTTCAGAGGTTCTGTTGCTGTGTTCACTGTTAGACTGGACACTGCCGGTTCAGAGGTTCTGTCGCTGTGTTCACTGTTAGACTGGACACTGCCGGTTCAGAGGTTCTGTCGCTGTGTTCACTGTTAGACTGGACACTGCCGGTTCAGAGGTTCTGTCCTGGTTTCAGAGGGTGGTACTGTATTCCCTGCTCACTGCTGGTCTGGAGGTTGACGCTCTCTCATCCATCTTTAGTTTCTGAGGCCGAGCTGCTTCGCAGTTCTTGTGATGTTTGAAGACGTCCATTTGGACTCGAGGGAACCTTTCAGACTATTTTCTGACATTTTCTGGACCAAATGATGAAAACAGGTGACCTCATTAAACCTTTAAAGGTTTCTAATTATAACAAAGACGAGCGGCTACAAACATTTCTTTAACAACACTTAGTGTGTGACACAGGTGAGGCTGTTCTGCTCTGATTGGCTCCCTGCTCCTCCTCCACCACCTGTTATACCCCAAGCGCACACACACACACACACACACACACACACACACACCTGTTATACCTGCAGGCCACAGCGTTGGGCTAAATTTACTTCCATGTGTCTCAACAGACGACGACAGAAACATGTTTCACCTACAGTTAGCGTTAGCCTGATCTCATTTGCATATTTACATATACAATACATTACATATAACATCAGACTGTGTGTGTGTGTGTGTGTGTCAGGATGTGTTCACAGCAGAGTGTAAGTTCAAGGAGTCGGTGTTTGAGAACTACTACGTCATCTACTCGTCCACGCTGTACCGGCAGCACGAGTCGGGCCGGGCCTGGTTCCTCGGCCTCAACAAGGACGGAGTCATCATGAAGGGGAACCGCGTGAAGAAGACCAAACCCTGCTCACACTTTGTCCCCAGACCCATTGAAGGTGAGGCCACACATACCTGTGCACACCTGGACGCCCTACAGAGGCCACAAACCAGGTGTTTAGCCTAGCTTAGCACAAACACTGGAATGTGTTGTTTGTCAACAGACTCATTAATATTATTTATTCAGAATAAATGTGACGGAGGCTCCATGTGACGGATGTTATTACACTGTGTATCGATCTGTTCAACATAACAACAGACGGATACACAGCGACACTGAACAGTGTGTGAGATTAAATAACATGAAGAGATTAGACTGTAAATAAAAATAAATCTGACGGGGAGAGAGAGACGGACGACGACAGAAGAGTCTGAAAACACAGTTTAGTTTGTTTTGTCCAGAGTCAGGGTGGAGGACTCAGGGTGGAGGGCTGTCAGGGTGGAGGGCTGTCAGGGTGGATGGTTGTTAGGGTGGATGGTTGTTAGGGTGGAGGGCTGTCAGGGTGGATGGTTGTTAGGGTGGAGGGCTGTCCGGGTGGAGGGCTGTCCGGGTGGAGGGCTGTCAGGGTGGATGGTTGTTAGGGTGGAGGGCTGTCAGGGTGGAGGGCTGTAAGGGTGGATGGCTGTCAGGGTGGAGGGCTGTAAGGGTGGATGGTTGTTAGGGTGGAGGACTCAGGGTGGAGGGCTGTAAGGGTGGAGGGCTGTCCAGGTGGAGGGCTGTTAGGGTGGATGGTTGTTAGGGTGGATGGTTGTTAGGGTGGATGGTTGTTAGGGTGGAGGGCTGTAAGGGTGGATGGCTGTCAGGGTGGAGGGCTGTCAGGGTGGATGGTTGTTAGGGTGGAGGACTCAGGGTGGAGGGCTGTCAGGGTGGATGGTTGTTAGGGTGGAGGGCTGTCCGGGTGGAGGGCTGTCAGGGTGGAGGGCTGTCAGGGTGGATGGTTGTCAGGGTGGAGGGCTGTCCGGGTGGAGGGCTGTCAGGGTGGATGGTTGTTAGGGTGGAGGGCTGTAAGGGTGGAGGGCTGTCAGGGTGGAGGGCTGTAAGGGTGGAGGGCTGTCAGGGTGGATGGTTGTTAGGGTGGAGGACTCAGGGTGGAGGGCTGTAAGGGTGGAGGGCTGTTAGGGTGGAGGGCTGTAAGGGTGGATGGTTGTTAGGGTGGAGGGCTGTCAGGGTGGAGGGCTGTCCAGGTGGAGGGCTGTAAGGGTGGAGGGCTGTCAGGGTGGATGGTTGTTAGGGTGGAGGGCTGTAAGGGTGGAGGGCTGTCAGGGTGGATGGTTGTTAGGGTGGAGGGCTGTCCGGGTGGATGGTTGTCAGGGTGGAGGGCTGTAAGGGTGGAGGGCTGTCCGGGTGGAGGGCTGTAAGGGTGGATGGTTGTTAGGGTGGATGGTTGTTAGGGTGGAGGGCTGTCCGGGTGGAGGGCTGTTAGGGTGGAGGGCTGTAAGGGTGGATGGTTGTTAGGGTGGAGGGCTGTCAGGGTGGAGGGCTGTAAGGGTGGAGGGCTGTCAGGGTGGATGGTTGTTAGGGTGGAGGGCTGTAAGGGTGGAGGGCTGTCAGGGTGGATGGTTGTTAGGGTGGAGGGCTGTCCAGGTGGAGGGCTGTAAGGGTGGAGGGCTGTCAGGGTGGATGGTTGTTAGGGTGGAGGGCTGTAAGGGTGGAGGGCTGTCAGGGTGGATGGTTGTTAGGGTGGAGGGCTGTCAGGGTGGAGGGCTGTTAGGGTGGAGGGCTGTCAGGGTGGAGGGCTGTCAGGGTGGATGGTTGTCAGGGTGGAGGGCTGTCCAGGTGGAGGGCTGTAAGGGTGGAGGGCTGTCAGGGTGGATGGTTGTTAGGGTGGAGGGCTGTAAGGGTGGAGGGCTGTTAGGGTGGAGGGCTGTCCGGGTGGAGGCGGAGCCTCCCGCAGGTCGTCCTGCAGTGAGTTCCTTTGAGTCGAGGACAAGGTGAAGCTCTAATATCACAGATGGAGGTTTAACAGGAAACATGAAGCTCCGTCTCTGCTTTCAGCTGCTCCACCTCCCCCTTCCTCCGCCCTCCTCCCCCATCTTCATTTAAAAATATCTGGACTATCACCTTCCCCTTCCTCCTTTACCTCCTCTCCACCCTCTCCTCTCCTCCGTCCTTCTCCATCTGTGGTGGATCTGTTTAACTGGATCATGGGAGCCACTCGTGTAGCTCAGCCTCAGTAAACATGTTTTCATAGTTTACCTGTTGAAGGTGGAGTCCAGGTGTTCACCTGTGTGTCATGTGACTCGAGCTGTGTCTCAGTTCAGATACTTCCATCAGTACTCTATGTAGTACTCTTCTATGTAGTACTCTGTGTACTCTGTGTACTTCCTGCTGTAGTGAGCTGTAGCTGTCAGGTGAGCTCGGACAGCTGTCAATCAAGTCTTGTTTTTCTCCTCCTCCCCCTTCTCCCTCTCCTCCTCTTCCTCCCTCTCCTCCTCCTCCTCCTCCTGCAGTCTGCATGTATAAGGAGCCGTCGCTGCACGAGCTCGAGGAGAAGATGTTGAAGTCTTCACGGAGCCCGACGCTGAACAGCGGCGAGCGGGCGAGGAGCCGGGAGCGCGATCAGGAGGAGCAGCAGGAGGACTGCACAGAGCAGGACGGATCATAGCCTGCAGCGCCCCCCACAGGCCAGGCGGAGGAGGAGGAGGAGGAGGCGAACTCCCATTTTAACACTCCCTCTGTTCAGCAACTAAAGCAACTTCAACAACCACCAACGACAACAAACCGCCACGGCGAGACGACGAAACAAAAAAGAAGATTAAAAAAAAAAGCTCATTTGAATATTTAAACGAGGGGGAGGGGCTTGTTTGAATATCAGGACGTTGACGATGATGATTTACATTTTATGCAAATAGCCCTGCTGACACGGCGCCCGGAGGCGAGCACACCTACTCTTCATCGCTTCATCATCATCATCACTGTCACGGTGATGACCAAACGTTTCCGTGACGACGAGCGAGCGAGCGCTGAGAACTCCGAAGCTTTAAGCCATGTAGACCTTCACTTCCTGTCACTTCCTGTCACTTCCTGTCACTTCTTAATGAATGCAAAAACTTTCGCACTTTCGACACCGCGCTTCTTCTTCTTCTGCGTGTTGTTTCGTCCAATCAGAGACTTCTGTTTTGTCACATCCTGTTTGTTTCTTTGCGTTTGTTGCTGGACCTGACGCCGCCGATGAAATGCTCCGAGAGGAAGACACACTCAAGGACTTCCTGTTCCGTCTGCTGGCGCCGGACTGGAGGAGGTCGGTCACGTGACCGGATGATCAGAACTTCACATTCCTGCGTCTTTAAATCAAACAGCAACACAAGCTAATGTTAGCTCGGAAATGGCCAATGCTAACATTAGCAATTCATCCAAGCAGGCTAATTATCAAGCTAACCCAGATAATATTATCACATAACACTGTTAGGTTAACGTGAGCTAATGTGAGCCACGATATTCACGTAACCCGTACCCAGCTCCTGTTCTGGCACGACACCGGCTCCACTCCCTGTTAGCATTCCCCTACACCCTCAATACTGGGCTAACATTAGCTAACAGACTGAGCTAACATTAACTAACAGACTGAGCTAACAGCAGCTAACAGCAACTACAGTTGGCAGCATAAAATTTGATCCAGACACGTGAAGTGTCGCCGTCACGTTGATCCAAAAAACAACGATCTGATTGGCTGTTAGAGTTCAAACCTGACAATGACGAGCAGGAATGTGAAGTCTGGAGACGTCCTCAGAACACAAACACAACGGAACCAGAACCAGAACCCTTCCTCATGATGCGTTCAGGGACTGATCGGTTGCAGGCAGTAATGTTGCATGATGTCTTTTCTTAAAGCGTAGCGACGCCCCGGCAACGTTTGGGGGCTTTAAATGATTAACGAGACACTGACAGCCGAGTTATGTAACTCTGGACCGGTCTGACCCGGTCTGAACCGGCCTGAACTGGACTGACTCTGCTACCTGCTGATCTAGAAATCTTAAATGTGTCGACACAGCATGAATTCACACGCTGAGCACTGATTGGTTCACTCTTAAAATATGTGCACATTTATGTTTTATGTGACTTCAGCTCACGGCCAATCAGGTGAAAGGGATGGTGATGATGTCATCAGACCCCTGTCAGTGTTACAGCAGCGTTTCCAGCTTCCTGATTGGTTCTTTTTGTTAACTAACACATGAACTTCCTTTCTGTACATGTGATGCATTAAAGGAACCTGGGAATCAGGACGCACAGCTGGAGTGGGCGGCGACACCTCCAAAACTGTCAGACAGAATTCTAATACATAAATATAATGTATAACTTTATTATAATATAAAGCTTTAGCTTACTGTCCTAAGTCCTGCCCCTTTTTGACCTGTGCTCCAATCACAGTTATGCAAGTCTCGGTCAACTTCCTGCTTTCCTGTATGTAAATATGCTACGTGTTAGCTACGTGTTAGCTGTTGAAAATGAAAACACATTTTGAAGATGGTTCAAAGATAAAAGTGACATATTGTCACATCTTACATTCGCTAAAGTTAGCAAAATGCTAGCTAACCAGCTAGCTACTTTATATTAACTGTTAGCTAGCTAGTTTGTTTTGCTACAGGGCAAAATACTAGTTAGATAGCTAACAGATCTAGTTTCACCTAAAAGTTAATGTTAGCAGAACACAAGTTAATTAGTTAGCTAATTTATATCAATAATTAGCTAGCTAGTCAGCTAGCACCTGGCTACAGATTAAAGCACTTGTTAGGTGTAACTGTAGCTAATTGGTTAACAGGCGCTCTGAAGCCAGATACTAGCTATTTAGTTTACTAATGATTGATATTTAGTTAGTTAGCTATTCAGCTAGCCTCCTGCTAACTTTAGCTATCAGGTTAGGGGCGAGCTAGCTGTTTAACTAGTGTTCTGCCCTGCAGCAAAACTTTTACAAACTAGCTAGCCAACAGTTAATTTAAACTAGCTAGCTGGTTATCTAGCATTTTGCTAACTTTAGCTAACGTAAGATGTGGTAATACGTCACTTTTATCTTTGAACCTTCTTCAAAATGTGTTTTTCTTTTTAAGACCGACGAGCTAACGCGTAGCTAACATGTAGCATATCTACATATAGGAAAGCAGGAAGTTGACTTGGAGATTGTGATTGGAGCACAGAGCGGACCAGGGCGGGGCTTATGACGGTTCAGTCTCAGAGGTTTGTCTCCGTCCTCTCTGGTCGCCGTCGTGTTGCGTTCAGGTGTCGGCTGGTGGCAGGATTTGGTAACACTTTTATCACTGCCCTGCTTCGTTTAGACGAAGAGCACTGCCCTGAAACTGAACGCTGTTTTACTCCGACCTCGTCTGAACGTCACGTACACGACCAGTCAGCTGATTGTTTTTACATGAACGATGACTTCCTGTTAGCAGCTGTCACTTCCTGTTAGCGGCGGTCACTTCCTGTTAGCAATCGTTCTTTGTTGATGTTCAGGCCGAGTCGTCGCACTGCCCTCTCCGACCTTCACTCTTCTTCTCTTGTCGAACCCTTTACTCGTCTCTCGAGTTACCGACCACGTTTCCCAAAAAACGTCTCTGCGACCATTTTCAGGTTTACAGAGAACTTCCTGTTTTCAGCCCTTCAAAATAAAACAACTCCATCTCCAGTTTATCACTGCCTTCGTAACGATTTGATTTTGTTAAAATGTCTCATACAGCTGTATGTACGGAAGGTCGTCAGTGCCATTGTTTTATTTTGCCCAGATTTTTAAAGTCTGAAATTATTTATCAAAAATACAAATTCATCAAAATTCAACCTTCAAATTTTTCCAGAATTTTAGAAAAAATTTACAAAATTCTTTCTGAAATTTTAGGAAAAAAGTTTTAATTTCAGCATTTTTAAGTTTTTCTGCACGATTACAATTTAAATTTAAATAAATCAACATTTATTTAAATTTAGATTTTCAGGATTTTTACTGAAATCTTTAAAAAAAACAGATTTATAAACTTAAAACTTAAATTTACTGTAAATAAATAAACAAATAATAAAAACTGTAAAAAGTCTTAAAAGTCAGACTCTGGTTGGAGTTTACGGATTTTTAGTTTGGTGTTTGAACGCATCAGAGATTAAACGATGATTTTTGGGAAACTCGTCGCCGCCATCAGCCGACATCAGATGACTTCCTGTGACATCATCGGTCAGGTGACGTCACAACACGACGTAAAAACTTGTTTTCTGTTCTTAAACGCGCTGCTGTTTCTGTGATGTAACGAGGAGGCGGGGTCACAGAGGTTGACTCTGATTGGCTGTCACAGCCAGGTGATGTATGTTTTGATGTTTATGTTGGTGAAGAATGGATATGCAGGTGGATGGAGGGAAAAGAAGGAACCAATCACAATCCACCGTACTGCCTCAGAGGAAGTCTTCCAGTCTGTGTTTGAGGACGTCGGATGACGAGTGAATGAAGCTAACCAAGCTAACAAGCTAACGAATGTCGGCACAGCGTCTTTTCTATCACCGCGCTGCCTTCAGGGCCCAAAAATAAAAACATGCCATCTGAGTTCATTTTATTTTGAAAATATTTCTCAGGTTTGCTCAGATGTTTTTTTGTTGTTTTTTTTTAATGAATTTTTGTAAATTTACCAAAAACATTTAAAATTAAAGTAAAATCAGCATCAAATATTTCTTCATTTTTTAAAAAATATATTTTCAAAAATGACTTATGTTTTTTTATTTTTACATTTTAAAGTGTAAAATGTTTTAATTTTTTCAGCTCTGTTGATGTTTCGATACGGAAGATCACAAGGGACAAAAATCTCCCTCGTCAACAGAGCTGAAAAAAAAACTCATTTTAAAATGTAAAAATAAAAAAATAGGAGTGGTCTGTCGCTCTGATGTGTTTAAAGACTTCAAAGTGTTTGTTAATTTTTCTGTTTTGAATCTGGAATCATTTCAAAAGCACAAACTCCTACAGACCTTGAACACCACACAGACGCTTCACAAACTCATTTTGTGCTGCATTCAAGTCCTGTGGCACAGGCCGAGTTAGCGTGATGTGTTGAGTTTGTGTTTAACATGTTTCACCTGAAGGCAGCGCCACCATGTGACAGGAAGTACGCTCTACAGTCAGAGTCTGTGAACCGAGGTCGACCTGAAGGGGGCGCCGCCGCCTCCAGACGTGATGATGATGTCAGAGGACGACGCCATGTTGTTGAGTTGAGCGTGAGATGTTCAATGTTTCTTCGTTTGCTGATGTTTGCACCTTTTTCTCAGACACGTCATTAAACGCATCGTATATTAAAAACGTCATCGCAGCAGGAAAATAAAAAGAACGAAACTGAAACCTGAGTTTGTTTTTATTCGTCACCTGTTCACTCGTCACAGGAAGTAGACCTGCACGCTGCGGTCTGTTGGTGAGGTAGTCAGGTGTCCATGCAGCAGGTGTTGGTCCACTCCCACGTTCTCCATCTTCACTCTGAGCAGTGACGGCTGGGTGGTGTTAAAAGCACTGGAGAAGTCAAAGAACATGAGCCTCACAGTGCTGCAGCTGTCCTCCAGGTGTAGCAGCGATCTGTGCAGCAGGTAGATCACTGCGTCATCCACCCTGATCCCAGGCCGCTGAGCAAACTGCAGGCGGTCCAGCTGTGTGCCCAGCAGCAGCTGTCTCAGGATGATCCTCTCCATGAAGACAAGGCAACGGGCCTGAGGTGGTTTGGCTCCTTGGGGCGCGGCGTCTTCGGGACCGGGACCACGCAGGAGGTCTTCCACGGGGCCGGACTTTCTCCAGGCTCGGGTTGAACAAGTGCCCGACCACATCACAGAGCTGGTCAGCGCAGTCCTTGTCCCCGCTGGTTTGGTCCCCACTCCGTTTCCGTGGCCTGAGATGTCCTGCAGCCCTCTCAGACGTCCCTGGTTGTTCTGCTCCTTCCTGATCCTCAGCCGAGCTCCTTCTGGACTCTGCAGCTCCTCTTTGTCCCCGATCTGAAGACCGTCTTCTTCTCGGTCAGCACGGCCTTCATCTCAGAGGTCACTCAGGGCTGACAGTCCATCAGATGTTTCGTGTCTGCGATTCATCCTGATGTTTTCTCTGTTAAATCATTTAAATTCAGTCTGAAGCGACCTGACGTGACCTGTCCTGGATTTCAAAATAAAGTGCTGGTGTGTGTTCAGACACTTTGTGCTGCGTTTCCTCTCCGATGGACTGAAAGCTCCGAATGAAACACTGAAGTCTTAAAAGCTTCATCCAACTTTAACGAGACGACACGAGAACACAACGAGCAACAAGACAACAAGATGAGACACGAGGACATGAGGACACAAGGATACGAGGACACGAGGACATGAGGGCACAAGGATACGAGGACATGAGGACACAAGGATACGAGGACATGAGGGCACAAGGATACGAGGACATGAGGACACGAGGACATGAGGGCACAAGGATACAAGGACATGAGGACACAGACTCGTTTTAATTTAAAATACTGAGAAACATCAAAACATAATTAAACAAAAAAAGTCATTAAACTAGACTTTTATTGTGAAGGAACTGTCAGACTTTTATTGTGAAGATGCTCTGATTGGTCCACACGTGCAGATTTCAGATTCTGACCTGTCAGGTGTGTTTACAGTGTGACGTCAGCAGGGGGCGCCATTACACCATGAACAGGTGAGACTGAAACATTCAGAGACACGTTGAGTCTTTAATTTCATTTAATATTCATGAGCTTCATTAATATTCATGATGTTTTTGTAATAACATTAATTAGAATAATTTAAATTATTTAAAGTCAAACAAACACTAGAAGTCAGATTTGCTGAGGTTCAACAGACTGCGCTAACAGCGGCTAACAGCAGCTACAGAAGCTAACAGCAGCTACAGTAGCTAACAGCAGCCACAGAAGCTAACAGCAGCTAACAGCAGCTACAGCAGCTAACAGCAGCTACAGAAGCTAACAGCAGCTAACAGCAGCTACAGAAGCTAACAGCAGCTAACAGAAGCTACAGCAGCTAACAGCAGCTACAGAAGCTAACAGCGGCTAACAGCAGCTACAGAAGCTAACAGCAGCTACAGCAGCTACAGCAGCTACAGAAGCTAACAGCAGCTAACAGCAGCTACAGAAGCTAACAGCAGCTAACAGCAGCTACAGAAGCTAACAGCAGCTAACAGCGGCTAACAGCAGCTACAGATGTACAGAGTAGAGGTGTATCGGCCTCTTAGTCTGCCGTGTGTTGTGGGACTTGTAGTTCTTTGGTCGTGTTGTTTGTAGTCCTTCGTGTCGGGTCGTGCTGTTGTGAAATCAGCTGATGATGTCGCAACGTGTCAGGGAGGGGGCGGAGCTTCGACCGGAATACACTCAACTCATACTTCCTACACACACACACACACACACACACACACACACACACGAGAACAGCTGTTTAACTTTATGGTTTGTCACTTCACTGAGTCCAGATGAAGAACCAGGACCAGAACCGGGACCAGCTCCGGGTCTGTGTGCTCCTCTTCCGGCTCATTAAAACGCTTCATTGGCTTTAATTAACCGTCACGTGACTTCCCGCCGGGCTCAGCTGGACCCGGAGCTCCGGGGACCGGCCCGGTGTGTCGCCGCGACTCCTGAAGATTTACAGCCGCAGATCGAGCGCTGACAGCGGGGCGTTAATCATCAGAGCCCCGCGGCTCGCTCTGTCTCTCCCGGTGAGACTTCACATACAGACCCGGGACCTCTACACAGTCCCGGTCCGGTACCGCCTGGTACTGCCCCGCCCCCCTCCCCATCATATTCAGCTCCGCCCGCCGGGACCGGACAGACACCGAGCGGACACCGAGCGGAGCGTCCCGCAGAGATGTAAGTGAAGTGTTTGTTTAATGTTCGCTGAACGTTAGTCTGTGTTTGTGTTGACGGTCACCGGAACACTGACCCGGTCCACTGTTCGAGTCCCGCGTCTAAAAACACGATGAACGGGTCCTGCTGCCGGTGTTACGCATGAACTGGTGACCACGTTAACTGGTGCCCGTCAGCTGGGAACCCAGGACGGATAACCGGAGACAGTTTTAGACAGTCTGTAGGACGTCTCAGAGACTACGTCCAGGTTTTAGACGGTCTGTAGGACGTCTCAGAGACTACGTCAAGTTTTTAGGCGGTCTGTAGGACGTCTCAGAGACTGTCCAGGTTTTAGACAGTCTGTAGGACGTCTCAGAGACTACGTCCAGGTTTTAGACAGTCTGTAGGACGTCTCAGAGACTACATCCAGGTTTTAGACGGTCTGTAGGACGTCTCAGAGACTACATCCAGGTTTTAGGCGGTCTGTAGGACGTCTCAAAGACTGTCCAGGTTTTAGACAGTCTGTAGGATGTCTCAGAGACTACGTCCAGGTTTTAGACGGTCTGTAGGACGTCTCAGAGACTACGTCCAGATTTTAGGCGGTCTGTAGGACGTCTCAGAGACTACGTCCAGGTTTTAGACGGTCTGTAGGACGTCTCAGAGACTACGTCAAGTTTTTAGGCGGTCTGTAGGACGTCTCAGAGACTGTCCAGGTTTTAGACAGTCTGTAGGACGTCTCAGAGACTACATCCAGGTTTTAGGCGGTCTGTAGGACGTCTCAAAGACTGTCCAGGTTTTAGACAGTCTGTAGGATGTCTCAGAGACTACGTCCAGGTTTTAGACGGTCTGTAGGACGTCTCAGAGACTACATCCAGGTTTTAGACAGTCTGTAGGACGTCTCAGAGACTACATCCAGGTTTTAGGCGGTCTGTAGGACGTCTCAGAGACTACATCCAGGTTTTAGATGGTCTGTAGGACGTCTCAGAGACTACATCCAGGTTTTAGACAGTCTGTAGGACGTCTCAGAGACTACGTCCAGGTTTTAGATGGTCTTTAGGACGTCTCAGAGACTACATCCAGGTTTTAGACAGTCTGTAGGACGTCTCAGAGACTACATCCAGGTTTTAGACAGTCTGTAGGATGTCTCAGAGACTACATCCAGGTTTTAGGCGGTCTGTAGGACGTCTCAGAGACTACATCCAGGTTTTAGGCGGTCTGCAGGACGTCTCAGAGACTGTCCAGGTTTTAGACTTTTTTCACCCGAGCGAGCTGAAAGTCATCAACTACCCACAATCCTCTGGGGTATGACCATCTTTACACACACGTTTATATGTGAAGCTTTTACAGCTTTGATTTTATTGAGCATGAAGTGTGTGTGTGTGTGTGTGTGTGAGTGTGAGTGATGGATGTGTCGGCTCGTTCTGGTTCTGGATGTCTCTCCTGGGATCGACTCGTTCTGCCTGATCGTCTGTCGCAGCTTCTTCTTCTTCTGTGGTTTTCTTTATGAACACTGCTGCATTCTGGGTAAACAAGAACCAGAACCTGGTCAGCACGGATCAGTTCAGTGTGTGTTTGTACATGTGTGTGTGTGTTGCAGTGACACACTTCACGTGGTTCTGATCCAGAGTCAGCTGATCTGACACCAACACTCATGTTGTTCTCAGGAGTTGCTCGTTGCCTCAATGTGTTAGTGACGGCAATCTGACGATGTCATGTCTGTGACCTCAGACGTCAACAAACGTCTGTTGTTTTGTGGACATTCACAATCTTTACAGTCTTTACAGTCTTTACTGTCTTTACCATCTTTACAGTCTTTACTGTCTTTACTGTCTTTACCATCTTTACCGTCTTTACAGTCTTTACCGTCTTTACAGTCTTTACCGTCTTTACCGTCTTTACTGTCTGTCTTTACTGTCTTTACCGTCTTTACAGTCTTTACTGTCTTTACAGTCTTTACTGTCTGTTTTTACCGTCTTTACAGTCTTTACTGTCTTTACAGTCTTTACTGTCTGTTTTTACCGTCTTTACAGTCTTTACTGTCTGTCTTTACTGTCTTTACTGTCTTTACTGTCTTTACTGTCTTTACCGTCTTTACTGTCTTTACCGTCTTTACTGTCTTTACCGTCTTTACCGTCTTTACAGTCTTTACTGTCTGTTTTTACCGTCTTTACAGTCTTTACTGTCTGTCTTTACCGTCTTTACTGTCTTTACCGTCTTTACTGTCTTTACTGTCTTTACCGTCTTTACTGTCTTTACAGTCTTTACTGTCTTTACCGTCTTTACCGTCTTTACAGTCTTTACTGTCTTTACCGTCTTTACAGTCTTTACAGTCTTTACTGTCTTTACCGTCTTTACCGTCTTTACAGTCTTTACCGTCTTTACCGTCTTTACAGTCTTTACCGTCTTTACCGTCTTTACTGTCTTTACAGTCTTTACTGTCTGTTTTTACCGTCTTTACAGTCTTTACTGTCTGTCTTTACCGTCTTTACCGTCTTTACTGTCTTTACCGTCTTTACCGTCTTTACTGTCTTTACCGTCTTTACTGTCTTTACCGTCTTTACCGTCTTTACAGTCTTTACTGTCTTTACCGTCTTTACAGTCTTTACAGTCTTTACTGTCTTTACCGTCTTTACTGTCTTTACCGTCTTTACTGTCTTTACAGTCTTTACCGTCTTTACAGTCTTTACTGTCTGTCTTTACCGTCTTTACAGTCTTTACTGTCTGTCTTTACCGTCTTTACTGTCTTTACCGTCTTTACTGTCTTTACCGTCTTTACAGTCTTTACTGTCTTTACCGTCTTTACAGTCTTTACCGTCTTTACAGTCTTTACAGTCTTTACTGTCTTTACCGTCTTTACAGTCTTTACCGTCTTTACCGTCTTTACTGTCTTTACAGTCTTTACTGTCTTTACCGTCTTTACTGTCTTTACAGTCTTTACTGTCTGTCTTTACCGTCTTTACCGTCTTTACAGTCTTTACCGTCTTTACAGTCTTTACCGTCTTTACTGTCTTTACTGTCTTTACAGTCTTTACTGTCTTTACAGTCTTTACCATCTTTGCCTTCCTCACTTTTTTGTCGTCAGGTTGTTTTGATGTTGCACAGAAACATTAACGTCTCTCCGGCTGTCCACAGGTCGTCCTCCGTCGTCTTCCTCTTCCTGTTGGCCGTCCGGATCTCGCCGTCTGTCGGTCAGTCCAGCGAGCTGTCAGGTAGGTTTGTGATTGGAGCTCATGATGTTAGACTGACAGCGGTTCAGCCCGGTTAACCAGCTGAGAGACAGCAGCTCTGTCCTCAGCTGGTCACATGACGCACAGCTCCATTCAAAACATGAAATATGACATCATCATCAGCATGAAATATGACATCATCAGCATGAAATATGACATCATCATCAGCATGAAATATGACATCATCAGCATGAAATATGACATCATCATCAGCATGAAATATGACATCATCATCAGCATGAAATATGACATCATCATCAGCATGAAATATGACATCATCAGCATGAAATATGACATCATCAGCATTCTTTCATTCACACACACAACATAAAAAAAAACGAGCTGCAGCAGAAAAATTCATTAAAACACTGAAAGAGGAGGAGAGGAGAGGTAACAAGATAAAAGGAGACAGGGGAGGGGAGGGGAGGAGAGGAAAGGAAAGGAGAGGGAGAGGAGAGGAGAGGAGGAGACCAGAACTGAGCACTGCCTCTAAGACAGGTGGAGGTCAGTCTGACAGTAAAAACAGGACTGAGGTGATTTATGGACTTTTAGCATCTCACTGCTAACAGCTAACTGCTAACTGCTGCTGTAACTGTTAAGATAGCTGCTGTTAGCTAGTTAGCTGTGCAGCTAGCTGACTCAGCTAAACTTGACAAGAACACCTCTGTACCGTCTCTGTTGGTCTCTGGTTCTGGTTCTGGTCTGGTCTCTCCCAGTTGAAGGGTCAAAGTAATGCTCATTCAGCACGTAGCTGCTGTCAGGAAGTGAAGATGAGGAAGAACGTGTGCTTTCAGTTTCAAGAAGAAGAAGAAGAAAAACTTAATTTAACTCAAAGACTCAAAGAAGAAGAGGTTAAAACTTCCAGCAGACAGCTCCATCACCTCTGCTCCACCTGGTCCTCCAACCAGACACCAAAAAAGACAAGATGTTTACGACTTCTTCATTTTGGCATGTTAGAGGTGTGTCCAGCTGAACTTTGGGTAGTCCAGTGGTCCTTCAGGCGTCACTTCAGATGCTTCCAGTGGTACAAAGGCAGATCTGAAGGTACTTCATGGTGACACTCTTGGAGTTTACAGAGTTTCTCAAGGAGTTCTTAGCCTAGATTAGCTGAGACTCAAGGATCCTTGAGGGTGTAGGACTTCTTCAAAGCAATGAAGGAGCTCTGAAATTGTCTCTTGACCTCGACTCAGTGTCCGTTCACTTGTCTTTTGGGAGGTTCTAAAGGTGTCTTTGGAGGTTATGTTTGGTTTAAGTGGGTCCTTGAAGGTGTTCCAGGGACCCTGAATTTCCTGACATCTCTAAAGATCTTAAGGTGGTCTCAGGCTTATTGTTTGTCTTGAGGCTCCTGATGTGGTGCCACTGGTCTTTGAGGACAGTCCTTTGTGTTTTGAAGTTACTGGAAGCAAGAGATTGAAGTTCTTGGACCCTGAAGAAGTTACAAGGATCCAGTTGGAGGGTTCCCCTCAGAGGTCTGAGGTTTAGAGGTCTTCAAGTATTCCCAGTCCTCGAATCATGTTTTGTAGAAAGACTCAGAGTTTTTAGTTTACCTGTAAAATATTTGTGTTTCAGCCTGTTCCAGCTCGTTACAGACGGATGGATACTGTAGGAGGAGGACAGAGGTGGAGGATGGTGGAGGATGGATGGGGGTCTGGGTGGATGCATCGATGGAGGGATGAGGCTGGAGGTATTAGAGTAGATGGATGGAGGAGGAGGAGGAGGAGGAGGGGGATGTTAAAGAAGGTTTTAATAGAAAGACAAATACTCTGAGCGGGAAAACCTGACAGGTCAATTACCACACACACACACACTCACAGAGTAACACACACACACACACACACAGTGTACAGACCTCCATTAATCAGAGCCAGCAGAGCCTCTTCAGCTGCTCTGCAGATAAGTTTCTCCAGCGTGACCTCGATCAGTTCATAATTATATTTTTAATTTTGAGGGTTTAATTTTGAAGTTTGAGGGTTCCTCTGAGAGGTCTGAGGTTTAGAGGTCTTCAAGTATTTCCAGTTGTTTTTGGTTGAAATGTTTCTATTGTATATTTTTATATTTTTTCACTGTTGCACTGTTACTGGAGTTGGTTTTCCTCTCGTTGTACATGCGTGTACTGACAGTAAAAGGCTTTCTGTTGTCGGCTCAGTTATCTGGAGGTCGTTTGGTGTCCTTCGACTTCAGGCATCTTTGAGTGAGATCTGTATCTTCAGGGTGGAAACAGAAGCACAGCCTGATGTCTTTGGACAGTTTCCAGAGTTCAGTCATCCTCTGAGTTCTTCTCAGTGATCCATGAAGATCCTGACAGCTCTGAGCAGTTTCCAGGTTTTAAATGTTCCTTTGTTGAATTATATTTTTGCGTCTGTGGGGAGAAGTTCTCTGAGTGTCTGTGACTTCTTAATGAGCTTCTTCTGTATTTTTTATTCTTGATCTCTGTTGAACATCCTGAAACCATCTTTGTGGTCTTAGTTTAAGTCTCCGACAGTCTGTGGTGTAAAGACTGGAAGAAGACATTAGTCATCACTTTTATTATCACGTATTGACCCGTCCTCGTCTTTATCCTCCATCTAATTAACTCATACATTATAAATGAGGCAGTGTGTCTCTGATTTGATTGATTGATTGAAGTCAATCCTGAAACCGTTAATCAATTAAATCAGCTGTCAGGAAATGAGTCTTTGCTAATTGTGATGATGAATGGCTCGTTTAGCGTGCAGGGAAAGTTTAACTGAGAATCTGCAGTTTGTCTTTGTCAACATAAATACTACACTACCCATGAGCCTCAGCAGACCTCACCACTCAGTTCATTGATCTGTCAGCTTCTAAGCTGCATAGCAACAGAGCCTGAAGCTCTCTGATTGGGTGTTTCTTACTACATGTTAGCTAGCTGAGGAGGTCGCTAATGATGACCGAGCCGTCTTAATCACACATTCATGTGAATTTATGGGCTATTAAACGGTTTAATCGTGGTGGAGGCTTTTAGCCCAGCTCTGATGTTTCCAGTAAGGCCCCATAATGAATGATGATGATCCAGATCTGCTCTGAACGCCGTCTGATTTATTAAAGAAAGAAGAAAACTCCAAACAAAGCTGGAGAGGAGCCTGACGCACCAACAGAGACGTAGCCATAGCTCTGAGCTGTTAGCTTAGCTAACGCTAGCACACATTTAGCACACAGAAACTTTGACAAACAGCCGTGAATGAACTTCGGAGACAGAGCTAACAGAGCTAACCATGGGGCTAACAGAGCTAACCATGGAGCTAACAGAGCTAACCATGGAGCTAACAGAGCTAACCATGGAGCTAACAGAGCTAACCATGGAGCTAACAGAGCTAACCATGGGGCTAACAGAGCTAACCATGGGGCTAACAGAGCTAACCATGGAGCTAACAGAGCAGCTTGTTGGTTCTCGTTAAATCATTTCCCAGCTGGACAAAAATAAATCAGTGCTGAGGAATGTTGATGATGTCAGAAAATATCTATGTGTGTGTGTGTGTGTGTGTGTGTGCGTGCACTGATGCTACATCATGTCTATCACAGTGAACAAGCTACAGACTGAATATAAGCTGCAGCTGAGCTCAGTGTTTGAATGCAGCCGCTGCCCTGTGCTGTAATCTTAATGAGATGAAGTGTAATGACAGTGTTCCTTTAACGACGACATCCACTAAACTCTGCCTGATGTTCTCATAAAAACTCTGAGCCTGGACCAGAACCAGAACCACAATCCAGACTCAGAGCCAAAGAGAGAGAGTTGTCCCTCGTTCAGTTCACTCCATCATTTTTAATATGAAGTCATAAAAACAAAGTTTTTCCTCATTTGACCTCGACGACACACAGTACATTAACATCTGTAACTACACAGCCAGGCTAACAGCTAACAGCAGCTAACAGCAGCTAACAAACTGGGCTAACATGAGCTAACAGCAGCTAACAAACTGAGCTAACAGCAGCTAACAAACTGAGCTAACAGCAGCTAACAAACTGAGCTAACATGAGCTAACAGCAGCTAACAAACTGAGCTAACAGCAGCTAACAAACTGAGCTAACGAGCTAACAGCAGCTAACAGCAGCTAACAAACTGAGCTAACATGAGCTAACAGCGGTCAGTGTAGCATCAACATGATTTAACGATTTTTACGTTCATGAATATTTATCGTGTTGTCAGCAAACGTTGCAAACAAAGGATGAACAGTGAATGTTCGTGTTCCCCAGAGGAAGCTCTTTGTTTGTAGACTGCATGGATATGAAATGATGCTGACTGCTGGCTCCAATCAGACCTGCAGAGGTTCTGATCATGATCCGAGTGAGGGGCGAGTCGACTGTTGGTCCTTTAGCTCAGGTGTTTCAGGCACTGATCCAGAGGCCCGGCACAGACCCAGAACCTGCATGCAAACATCCTTGCAAACGTCACCAAGCTGCACCTTAAGACAGCGAGACGTTGTGGCTCTTGAACGTGTTCCGTTCTGGTTTATTCGATCCGATCGTCCAGGTCCACGGCTGTTGAAGTAACCTTTGACCCCTCCCTCCTTCAGACCTCACCTGTTATGACTGGGGCGAGTCCAGAGAGGGGGCGGTGTCGGTTCTGGATGGGGAGGTCGGCTGGCTGTCCTGTCCTCTTTTCTCTCATCCCTCTGTCTACAACTACACCTCCGGACACAACCTGTTCTGGTACCACCTGCCGGAGGGTCAGGACCTGGAGCAGCCGATAAAGTACAGGTAGGAAGGGTTGACCAATGGTCTGTTAGTTGATTGACAGGTAAACTCGGTTCTGTTGAGGTTGAGTTGGTGTTGCGGAGGCTGGATGCACGTCACTGAGGACGTTAACGTGATTCTCTCGTGCAGCTCACGGCTCAGCAAAGACAGAGACCGACTGTGGCTGCAACCGGCCGCCGGCGCCGACACCGGACTCTACATCTGCATGCTACGGTAAGAACTAACAGTCCTGACAGCACTAACTGTCTTCTCATGAAGTGGTGATCTGGATCAGGACTGACAGGTCCAGAACGTAAAGACAGTCTGATAAGACGGTTCTGGACCTGCAGCCCGCTCAGATAGACCCAGCTTCGATCGTCCTCCTCGACATTAATCAGCTAAAGTGTCTGTGAGGATTAAAGATGTGAGGCGGCGTCAGCTGGCCTCGGTCCAGACCGTCATGTGACGCTCCACAAACAGGATCAGTTAATCTGCAGAGAGAACCGGGTCAGCAGAACCGGGTCCAGCTTTAATCACACGGAGCTTCAGTTTACTGAATTCTTGAATTTTCCAGTTTAAACGCCTCCACAGATTTTATCTGTCACGACACCAACGACCTGCTTTTAATTTCCTGTGTGGTTGCGTGTCACTTCCTGTTTGCTTTGACTGATAAGAAACACACACACACACACACACACACACTCTCTGTGGTCTGCACGTCTTGTCCTACTTTTTGTTTCTTAACCAATCAGAGAGCTCTGGGTTGCGTTGCCATGACGACAGGTCTGTCTGTCTGACAGGAACCGGTCGTCCTGCAGTAAGATGGCCATGCGTCTCAAGGTGTTGTGGCCTGACGAGGTTGCCCGCTCCGACTGCGCGCCTCCGGTCGCCGTGGCACCGACCCAAGTGAACATCGGGCTGCAGGAGGGGCGGAGCCTCGACTGCCCGGACTACCAGGACGCTGCCAAGATGGCCGACAGCGGGCTGACTGTCAAATGGCAACATGTGAGACCAAAAACCTTCTGTTGATTTCACTGTGAAGTCAGCTCCTGTTCTGGCACGACACCGGCTCATGAAAAACATGTTACATTAGCTGACCTGTCTGTCTGTCTGTCTGTCTGTCTGCCTGTCTGTCTGTCTGCCTGTCTGTCTGTCTGTCTGCCTGTCTGTCTGTCTGCCTGTCTCAGGTGTGTGACCCGTACCCGTTCTGGAGCAGTGACCGTCAGCAGCGTGGTCCAAGTCTTCAGGTCCACTTGATGTTGGATTCTTATCAGGGCTTGTATTACTGCATGGTCCACTTCAAGAAGAAAGGACGGCAACTCAACTTCACCAGAACCATCAACGTCACCGCCGTGTGTGAGCAACTACAGCAACTACAGCAACACAGTACACACAGTGATGCAGTACACACAGTACACACAGTGATGCAGTACACACAGTACACACAGTGATGCAGTACACACAGTACACACAGTGATGCAGTACACACAGTACACACAGTACACACAGTGACGTCTGTTTTTTTCCTCAGACTCGAAGTCTTTGAATAAATTACCGACCATCTTTCATCCAGCAGAAGAACAAATCTACACGGTCAAACAGGGTACGTTCACAACACTGTTAATGAATATTGATGATTATTGATGATTATTAATGAATATTGATGATTATTGATGATTATTAATGATTATTGATGATTATTGACTGTACTGTTCATGAGGGCGTTCCTTGTAAATCTCGGACTCATCAGTCAAACACAGCGTTAGCTGAACGTTCCCTCATGGTTCTCTGGGGGTTCATAATGTGACCTTGATGTCAGTAATGGGTCCAAATGCTGTTCTGATGAGCTGGTTCTGGACCAGCTGGTGTCCACATAAAGCTGCAGTGATGAAGAGGAAACTCTTCCTCTGCCAACAGCTTCCTTTAAATGACTTACTGAGCGTGCTCGCAGCAGCTGCAGTGTCCACACAGTTAATCATCAGAACCAGAACCAGAGCCAACCGACCCATAAAACAGAACCGCTAACAATACACACGTCAACGTGTCCGTCACGTGCACACACAGAGAGTGTGACTGAGGACATAGGACGGACAACGTCTGTCCATCAGTCCAGCCAATCACAGAGTGGCACCGGCCCGGTCCAAAGGACACGTCCACAAAGAGACATATGGTCAGATGGTTCTGGTCCACTCGCCGTGTCTTCATGACTTGTTTTTGTTGTTGGTCTTGGTCGTCCTTCCTGAGTTCTGGTTCTGGTTCTCCTGCAGGCACCGAGGTGCGTCTGGTCTGTAAAGGTCTGTTCCCTCATCTGGAATCGCTGTGGGACATCTGGTGGACGGTGGACGGGAAGAGGCTGGACAAACTACCTGACCATCAGCGATTCTCCAACTTCACCAGGTGAAGCTGAGCGTCACCTTTTAGCCTCTTTCAGCTCCTGTTTTGGATTCTCTGACTGTGCTTTTATTTTGAAATCCGTGACAGACAGGTGAAGTACGACCACGGGGACCGGACGGAGGAGAGCGTGCTCGTGATCGAGGACTTCCAGTCCCAAGACCTGAAGCGGGAGTTTAACTGCTCCATGAAGAACGAGAAAGGCTTCATCACCCGCCGGGCTAAGCTGCAGGAGGAGGGTGAGCGAAACAAACGCACCTCACACTGTGCGGAGCTTGTGCTTCCTGTCCTTTAAGCCTCGGGTGTGTTTGTCGGTCAGTGTCGCTGCCCACGGTGGAGCTGGGTTGCGGTCTCGGGGTGACGCTGGTCCTCATGCTGCTCCTCTTCGTGGTCTATCACGTGTTCTGGCTGGAGCTGCTGCTGCTCTACCGCTCGTGGTTCGGCACCGACGAGCGCCACACAGGTGAGTAAAACAAGCGCCCCTCAGACATTACGATGCGTTCAGGTGTCAGCAGGTTTTTAGGACGCCTTGGGTTTTATGTCTCCTGGCTCAGCTCGCAGCATTTAGATTATTAAACAAATGAAACTTTATGAAGCTGAACAGACCAGCTGACGGCGAGCCAGCTGACGTTTACGAGGCCAGAGCGCCGTAAAACACAGAGTGACCGTAAAGAGTTTAAAACACTACGTTAGTTAACTTCACATTATGAGGCCATGGCTACACAGCGCTGCATTCAAGGACACGAGCCTCAGCTAACTAAGGCTAATTGCTAATTAGCTGATTTACAGACTTTACACACTGAGACACTACAGCTAATGCTAATGTAGCTAACTGCTAACATTAGTTATTTTAGCTTGATGTGAAGCTAACATTAGCTTATCACATTAGCTTTATCCTCAAAGTTAGATAGATAGTTTGTTTCAGCTGTTAGACGAGCGAAGAGGCGAGGACTGTTTATATCGATGACTCAGCGACTGACGTGTGACCCGTTTCCTGTAAAGATAACGTGTAACTTCCTTTCTGTGTGTGTGTGTGTGTAGATGATAAGGAGTATGACGTGTACATCTCGTACGCGAGGAACAGCGAGGACGAGCAGTTTGTTCTGTCGACGCTCCGCGACGTTCTGGAGAACGAGCTCGGATACACCGTGTGTCTGTTCGACCGAGACAGCCTGCCGGGAGGGAGTGAGTACACACTGTACTACTCACTGCACTGCCCACTGTACTACTCACTGTACTGCCCACTGTACTACTCACTGCACTGCACACTGTACTGCACACTGTACTACTCACTGTACTACTCACTGTACTGCCCACTGTACTGCCCACTGCACTGCACACTGTACTGCACACTGTACTACTCACTGTACTACTCACTGTACTGCCCACTGTACTGCCCACTGCACTGCACACTGTACTGCACACTGTACTACTCACTGTACTACTCACTGTACTGCCCACTGTACTGCCCACTGCACTGCACACTGTACTGCCCACTGCACTGCCCACTGTACTGCCCACTGTACTGCACACTGTACTGCACACTGTACTGCTCACTGTACTGCACACTGTACTACTCACTGTACTACTCACTGTACTGCCCACTGTACTGCCCACTGCACTGCACACTGTACTGCACACTGTACTGCACACTGTACTGCACACTGTACTGCTCACTGTACTGCACACTGTACTACTCACTGTACTACTCACTGTACTGCCCACTGTACTGCCCACTGCACTGCACACTGTACTGCACACTGTACTACTCACTGTACTACTCACTGTACTACTCACTGTACTGCCCACTGTACTGCCCACTGCACTGCACACTGTACTGCCCACTGCACTGCCCACTGTACTGCCCACTGTACTGCACACTGTACTGCACACTGTACTACTCACTGTACTACTCACTGTACTGCCCACTGTACTGCCCACTGCACTGCACACTGTACTGCACACTGTACTGCACACTGTACTGCACACTGTACTGCTCACTGTACTGCACACTGTACTACTCACTGTACTACTCACTGTACTGCCCACTGTACTGCCCACTGCACTGCACACTGCACTGCACACTGTACTACTCACTGTACTACTCACTGTACTGCACACTGTACTGCCCACTGTACTGCCCACTGTACTACTCACTATACTTCTACAGTATTGCATGTACTAATACTACATGTACTGCGTGTACTGATATTGTAGTACATATACTCATACTGAGGTACAACAAAGACAGAAACTCCATCCTCTGTTAGCATGGCTAACACTGTTAGCATGGCTAATGGCAGAGGCCTCACCTGACCTCACACATGTTGTTAGCAAGTGAGCTAACCTTAGCTAACTTAAGCTAACGTGTTAGCCTGTGATAAATGCTGAGTCATGCTGCCTTCCGTTTCTTCTTCTCTGATTCCTCATTTTTTACTACGTCTGCTTCTTCATGTACTGTTGATACTTCCACAGGTACTTACAGTAATATTACTGTTAGTACTTTTACTACAACTGCTGCTCAAACTAACACTGCTACATCTGTTACTACTGTGAGAACTACGTCTGCTCCACCTTCTGCTGATAATACTACAACTTCAACTCCTGCTGCTGCTCAGAACTACAAAAACACTTCATTCATTTCCTCCATCATCTCCTCCATCACTAACCCTCTCTCCTCCATCATCTCCTCCATCACTAACCCTCTCTCCTCCATCATCTCCTCCATCATCTCCTCCATCACTAACCCTTTCTCCTCCATCATCTCCTCCATCACTAACCCTCTCTCCTCCATCATCTCCTCCATCACTAACCCTCTCTCCTCCATCATCTCCTCCATCATCTCCTCCATCACTAACCCTCTCTCCTCCATCATCTCCTCCATCATATCCTCCATCACTAACCCTCTCTCCTCCATCATCTCCTCCATCATATCCTCCATCACTAACCCTTTCTCCTCCATTATCTCCTACATCACTAACCCGTTCTCCTCCATCATTAACCCTCTGTCCTCCATCATCTCCTCCGTCAGCGATCACGGATGAGACTCTGAGCTTCGTGGCTCGCAGCCGGCGCCTCCTGGTGGTGGTCAGTCCTGGTTACGCCTCTCAGGGCTCGCAGGCTCTGCTGGAGCTGAAGGCCGGCATCGACGGCATGGCACTGGGCGGGCACCTGCGGGTCATCCTGATCCAGTACAAGCCGGTCCGGAGGAAGGCCTGGGTCAGGGAGCTGAGGAGGGCCCGGGTGGCTCTGGCTCTGGTCCAGTGGCAGGGGGACAAGTCCAAAGATCTGACGTCCCGGTTCTGGAAGAGGCTGAGGGTGGAGCTGCCTGTGAGGAGGGTCTGCAGGGACGGAGGCGGGAAGGACGCGGCCCTGATGAGGATGATGAGTCAGAACAGCACCAACTCCCAAACGGGCCTCATCACCGACACCACCAAAGACCCGCAGAAGGTCCTGAACGCAGCCTAGTCCAGACCGAGGTCCACTGACCCCCCCAACAGAACTTTACAGGTTCAGAACTGTACAGACTGATCCAGGTCCACATGGAGGTCCACAGGTCCTGGTGTCTGGTTCTGGGTCTCTTTTCATGAACTAAATGATGTTTCTAACCAGAACCAGAACCAGGCCCAGATACTCTGCATTTTATTACAAATACTTCTTTCAGTACTTTACTAATATTTTATTTTATTTTAGTTAGCGACGCTAACACCTCTGCTAATGTATGTCAAGTCAACGGGAAACAGGCTAACATGTTTTTGGACTCACGGACATCACGGTGATGAAGTGTTTATGGTTCACCCTCTGAGGACCACGAATGTACAGATGAACACTGTTAGCGACTTCAAGCTCCGACTTCACCTCACAACTGTGAGCAGGCGAGCTAATCATAGTTAACTTTAGCTTGTAGACATTTGCTAGCTTACTAAAAAATGCTGACACATTGCAGTTAGTGTTAGCAGCGGTGGCGTTTGTCCTGAAGGTGGCGCTAAGAGGACAGATCGAGTCCAGAAGATCATCCTTAACAGCTTAAGTGTTAGCCGTTAGCCATCAGTCATTTCTCATCTTCATTATCAGTGTTTGTTCATAGCACTACAGTATCAGTACATGTAGCATCGTGTTAGCTTCACAACATCTGACTGTAGTATTTTAATGAACAGTTTGTTTGTTTGACCTTTCTGTTTGAAGCTAGTAGCTGATTGGCCAAGACCCCTGTCAAAGCTAAACCACTGAGACTCATTAAGGAAGTTAATTAATGTGAACTTAGCGGTTCACAGTCGTGCTAACGGCCTCAGATGAACTGCAGTTTAGCCTGAGGCTAATATTAACTCATGCTAACTGTTAGTGAGCTAACTTTAATTAACTTTGGCTTGCCAACATTTGCTAGCTTAGTAGAAAATGCTGACTTATCGCAGCCATTGAAAGGCTAACACTACCATGCTTTAGCATATTTAGCATCCTAGCTAAGTAGCATGTTAGCATATGTTATCATTACCTGAAAGGCTGAAGTGTATCATTAGTGTTTTTAAAGTTTTGACCTGTTGATGGCGCTGCAGCAAAAGAGACCATGAATGTTACACAGATATAAAGGTGTGTGTCATCTGCGTAGAGGCGGAGAGTCCTTAAACGCACCACGGCTGTAGAGAGGAAACAGTGGATGTACGAGGTGTTTCCTGAACGTTACTCTAATGTTCACTTTGTGTTTTTATGTCACATTTCAACAATAAAAGAGCTGAATCAGTTTTTTTATGAATCATGTTCAAACTTCACATTACGAGGCGATTGTTTCTGAGCTCAGACACTGATGAACAGGTAGCTTTAGCTCACCATATGCTAAAGTAGCTAACATTAGTTGTTTTAGTTGGTTGGATGTAAAGCTAACATTAGCAAATGTTATGAATTTAATTACATTAGTTTTTTCCAAAAATATTAGCTCACTGCTAACATTAGCTACCAATACTGGGGCGGCATTGGCTCAGAGTGTGCTGTGTGTGTGTGTGTGTGTGTGTGTGTGTGTGTGTGTGTATGTGTGTGTGAACGAGCTTTGAGTGGCCAGAAGTACAAGTACAGTCCATTTACTTAATGGAAAGATTGCTAAGTAGTGAACCGCTAACTGTGGTTAGCTCGGTAAGTGTATAAAGCTAATACAGCTAACACTGAGGAGCCAGGTGGTTTGGAGCTAGTGCTAAACATAAGTTAATATTATGGACCTCACTAGTTTTGGGAAAAGGCTAACTGAAGCTAATGTAAAACATAAAACATGTAGCTAACTGCTAAAGCTAATAAAGTGACATTAATTAACTTTATGGATCTAATTGGTTTGGCTAAAGCTAATGCTAACACTAGCTACCATCACTGGTCCAGGCGTCGTGTTCCCTGGAAGGTAGCCGGTGATACTAGCTCAATGCACTAGCCCTCCCTATATGAGCTGTTTTACAGGGAACAGGAAGTAAACAGACTCTGCTTCCTGTTTCTTCCTGTCTTGTATCAGCTTGTTGTCTCTGACGCTTCCTGTTTGTCCTGTCAGACCTCTCAGACACCATCATGCTGTCCATGCAGCGGAGCCGCCGCCTCGTCTTCGTGGTCAGTCCGGACTTCCTGTCCGAGAAGAGCTTCAGCCTGCTGGAGTGTCGCCTGGGTCTGTTCCTGCAGCGCCTCCATCAGGCCTCCATCGTCACCGTGGTGTTCCGCTCCATCAGTAAGCTGCCCTGCGTCGAGGTCGCTCAGCTCCGCCAGGCCGCCGCCACCGCCGTCACGTGGCGAGGGAACCGGTCTGAGCCACGCCGCTCCCGCTTCTGGCTGAGGCTGAGGCTGGCGCTGCCAGTCCGGCCGCTCGCCATGGGCCGGAGGCTAATCGACAGCACGTCGTCTCACTCGGACCTCGCCTCTCTGGCGCTGCAGAGAGTGCAACGGATCCAGAACCAGAACCAGAACCAGGGAGACAGAGCCAATCAGAGCCGCAGGAACAGGTGGGCGTCAACCAATCAGAGCCGCAGAGACAGGCAGGCCCCGCCCAGAGGGAGGGGCAGGGGGGAGGGGCCACAGCACAACAGGAGCTGCTCGGGGTGTGCCGCTCTGATTGGTCAGATGGAGGACAGGGGGGCGGAGCTTACAGCAGGAACAGAGATACAGCAGGTGCCACACGATGGAACCGAGGTCCGGTCAGACCCGGTCCCAGAAACAGACCCCACCTCCACCCATGACCCCACCCCTTTACCTGACCAGGTGTCTGATCCGGACTCTGACTCCACCCACCGACCCTGTCAGCAGGAAGACGACGAAAAACAGCAGCAGATGATTGGCTCAAAGACACCTGAAGGACAGTGATGGACCTAGTCTCTGAGACGTCCCCGCAGACTGTCTAAAACCTGGACGTAGTCTCTGCAGCATGGACTTTAATGTCTTTATTTTGTGTTTAATGTCTGTCTTCTTCCACTGGGGGGCGACATGTCTGTCTTGTTACCTGAGCTCTCACAGGTGAGTTTAATGAGTTGATTGACAGGTGACGACGTCAAACTGTGAGTACACACTGAGTTTTGTCGGCTGTTAGTTGGTTGTTTGTTGTTTTTTTTGAATGTTGCATGACATCTGCTCTGATTGGCTGAAAGACTTCAGGTGTGTTCAGGTTTAATAAAGATTTGTATTCAAACACAGAGTCAGGCACAAACATTTGTTTTTCTCAGGTTATAATTAAAGTTTGACTCTTTGACCTTGTGTCTCGTGTACGGTGGCCCGGAGATGACCCCGGTCCTGGTCCGGGTCCTGGTCCTGGTTCTAAGCCGGGATGTGTTGACGTTGACTGGTTATTGACGTGTACTGAGAGAACATGAATGACACCGAGCCTGTGACTTCAATACATCGTGCTAACCGGATCCAAAAGTGTGAGCGTGTTCCCAGACGGCCAGGAAGTCGACAGTATAATATATTTATGTGATTGTGTTCCATGTGCAGTAGAACTGCAGGATGTGCCTTGTATGAAGAGGACAGTCTCTGTGGCTGGGACAGTCTGTCTGTCCCTCCCTGGATCCCCTCCATCACTGGCTCCCCTTTATCTAAAGGGAGTGCCAGCGCCTCCGCTTGGTGGGCCGCCCACTGTGCAACTGCTACAATCATACAGACAGTCAGCAGACACCTAATCTATTCACCTCATTTGTTGACTGTCATCTACTTTAAAGTCACTTACTGTCCTGTAAAATGTTCTTCTATGTAACTTTAACTTGCTGCCAGGTCCTTTCATGGACAGACAGGTTTGTTCTTTATGAAGGACAGAAAGATAAAATGGATAAAAACGTAACATGAGAAAAACAGATTAAATGACACATTGTGGATAATTGTTTGCACCTAATCATACTCTACATGTCCTGAGTAACATGGCACTTTTAAAGTAAAGTGTGCAACAGTTAGTGGACTGGAAAAGTAACTCCTTTAATTGTAGCCTAATTATAACGGTTCCAGTGCAGCACTGTTTATTAATTGTACAGTTTTGGACTACTTCCGCATTAAGCCGGTCCGCTGTTGTCTGCCAGGCTTTCTCCTGTGCTTTAATTATTGGTATGACCTTTTTTTCACCTGTTCACAGAGCTCCATCAGGAGCTGTCACAGAGCGCGAGGTCTGTGTGAACACGCACTGACCCCAGGTATCTTCACCTGGCCTAACGTAGCAGCACCTCTCCATCTGCCTAATCATCCTGGATTTCTTTATTCCAGTTTTGTGTAATACCTGTCAGGTCTCACTACAGACAGGATGTTTTATTTTGAAATCCTGCTCACAGGTGAACTTTGAACTTTAATTTAAAAGTTAATTTCTGATCATTAACTTGAGTTTAGTAAACAGTCGTGACGTCGTCACCTTCACATCCAGCAGAGGGAGCCTGAGCGCTGCGATCCATCCACGACCATATTTGGGCGTCAGAGTTCCCTGTTCATGTCTTACATAACTCAGTGATGTCATCGTCATGTTCAGAGCTGTTACCGCGGCGACCGTTCAGATGGTTTCCTTAATCTGCTGCGAATTCCTGAAAAGTTCAGAGTGAAAGACGATCGAGGGATTAACACGACACGCGACCCCTCGCCTCACGCCTCACGCCTACCTGTTCAGATGAAACTGTCACGTTAACGGCATTATGATGTCAGACAAGACTTACAGGAGAGACACTACTAGTCTTTGTCCTGGTCTCTAGTCTTTGTCCTGGTCTTTGTCCTGGTCTCTAGTCTTTGTCCTGGTCTCTAGTCTTTGTCCTGGTCTTTGTCCTGGTCTCTAGTCTTTGTCCTGGTCTCTGACTTTACGCTAACATCGACTTGTTTTATGTTCCTTTGTTGAGTTGTAAGTTTACTTTCTTTAATGTTCCAGGTAATCAGATTACTGTGTGTGTGTGTGTGTGATGGTGGATCAATAAGACGGCAGAGTTGATTAAAATGTGTCCACGCAACGACAGACCATCAATACCAGAAACGTTCTATTATTTACTGTCAGCACAAAGACTGTCTAAAACCTGGACATAGTCTCTGAGACTGTCACAGACTGTCTCTGTGACGTCCCCGCAGACTGTCTAAAACCTGGACGTAGTCTCTGAGACGTCCCTGCAGACTGTCTAAAACCTGGACGTAGTCTCTGAGACTGTCACAGACTGTCTCTGTGGAGGAGGTGGTCCAGATTTTAGCAGGTGTATATTTCTGTGTTGTTGGACATTGCTGTCTGACCTTTCCCTCCTCCATCCGTCTCCACCTGTCCTCCTCCATCGTCTCCTAATGAAGCAGACGTGTCTTACAGAACAGCGCGCTCAGCGTTTATTAATGTCTGCTGAGCTCTCGACAAACATCCGTCATCACCTCAGCGCTGCCAGACATCGATTTAAACTTTACCTCAGAGTTTTCTTTGGCAGCTGCAGACATCCACCCTCATCCACCCATCACCCACCCTCATCCACCCATCATCCACCCATCACCCACCCTCATCCACCGATCACCCACCCTCATCCACCCATCATCCACCCATCACCCACCCTCATCCACCCATCACCCACCCATCACCCACCCTCATCCACCCATCATCCACCCTCATCCACCGATCACCCACCCTCATCCACCCATCATCCACCCTCATCCACCCATCATTCACCCTCATCCACCCTCATCCACCGATCACCCACCCTCATCCACCCATCATCCACCCTCATCCACCCATCATCCACCCTCATCCACCCATCATCCACCGATCATCCACCCTCATCCACCCATCATCCACCCTCATCCACCGATCACCCACCCTCATCCACCCATCATCCACCCTCATCCACCCATCATCCGTGTTCTCTGGATCATTCTGTGTTCTGTTCTGGACCGAGTCGTGACCAGCTCTGACCTGTGTCAGGTGTGTCAGGGCGCCGAGCTGAGCTCAGATTTAAGAGTTGAGAGCAGTAGAGTGTAATCCAGTCTGCTGCTCTCTGAGTGGACCGGTCCAACTGGTTATTAATTATACCTGTTAACAAGGTCATACCTGACACACTGTGTGTGTGTGTGTGTGTGTGTGTGTGTGTGTCTACCTGTGGTGCTAAAGGTCGTCTCCGTTGGCTGACTTACATTCCACACACGCTTAGCACACGCGACTGCCGTTATTTGATCCACGAAGAAGAAAAAAACTGCAAGAACAGGTGACGTGTCAGACTTCAGCAGGTCGCTCTGTCTGTCCACAAACTGCAGTTCCTCTAACGTCCACCTGAGGCTGGCTGCAGAAGTGAGTCAGTCTCCATAAGTCCCCATGTTAGACAGCAGAAATAAACATGTTTACAGCCTGGTACAAAAACAGTTTTGGTCTCTGTAGCTAATTTCCCCGTTCATGACAACTGTACTGAGGGTGAATTTATATACAACTCACCTGTTCACATTATATTAAGGCTTAAAGTTATGCAGGGTTCAGAGCTTTGATTGACAGGTGGGTGTGTCTATGTGTCAGTTTAATGGTCTGTGTGATGATCAGTAACTACATACCAACATGCTCAACAATTAACCAAAGACTGCACACACACACACACACACACACACACACTGTAAAGGACAAACTTCCTCCGTCACAACTGTTACTTCAAACCCACCGGGAACATTTCAGGAATGTTTCAGGAACGTTCTGTTTCATGTTCTAAACATGTAAATATGCCGCAGAGTTAAGCTGTTCCACTAGAGGACAGCGTGGCCACGTGATCTGTGATCTGGTTGTTCTCCCTGACTGTCTCAGAGGTCAAAGGTCAGCGGCATGCTCACACTGATACATGACGTATTACCTGAAACCAATTAGACTGACACACTCCATCAATCTGTAACGTGTGTGTGTGTGTGTTGGCATTCCTCAGTGAGGAGGCTGCTCATTATTCCCTCATCAATCAGCTAATTACTGTGAGAGGCCAATCAATAACACACACAGTGTTTGGCTGTGGTTGGTATAAATCATCAGCTGATTGTTTTATAATTAAATCTTCACATTTGACTTATTCAGCTACGACTGCAGCTACCGCTACGAGCTAGAACCTCTGAACCGGCAGTGTCCAGTCTAACAGTGAACACAGCAACAGAACCTCTGAACCGGCAGTGTCCAGTCTAACAGTGAACACAGCAGCCTATCGAGGTAGTTTTTCTTGCCGGGTTTGGCTCCTGGCATCCCGGGCAATCCTGAGTCAATTTAGCACTTCACTACCTAGCAATGTTTACATCAAGTAACGGTAGCTAATGTTAGCAGTGAGCTAATGTTAGCAGTTAGCTGCATTAGCTATATCTCAAAACTAGCCAACATTACGGCAGTTAACTATGTGTTAATGCTAATTGTAGCACTAGCTCCAAACTAACTGCATCTACAGTGTTAGCTGTGTTAGCTTTATTATATTATCTTCAGTTAGCAGCAGTTCATTAACAGTTAACTACTTTAGCACACTACTGGGCCCAACCAGAACCAGAGCTTCATGTTAACAGGATCAGCGTGGGGGGGGGGGGGGGGGGGGGGGGTCAGAGGTCAAACCCAGCAGGATTGAGGTGGGCGGAGCCAGCAGCTGTCTGTCAGGTGTAGGTGTAACATTAACACACAGACTAAGACCACAACTCCGCCCACAGAGGACATTAACCTGACATTACACCTTAATGAGCCGCCAACCCCACTCCACCTTAAATCCTGCCTCCATGATGTCACCCCGTCTGTCACGCCGGTATCCCACAATCTACCACCACAATCCTGATGCAATGCTACATTAGCTTTGACTCAATGTCAATAAAAGATCAAAAATATGATTATCAAATATTAAATATGATGACAGAAGTCAGTTTGGACCCATAAAAAGATTCAGAATATTATTCTATCATTAGTTTTAAGGTTAGTTTCAACACTGCTAACTGCTAATTAGCTGCTGCTAACTGAATCTGCGGTTTGCATGCTAACAGAACCAAGCTCAGTAGCCAGACTGGACCAGGTTGGAACACAGTCTCTGAGGCCAACAGGGAATAACATTACCGAGGTGATTTATAGACTTTATGATGGAAACACTGATCAGTAGTGAAGCGCTAACTGTGATTAGCTCGGACAGACGTGTAGCTAACTGAACTGACTCAGCCCAGAATGCCACGAGCCAAACCCAGCAAGAAAACCACCTCGATGGGCTGCTGTGTTCACTGTTAGACTGGACACTGCCGGTTCAGAGGTTCTGTTGCTGTGTTCACTGTTAGACTGGACACTGCTGGTTCAGAGGTTCTGTTGCTGTGTTCACTGTCGGACTGGACACTGCCGGTTCAGAGGTTCTGTTGCTGTGTTCACTGTCGGACTGGACACTGCCGGTTCAGAGGTTCTGTTGCTGTGTTCACTGTCAGACTGGACACTGCTGGTTCAGAGGTTCTGTTGCTGTGTTCACTGTTAGACTGGTTTCATTTTTTAATGCTAGATGCTAATGCTAGCTCCTAGTGCTAGCTATGGTGTTAGATTAGACACCTGATCACTCGCCGTCCTTCCTGAAACAGTCGATGAAAAGCTGAAACAAGTGTAGATCACCTGTCGCATTAGCTGTCATGTCTTGAGGTGAGCCAAGCTGTCGGGTTCTGCGAGAACGTGGCGCCGAGGCCGTTCCCCTGATCAGCCGGGGTGGATTGAGTTTCAGCCGGCCGTCCTCTTTAATGACCCCTTTCTCTGGCCGACACTCTGAGCCTGTGATCCGGGCCGGCCCTCCTTTCACATTCCTGCCAGACTTGGAGCCCTCCCTGCCCTGAAAGGGCCTCCAATCTGTCGGACATCTGCAGCCGGGCTTACCTTGTCATTAGATATAGACCACTCGGCCGACCCGCCACGGACACGGCGCGCTCCCAACTTTCCCTCAGCCCATGCTCACTCTCAGGGGACCCCTGGGAGGACTGGGACCCTGTAATGGGAAACCCCAGGGAGAAGAAACCCCTCCATCGTTACCTGTGGGGGGTGGATCAGGGTGGAGGATGAGGGGGCGGGTCGTCTCCTGGGAGCCACCAGCTTCCTTTTGTTCCTGAGAAAGACGGTGAGGAGGATGGTCAGACTGGTTTAACTGGTAACTGAGCTAAAGACTGAGACCAAATCGGACCATTCTGACACCTGAGACAGAAAACACAAAGTTTCAGGTAGAAAGATCCAACAAGAACCGCCAGCCAACATTTCTGACAGCAGTCAGCCCAGCTCGGCGTCTGTCTTTCAGCCTTTTATTTCACCAAGCTCTCACCAACCACTAAAAGTCAGTCCCAGATTTACTCTTGTCCGGCGGCTTCTTGCTCGCTCACTCTCTCCTTTTCTCTTCTTAGCTTCGCTGTCAACGTCCAGTCGGTTACTTTGCCTGCTTGCTCAGCTCCGGTTCTGGCACAACACTATTTCCACTCCCCAGGCCTGTAAACCAGCATTACTGGTTACTGTAAACACTCCCTGTTTCAGGTGTTGCTAGAAGTTTCAGGTAATGTCTGGTGTTGTCAGGTGTTTCAGGTGTTGTCAGGTGTTTCAGGTGTCATCAGGTGTTGCCAGGTGTTGCCAGGTGTTTCAGGTGTTGTCAGGTGCTTTAGGTGTTTCAGGTGTTTCAGGTTTTGTCAGGTGTTTCAGGTGTTTTCAGGTGTTGTCAGGTGTTTCAGGTGTTGTCAGGTGTTGTCAGGTGTTTCAGGTGTTGTCAGGTGTTTCAGGTGTTGTCAGGTGCTTTAGGTAGTGTCAGGTATTGTCAGGTGTTTCAGGTGTTGTCAGGTGTTGTCAGGTGTTTCAGGTGTTGTCAGGTGCTTTAGGTAGTGTCAGGTGTTGTCAGGTGTTTCAGGTGTTGTCAGGTGTTTCAGGTGTTGTCAGGTGCTTTAGGTGTTTCAGGTGTTGTCAGGTGCTTTAGGTGTTGTCAGGTGCTTTAGGTGTTTCAGGTGTTGTCAGGTGTTTCAGGTGTTGTCAGGTGTTTCAGGTGTTTCGGGTGTTGTCAGGTGTTTCAGGTGCTTTAGGTGTTGTCGGGTGTTGTCGGGTGTTGTCAGGTGTTTCAGGTGTTGTCAGGTGTTGTCAGGTGTTTCAGGTGTTGTCAGGTGCTTTAGGTGTTGTCAGGTGTTGTCAGGTGTTTCAGGTGTTGTCAGGTGTTTCAGGTGTTATCAGGTGTTTCAGGTGTTGTCAGGTGTTTCAGGTGTTGTCAGGTGTTATCAGGTGTTTCAGGTGCTGTCAGGTGTTGTCAGGTGTTTCAGGTGTTGTCAGGTGCTTTAGGTGTTTCAGGTGTTGTCAGGTGTTTCAGGTGTTGTCGGGTGTTGTCAGGTGTTGTCAGGTGTTTCAGGTGTTGTCGGGTGTTTCAGGTGTTGTCGGGTGTTGTCAGGTGTTGTCAGGTGTTTCAGGTGTTGTCAGGTGTTTCAGGTGTTGTTAGGTGTTGTCAGGTGTTTCAGGTGTTATCAGGTGTTTTAGGTGTTGTTAGGTGTTTCAGGTTGTAAAATAAAGAGGACCCAGTGAATCAATTGACAGTTTATTTTGTGTCATTGTGAACATGTTCATATAAAACACAAACATCCTGTTAGTTGTTTAAATCAGACGAGTTAGCATCAATATTAGCGTTGATGTTTATTCATGGCAGCCACGTGTCACAGAAACATTCAACATGTTTTAGTCACAGCTGGAGTTAATTCATGGCACGTGAATCTATGTAAAATTACATGTTAATATGAGAAATGAGTTTCTCGTGTTACCTCGTCAGTGACATCAGATGACAACAACAAGCCCTCCAACCAATCAGAGGCAGCTTTACTGTTACAGTGATGGGCAGTTTTCACTTCATGGCACCATGTTGGACATTTAATATAACGAGGAGGCAGTCTTGAGGTTTTATTTGGCAGCGAATTGAAACATTTCAGGCAGTCCTATTCAGTTTTCTCATCGTTACTGTCTCTAATCAGCTGCAAACCTAAAACATTAAATGTCCTGTAACGCCCAAAGTTTGGTTCTTTGTGTCCGAAAACAGTTTGTGTTTATGTCTGTATTCTGAACATTGGAATGAGTTCAGAGACATTTGAAACCTGTTTGACAGAAGCCAGAGTGTCTTTAAAGGACTGTCCTTGTATTGTCTTGTAAGATCAGACACCAGTTTAACGTGGACTTATCGTCCTAAAGGGTTGACCACGGACGACACTCAGTCTGGAGGCACACCGAGGTCCTTTCTGAAGACCGTCCGGCCATCTATGGTCCTTGTCTGGGTACCCAGGTGAAGTTCCACCTTCCCCCGGTGTCCTTCCTGATGAAAGCTTGTCCCTGGGGGAAGCTGTGTGTCTTGACGCTGCTGGACGGACTGAGGGACATGGTGAAGGCCAAATCTGTGCGGCTGCGAGGCGTCTGAGATCCAACCGAAGGACTCACTGGGCTGTCACCGCGAACAGGCATCCATAACTGGTTCAGGACAGGACTCGAGGATAAGATGGGGGAGAAGGGGACTCTGTCTGCTGGTGGACTGAGCTGGATGTTGTCCTGGGATGGTGTCAGTGGAGACCAGTAAGCCGGATCTTTCTCCAGAGTTTGGACTCGCCTCGAGGCTCTGTCCGGTGACAGGGTGAAGGACAGCTCTTCTGTAACTGGTGGCGACTGGAAGGCAGTTAACGTGTTGTAGCTCCGGATCACAGCATCAGGAGCTTCATATGGTCCGGGTGGTGTAGAGGTGGTTGAGTCACAGCACTGACCTGCAGGATTTGAGCAGTTCTGAGGTGACCCGGCAGAGTTAGAACAGTTTGCTTCATGGTACTGGACAGCGCTGTAATCAGTCTGGTGTGTGGATCTTAGGCGGTAACTGGGGATGGACGAAGGCGTCGAAGTCACGACTGACGGACTGAGAGATGACGTGATGGCAGCATCGTAAACCAAACTGAGGTCAGAGGTGGAGGAGAAACTTGAAGTGTCAATGGTGTCTCTGTCCTTCAGTCCCAGCGTTCGTAGAACCCAGAGGTCCAAGTTTGGTTCTGCCATCTCAGAGGACTCTGAGCAGAACTCTGCGGTCAGGTTCCTGCAGACTCTCTTGCTGACATGCTGGAAGGTCTGCGAAGGTCCATCGTCAACAGATATCAAGTTTCTCTTCAGCTTCCTCCTCGCGTCAGCAGTGAGTTTCTAAGAAGGGACAACAAGGACATAGCGAGAGTGTCATGTGATGGTGAGGTCATGTGATGGTGAGGTCATGTGATGATGTCATGGACAGACCTTTGCTTTATGTTGGAGGTTCCTGACAAACGACGAGTTGAGGAACTCTTTCAGTTTGATGTTCTCCTCATGAAGTCGAGCCAGTTCTTCTTCTCTCTGCAGCAAAGTGTCCTGCAGCTGGAACCAGTTTGAAACATGGCAGCCAGTCAATCAATCAATCAATCAATCAATCAATCAATCAGTCAGTCAGTGTCTGTACCTGTTTGTTCCTCTGCAGGTGAGGAGACAGCTGATCGGTCCACATCAGCCCAGCAGGTGGCGACGTGTTGAAGACAGACTGAGAGTCTGACAGACAGAAGAAAAGACAGTTACTTATCAAATGTAATCCGATTACAACGTGAAGCTGAGCAGATATTTCCAGTTTCAGGCCACCTTGGTGGATCAGACCGTGCGAGTGACGAGACGTGGAGGAAATGAAAAGTTCAGGATGTTTCCCAGAATTCACAGAGAAAACCTGGAAGTCAGTTTGATGAACGAGGCGACATTTACAGAGAGCACCGGACCAGAACCGGTCCTGACCCGGATCATCAGTCTCATACTGCTGTGGTTCTGATAATAAAATGAACTTGTTATTAAAGGAAGTACTCGACACAATTAGCCTAGCTTAGCAACTTGTTTATTTTAATATTTACAAAACAAAACAATGATTTTCTTTGAGATCAAATCAAATTTATAGCTGATAAATCTGATGAATTATTATATTCTAATGGTAATTTCATGTTTTTTATGTCTCAGTTTTACATTAATGACAAATCTGTTTAATTCCTGTACACACTGATTACTCTAATTATTATCTAAACAGTATTTTTTATGTTTTCTTACACTTTTATTGTCGTTTTCCATTTAAAAATATATAAACAATTATTGTTTTTACACTGTTTCCAGTCTTTATGCTAAGCTAAGCTAAGCTAAGCTAAGCTAAGCTAAGCTAAGCTAACCAACTGCTGGCTGTAGCGAGGTATCAGTGTGAACAACACCTCTGAAGTACTTTACTTGAGTATTTCATTGTACCTTCGTACCACAAACCACTTACTTCATTAATATTCATGTTACATCATTACATATTCATGATCCACTGATATTCATAAATAGTTCAGTGAATGCAGTATTTTAACTTGTACTTCAGAGTACTCTGTAAGTACTCGTGGATACTCACCCCACACAGACGTCTGGCTCGTCTCTCCGAGGTCGCTGAGGTCACGGGGGTCACAGGCCCAAACAGAGGCCAGCGTTTCCATGGAAACGTCAACAGTGTCAGGGCCAAGGGCCAATGATGATGAGGAGGAGGAGAGAGGAGGAGGAGAGAGGAGGAGGAGGAGGAGGAGGAGGAGAGAGGAGGAGGAGGAGGAGGAGAGAGGAGGAGAGAGGAGGAGGAGGAGGAGGAGGAGGAGGGAGGAGGAGGAGGAGGAGGAGGAGAGAGGAGGTGGGAATCCCTACAGAGAGAGAGAGTGTGAGCGTGTGTGTGTGTGAGCGTGTGTGTGTGTGTGTGTGTGTGTTGTTGATATGGTGATGATCAACACTTCATTTACTTTCACAATAAAACAGTTTGTACGTGGACAAAAGTCTGTGGACACCTTAAAACCAGCTGTGTGACTTTTTACAGCATTTTTCTGTGTTTTCTGATAAATCTGATGAAGTTTTAAACTTTAATCTACAGAAAAAAACTTTAATATTATAAAAAACTGTAAATGACAAGAAACGTATTTGAAATATCTCGTCATTAAATTCAGGTTTTCTCTTGTACAAAAAATATTTATAGTATTTTTCTGTTAAATTACAGAAAAATTCATGTGGTGTGAATATGCAAATCAATGTTACGGAACATAATTTAAGGTTTTGTAGTCGAAGGTAAATCTTTTTATTTTAACGTTTGAACTTCAGAAAATAAGTTTAGAAACTTTGATCGTCTTCTTCTCAGACTGCCTCCTGGAAAGTTTCTCTGTGAAACTTTCAGCACATTTTTACTTTTTTTACAGTTTTTTGTGACTTTGTCGGATCGTAACGATTCTGGAGTTTCTCTGTGAAACTTCCTGACTTTGATAAAATCAGTTTTTAACACCGACTTTACAGATTTTTTTGTTTTTTACAGTGTAGTTCAAAGCTGGGTGTTCAACAGGAGGTCCGTGACCCGTAAAAGGTCCTCAGAGTTACAGGAGGAGGTCAATAAATCAGATGATTAATTATTAATTATTACTGTGTCCTCCTGTCAATCATCCTGGGACCTCGGAGGGGCCCCGACCCTCATGTTGACCCCCAGTTTGTCAAACATGAATATAATTTAAGAGATCAACGTGACGTCATCAGCTCTCAGTTCAGGCTTTAGTTGTAAATATGAATAATTAATCATGAATATTATGAATCATGTTAATTACAGCTGGACTCACCTGTTCACCTGTCTGCAGGCAGCACGCTCTGACCCGGTCCGGTCCGGTTCGGTCCTCCGTCCTGTCCGATCACAGACATGAACATTCCGGGCTGCGCGTGCCGCGTCAGACTGTGCGTGGAGTCCACCCGGAACCCGCTGAGATCCGAACACAGAGCTGGTCCTGGTCCTGGTCCTGCAGCCGGTCCGTGCAGCTCTCAGCACAGTCTGATCCAGACTGACTGACAGGTGTGTGTGCGTGTGTGTGTGTTTGGTGACAGAGCGCTCCGTCCAATCAGCTGCTCGGACGGAGCTGTGACGTCCTCGGTCCTCGTGCAGCTTCAGTCTGAGCAGCTGAGAGGAGGTGAGTCCGGACAGGTAGAACCACGAGACCGGAACCACCGAGACCCGAACCAGAGAGCAGAGTCTGGACTGTGACACACAGAGCTGATACTACACTGTCACACCTGTGTGTGTGTGTGTGTGTGTGTGTGTTAAACTTTAACCTGACATCAGGTCAGTTAAACAACTCATTAACGAACCGACCAATGACGTGACAGATTAACAGGGAGTGGGCGGGGCCACACAGACCATTACATCTGACTTTTCCCATCATCCTTTGTGGCTGGTTAAGTGCTCAAAGAGGGGGTTAATCACCTCCACCTGAGGACGCCTCCACCCTGCAGAGACCAGGACACATGTGACCATGTGACCAGGAGGATGCTGGTTTGAATCCCAGACAGGCAGACGATGAGCGACCATCTTTGTTTTTAAAACACAAAACTGTTTAAATGAAGAGCTAACAGCTAACACAGCTAACCGCTAATGGCTAATGCTGACACATGCTCTGTTAGCTAAATGCTTGGTGCTAACATAGTGATGTTTATAATTTACCGTCTCAGTTTAGCATGTTAGTATGCTAACACAGTCTAAGATTTGGCGCTGGCGGTCAGCAGGGACTGACGGCGCCCTCGGTGCTGGTCCAGGACCTGCTCTGTACTGGAGGCAGCGGTGCCGGGCTCGAAGGCTCTGAATGAGGCCAGCTGTCCGTGTTGGTGACCCTGCAGACGGTCGCTAATCCTCCGCCTGGTTTGACTACGGCAACCCGGAGGCTTGCTTTAATTGGTAGATCCACGGACACAAACGAGCTCAGCGGGTCGGAGACGCATCAAAGAGACGACCTGCTGACCGACACGCCCACACACACCATGTGCCAAACACACTTAAACACACACACTTAAACACACACACTTAAACACACACACACGCTTAGACTGCAGTCTGCCAAAGACGTTTGAAGTTCTTTCTGTGTCCGTAGAGGCCGCTAGCCAAGCTCCAATCACACAGTGAGCAATACAAGTCAAGTCAAAGCTAGCTTAATGCTAATGCTGCTACATATATATTTTATGTTAGCTAGTTAGCATTTCATCCAAACAAGCTAAAATAACAAAATCCTGTCTCAGCCAAACTTATCGTGAGAAAAACACGAGTGGATGTGTCATTTGTAGCTCCCCAAATGAGTTCAGCAGCTAACAGACTGAGCTAACAGACTGAGCTAACAGCAGCTAACAGCAGCTAACAGACTGAGCTAACAGCAGCTAACAGACTGAGCTAACAGACTGAGCTAACAGCAGCTAACAGCAGCTATACCTGATTACAAATCAGTATAGCATGAACGTGATTTAAAATGTTGTTACTTTAACGTTGTTTTGAGGTTTATTTAACGTTGATTTAACATTGTTAGGTTGTCCAAAGGTTCCTCTGAGCAGCAGTGGCTCGCGGCTCTCGGTGTGTTAATCCGGAACATGTGTTCGGCCTGTCAGGCTCAGACTGCCTCCAGCCACGGCAGCAGTCAGCGGTAATTGCCCCGCAGTGGGGCAGTGTGCTGCCCGGTGGTCCGACCCGGCAGCGGGCAGATGTTAAAGGACTTACCGTCCTCCTGCCGGGAGCCTAATGACGGCCAGCAGGCTCCGCTCACAGCCACGCCCAGCAGAACACAGACAGAACCAGAACCAGAACCTCAGACAGTGACCACAGACCCTAAAACAACGTTAAAGTAACGTTACATCAACACTAATATAACGTTAAGATTGAAACATGCAGTCAAACCAAGCCAGTGTGTGTGTGTGTGTGTGTGTGTGTCCCACAGAGACAAACTAAAGACAACAGGCTGGAACGGCTGACTTCTACACAGGAGGTCACTGCACACACACACACACACACACACACACACACATTAACTATCTCGCTCCAAACACAAACATGGACACATGGGACACCGTCCTAACACACCTCACTAACTCTAACCTCCCATCAGGGTGTGTGTGTGTGTGTGTGTGTGTGTGTTGGCCTCGTGCTAAGCTTCCTTGGCGTCCTCAGCGGCGTCCTGCTGTGAGCTGTGGACCAATTAAAGTGGAGGAGCAGCTGCTCCTCTGTCATGTGACCACAGGACGGGTTCTGATGTGAGGCTGAACTGAAGCGGTCCAACACGACCCGACCCTCTCACTGTGACGGTACCACTAGCATCACGTTAGCATCATGTTAGCATCACGTCTGGTTGGACTGGGTAACGTTGTGAATCTGTTGTACTTTGGTTAAAGTTACGTTACTCAGTTCACTTGACGGGACCTTCAGGTCCACTCGGACATGAACCTCTCCTGGGTCCACTTCCTGGTTTGTCCGTCCAGTCCAATCAAACTTTATTTGTACATCCCAAAGTCACAAACACATTCATCCTCTGAGGGCTGTACAGTGTGTACAGGGAGTGACACCCTCTGACGTCACCTGTTGGTTTTTGAGGTCACCTGTGAGTCGTTAAGGTCACCTGTGGAAGAAGTTGCCTTCACTTTGAAGGTGCGGCCCTCATTTCCTTCCCCGGTGCATCACTGTTCTGGACTCATAAGTACTTCCTGCCTCTGCGTCCTTTAAATGGACCCTCCTCTGAGCTTTCATGGTTCTGTGTTCACTTCCTGTCATTGTTACATTTGCATTAGCTCGGCTAAGCTAACGTAATGAGCTCATGATGAATGAGTGACAGCTAATGACACGTTACTAACCCGCTAACAGAGCAGAGGAGTCGGGTGTCGCCGGGGCGGCATGCCTCCCTCTGTTCTCCCAACAATACGCCGACACTTACCTGATGACATCATCAGCTTCCTGCCCTCTCATTGGCTGTCAGCAGGGTCACAAGACCCTCAGGAGAGGTCAGTGTGTGGGTGAGAGTGTGCCACCACTGAAGCATTGTAAATGTGTTTGTTGTGTGTTTGGACAAAGCGTTCTTAGAGCTTAGTGAAGCGTGAAGAGAGATCTGATACTTCCTCCTTCAGCTATCATTAAGTTACACACTGCAGCTAACGCTAAGAGCTAGCATCAACCTCTGAACCGGCAGGGTCCAGTCTAACAGTGAACACAGCAACATTCCTCATCTCTCTCCACACATTTCCTGTCTCTATCAATAAAAGTGAAAAAGGTAGCTAATGTTAGCAGTGAGCTAATGTTAGCAGTGAGCTAATGTTAGCAGTGAGCTAATGTTAGCAGTGAGTTGACTAATGTATAAACTAATGTAATTAAGTTCATAACATTAGCTAATGTTAGTTTTATATCCAAGCTAACTAAAACGACTAATGTTAGCAATTAGCTACATCAGCTATATCTTCAAATTATCTACATCTACAGCAGCTAATGTTAGCACATTAGCACTTGCTCCAAACCAACTGGATCCTCAGTGTTAGCTTTATTAGCTTTAGCTCTCCTGCTACTGATCAATGTTTCCATCATAAAGTCTGTAAATCATCTCGGTACGTTATTCCCTGTTGGTCTCAGGGGCTGCGCTCCAACCCAGTTCTGTCCAGCTGCTGAGCCCGGTTCTATTAGCTGCTCACAGCAGATTCATTTAGCAGCAGCTAAATAGGCTAAAGCTATCTGTCCATTATAAAGTTTGTAAATGTACTGTGTATAAAATCTGATCCAGTTTGAATAAAGTTCTGAAACTGTGGTTCTGTACAGTCATCAGTGAGGCCGTTCCACAGAGTCACTCACAGACTGGCTGCTGGTCTGTTCTGGTCTGTGGTGGTCTGTGGTGGTCTCAGCAGGTCTTCAGGTTAATCTGGTTTAATCCTGACAGGAATCCAGTTTAACATGTGAACACACAAACTTTCATTACTTCCATATTAGAGCTGATTTAAGTCAGCAGCTCACGAGCAGAACAGAACATCTGACCGGGTCAATGTGTGCATGAGTGAGCTCCAGACACTGCCCCCTACAGGCCGCATGACACACACAACAGAGACAAACTGAACTGAACACCTTTAAACTGACGTACAAACATTTACAGCAGAACACCTGGAAACACCTGGAAACACCTGGAAACACCTGGAAACCCCTGAGATGGTCAGTCCACGGTGTGGGTCAGAACCAAAATATACAATCAGGAGATCAGGATCAATGCCATCGATGACACACACCGTGTTTGTTTCCCTGCAGAATTTGACCTCTCCAATATGGCTGCCACACAGACACACAGCAGGCTGCTTCCTGTAAGACCACAACAGACCAGGTAAGACCACAACAGACCAGGTAAGACCAGGTAAGACCACAACAGACCAGACCAGACCAGGTAAGACCACAACAGACCAGGTAAGACCACAACAGACCAGGTAAGACCAGGTAAGACCACAACAGACCAGACCGGACCAGGTAAGACCACAACAGACCAGGTAAGACCACAACAGACCAGGTAAGACCAGGTAAGACCACAACAGACCAGACCAGACCAGGTAAGACCACAACAGACCAGGTAAGACCACAACAGACCAGGTAAGACCAGGTAAGACCACAACAGACCAGGTAAGACCACAACAGACCAGACCAGACCAGGTAAAACTTGTCAGTTGCGTGAGGAGTCTTCAGTCGGTTTACAGACACACTGATTAAATTGATTTACAGAGTCACGTGGTTCATTTGAATTTCAAGGAAACCAAGGAGCTGTTTTCAAGGTATTTCAGGACCTTTTAATGTTCTGACACCAGCTGATGGAACCAAAACAAGCAGCTAATAGAGGCTAAAAAGATGCTAACTGTTTTTACTATGAAACTGTTGATTAGTGAAGCGTTCAATGAATGTGCACACACACACACACACACACTCGTCTGTTGTCTCTGACACAAACACGGGGGGTCGAGGGGCTCCGAGTGTCTGAACATCAGCCAAGCCTGAAGGGGCAACCGGCGGGCCAACAGCGCCGGTCGTCATGGAGACGGTAGTAGCGGTAGTACTGAGGGATTCCTCAGTGTAATGAGTCACTGAGTCCTTTAATGTGTGATGAAACACGCTCTGTCCCTTTAAGAGGCCGACGGGACAGGACGTGGTTAAAGTTCACCTGTCTGTGCAGGTAACCTCTGAGCAGGTACATCATTGTTTATATGTCTGTATGCTAATGAGAGGGCGGCCTAATCACATCTGAAGCAGGATTGGTCAGCTAAATAAAACTCTGTGTGTGTGTTGTCACCGTAGTGATGGTACTGGGCCAGGATGTCCTCAGAGAGCGCACTCAGACCAGAGTGGAATCCACCAATCAGAGCACTGCTGCCTCGGTGTTCGTGGTGCACCAATCAGGTCTGCCAATAACACACACACACACACACACACACTCTGTGTTTACATGTGGAGTCCTTCAGCAGCCAATCAGAGACTCTGTGATTTGATGAATCGTTAGTCGTGACTCGCTGTCTCGTTGAAGTGTCCCTGATGAGTTGTGGGACTGTGAGCAGTCACAGGTTCGATCCCCATGCTGAGTGACTCGTCTAATCTGAGGCGCTGATCGGCGTGTGCACGGGTCTGACGTGGTTTGGTGACCTTGGAGGTCAGCGAGGACTTTCAGGTGTTAACCAGAGACCACACCGTCAGCAGGACAAGTTTAAATGACTTCAGTCTGTTGCTGCGTTGTTGGGACATTTTGGTGAAGTCCAAATGTAGAACCTGGACATGATGACAGACAGCCGGGACGAGGCGCGGTCCTGAAACTCTGCTCAGAGCTTCATTAGATAATAAATAGACCTGCTTTGAGCTCAGAACTCATTCAATTCTCAGGAGGTTGGTTTTTAAATGAGTGAATTGAAACCAGCAGAGTCCTGGTGGACGGGTCCGGTCTGATCAGGTGTTTGGGCCGGTGGTTGTACCTGTGCAGAGAGCAGGTGTAGCTGCTCGTCTCGTGTTTCAGGTTGGCTGGATTTGGACGGTTTTGAACATCGCTTCAGCGGTGTCGTCTTTCTAAAGCAGGGTGTCGACCTCATCACAGGAGGGCGGGGTTTGGCCTGCAGCACGCCGCTGTCCATCAAACGCTCTGAAATCTGGTCGAGGCTGCTGTCAGCCGTCGCCTCGTGTCGAGCCGCCGCCCTCATCACCTGCCAGCAGCCGCCAACCGCCGGCTGACGCCTTGATTACAGCGTTCAGTTCGCTTTAAAGCTCACCGACGCCTCAGCTCGTAACGTTTAACCTGTCAGAGCTCCACGTAACAAATCCTGCACATCAATGTCAGATTATCGCACAGAGATACACTTAAAGGACGACTGTTTGAAGTCAAGACGTTCGTGTCAGACGATCACAGAGATAACTGAGTCTTAAAGTGCTTCAGACCTCTCACAGCCCGGCTCAGGTTTCATCTGATGTTTGGTCGTCTTAAAGTGTCCTGAACACGAGCCAAGAGGAACTGAAGGAAGCTCGACCCTGTCAGGATCCAGAGCTCCTAGCAGGGTTCAGTGAGAGATGGAAGGGGTCAAGAAGTTCATGACAAGTCCCAGGAGGTGTCCTTGATGGGGGTTTGGAGTTGTCCAAGGACCTCTTTATGAATCAAAGGCGGGAGATTCCCTAAAGGTCAATGGTCACAGGGGTTGCAGAGTTACCTGAGGCCCTTGTTGGGGTGGCAGAGGTTTGTTTATGTTTCTATGGGCGTCATTAGACTGTCTTGGGGTTCTTGAGGAGAACCCAGACATTCCTCTAGGTGTCACTGAGGATGTTGAAGAAGTTTCATGTGTTATTGAGAAATTCTTGGGGATCCTCAGGAGCACCTAACAAAGTTCTAAGTTTCATCTGTATACCTTGGTTCTAGATGTTTTGGTTTCTTGTAGGAGGCCAAAGGGTAGATGACCGTTAAATTCTCCTGAAGACCGCCCGGTACTGCAGTATAAATATAAGAACCCAAAGATCCAAGAACAGACAGAACAGAAGTCCCAAAGGAACCTGAAGGTGTTTGCTGATGCTTCATGAGTTCTTTACAGGATTCTGGTTCAGGTTCTTTGGATCAGACGGTTTGAGGAGGTTCAGTTTGGTTTGCTTCTTCCTCAGTTTGAATATTTCATGTAGAATAAATCACATGATCTCAGTTTGAACCCGACTTCCTGTCTGCTGCTGAAGTCTTTACCTGCAGTGCGCTGCCACTCTGTGCCCACAGGTGGAACTACAGCTCCCTCTGTCTTTCTGTCTTCTGGACCGACAGACTCCCGCAGGGGATTCTGGGAAAGCAGAAGACAGGTGTGTTCTCTGTGTGCTGATTGGCTGTGTGTTTACTCGCTAATGAGCCAATCACATGGCTCATTGAGGATAACGTTCTCCATCTGGGCTGCCCACACTTCATCACCTGATGCAGCAGAGACGAGAATCAGTTGCTGTGTAGCGCCACCATCAGGACAGACAGAGAAAGATGTCCCGTACATCATTAACCTGCTGGTTCTGCTGGTTCTGGTCCAGTTCAAACTGGTGTAGATGTCAGAGTGTAACTGTGGTAAATATGTTCAGCTGTACTCGAGGATTTATTCAGTTTGTTCAGGTCCAGGCTGATGGATCTCACAGGTTCTGGTTCTGTTGGTGTGTGAGGGACGGGTCCAACATCCTGGAGCTCTCATTAACACAGACGAAGAAAACAAGCGCTCCTCGCTCTGCAGAGACTTCATCGTGTTTGTTTGTGTCTGTTGATCAACTCAAGGAGACGGACTCGTCCTCGGAGACGAGCTGGACTCGAACCTGAGACCTTTTTAACGCGTCTGTAAACAAACAACACGGTCATGAGACAGAGACTGAGGCCAGCTACGCTAACCTGTTAGCAGCAGCTACGCTAACCTGTTAGCAGCAGCTACGCTAACCTGTTAGCAGCAGCTATGCTAACCTGTTAGCAGCAGCTATGCTAACCTGGTCTGATGATCTGTGGCCTGAGGCCATACGACCTGCGGCGGCAGCGGGCTGATGTGCAGACGCCGCCTGCTGGGCCTCGAACCAAAACAGCGAGGGAGCGACGAGGCGTGGTGTTGACCAATCAGAGCTCAGCTTTCAAAGTAAACAGGGCGAGCGGGCGAGGCCCGTCGTCCTGCGGGCTCAGTTTGTCTGAGAGACAGCGTGAGTCATCTGATCTCATCATCACCACGACGACCTGTTCACGGGTCAAGCGCTGCAGCAACCACCGAGCAACGCTCCTTTAACCCTCTGAGAACGCGTGGCAGTCTTTAAACACACCAGACCTGTCTGCAAGACCAGCCCAAGACCAAAGACTTAAGACATGCCTCAGTTCTGTCTTTCTGTGCGTCTCAGTCTGGCCGTGTTCTCCGGGACATTGCTGAGCCCGGTTCTGCGGCCTGCTAATGGCAGATACTGAAGTTACTCTTGGTTTGGATCAGAGTTTGGCTGCAGGACTCGGGTCGGTTCTGGACTGGTTTCTTTAATCTCCACTCTGTCTGAGGTCACATGACGTGATGGAGCGCTGCGTCAGCCATGTTGGCTCCATCAGTCCTCTCCATGGCTGTAACTATGGGTGACTGTGTTGTCTCTGTTGTTGCCACGGTGATGGTACTGATGATGCTGGTCCAAACGGAGCCAGAGCGGTGACTCACCTGACGCAGGTCGTGTTTAAAGTTCACCTCCTGATCCAGGTCCAGGTTCAGCAGCCAAGGCAAACCTCAGAGCCGCAGACAGACCAGAACCAGAACCACCAAGAGCAGAGGTGGAAAGTAACTGAGTACCTTTAATAAAGTACTGTACTGAAGTACTCGATTACATCTCAGAGCTAGCTCATCACGTTAGCCAATGAACTAATCAAGCTCAGCCATTAGCTAGCTAATATCTTATGTTAGCAAAATGCTAGCATATTAATCATGTCAATTAGCTAGCTTGTTAGCATTTTGCTAACATTAGTTTTATCAATCAGCCATCTTCTGTTTTTATTTTCAATGCAGACGAGCTAACATGTAGCTAACACGTAGCATATTCAAGTACAAGCTTGCTGGACTGTGATTGGAGCACAAAGTGAAAGGGGCGGGGCTTAACCTGTTTTTTTCTGTCGTCGTTGATCCTGCCTGATGTCCCACAATGCATCAGGAGGCGGCTTTAAAAGAGAAGGACTGATCTGAGAGCTGCAGTCACTTTTTCCATACAGAGAGAGAAAGTGTGTGTGTGTGTGTGTTATTGTAGTGTGTGTGTGTGTGTGTTATTGTAGTGTGTGTGTGTGTGTGTGTGTGTTATTGTAGTGTGTGTGTGTGTGTGTTATTGTAGTGTGTGTGTGTGTGTGTGTTATTGTAGTGTGTGTGTGTGTGTGTGTGTTATTGTAGTGTGTGTGTGTGTGTTATTGTAGTGTGTGTGTGTGTGTGTGTGTGTGTGTGTGTGTGTTATTGTAGTGTGTGTGTGTGTGTGTGTGTGTGTGTGTGTGTTAAACCACACAGCTGTGCTCAGTTAATTAATTTATCTGTTCTGCTTACCTGTATCTGTTCCCATAGCAACAGGAGGAGGGGGGGGTCAGCGGGGCAACATGACATCATCAAGGTCGTCACTAATTAAAGGGCGAGCGGACGGAGGGACTTTTTCCATCATTATTAGCGTGTTAGCTTCAGCATCATTAGCGTGATTAACCAGGTGTGTTTTCTCAATGACCCAATCCTCCTGAACCGAGGTTCTGAATGGAGGGACGGGTCAGAGGTCGATCCGTCCCAGAGGGGGGGCGCTGACTACGGGACACGACTCTCAGGTCGTCTGGGCAACGGCAACACAAAGAAGGAAAGAAAATATCACGAGAGACGAGGACACAAAACTTCACCAGACAAACTGGAACTGGACCGGGTCAGAACCGGACCTGAGGAAGACTGCAGGTCCATGAATCGGTCCATCAGTCAGTCATATGTTTGTAGCTGCTGTTAGCTAATGTTAGCTCAGTTTGTTAACAGTGAGGGACATCACAGAGACTACGTCCAGGTTTTAGACAGTCTGCGGGGACGTCACAGAGACTATGTCCAGGTTTTAGACAGTCTGCGGGGACGTCACAGAGACTACGTCCAGGTTTTAGACAGTCTGCGGGGACGTCACAGAGACTACGTCCAGGTTTTAGACAGTCTGCGGGGACGTCACAGAGACTACGTCCAGGTTTTAGACAGTCTGTAGGACGTCACAGAGACTACGTCCAGGTTTTAGACAGTCTGTAGGACGTCACAGAGACTACGTCCAGGTTTTAGACAGTCTGCGGGATGTCACAGAGACTACGTCCAGGTTTTAGACAGTCTGCGGGGACGTCACAGAGACTACGTCCAGGTTTTAGACAGTCTGCGGGATGTCACAGAGACTACGTCCAGGTTTTAGACAGTCTGCGGGGACGTCACAGAGACTACGTCCAGGTTTTAGACAGTCTGCGGGGACGTCACAGAGACTACGTCCAGGTTTTAGACAGTCTGCGGGGACGTCACAGAGACTACGTCCAGGTTTTAGACAGTCTGTGATGGTCTTAGTCCCACCCACAGTGCTGTGATTGGCTCGCTCAGCTGTCAGAGTGTGATTGGTTCATTAACAGGTAACGGACACGTTCAGTGGAAAAGAGGGAAGGGAGCACAGGAAGTGATATCACAGGAGGAGCGGAGGCTGCTGATTGGATGAGAGACTCTCAGACAGCTGCTATAAAACCTGATGAGAAGACGGAGAAACAGACAGACGACTCCAGACAGAGCTACAACACCAAGGTGTGTGTGTGTGTGTGTGTGTGTGTGTGTGTGTGTGTGTGTGTGTGTGTGTGTGTGTGTTACAGGTGTGCTCAGGTGTTTACACTGTAAAAATGTTGAGTTAGTTTTTTTGACTTTTTAAAGTTGTTTAGTTCTCAGGATGTTTTGTTAATCAAATCAGGGCTGCAGAAAACGTTGTTTCAACATTGTTTTAACGTTGTATCTATGTTGAAATGTCTTGTTTGTCCTGACTCACCACAAAGTGTTGGACAGGTGAAGGTGTGTTCAAGGTTCATCGTATTTGTCAGAAAATCAGAAACTGCATGATTACACTGAAATGATGCATTCAGGTGTCTGAACATGCTGCTGGAAACTCGAGGTGTGTGTGTGTCTGACAGCTTCATCAGCTTGTCCAAACGTTTGTGCATCATCCAGAATGTGTGTGTGTGTGTTTGTGTGTGTGTGTGTGTGGGGAGAATGCATGGATGTGCACATCAGTGAGCGTGCACGTGATGGTCAACAGAGTTTTATTTGCAGGGATGGAAAATGCTAAAATTAGCCGATGTTGCTGGACAATACACTTCAACGTCTGCTGAGCTATGAGAGTCAGTGTGTGTGTGTGTCCCACAATGCAGTGTGACCCCACTGTGGTAGCTGTGACTACAGCTGTACTCGAGTATTTACTCTGATTACATTACTTCTGATCAGCCAATCATCATCCAGGTCACAGCAGCAGACCCAGCAGCAGCTAATATCACTGACTAGTCCAGCAGCAGTCAGCCCAGCTCGGCAGCCTTTTATTTCACCAAGCTCTCACCAACCACTAAAAGTCAGTCCCAGATTTACTCTTGTCCGGCGGCTTCTTGCTCGCTCACTCTCTCCTTTTCTCTTCTTAGCTTCCTCCGTCAGCGTCCTCTTCACTCTCTGCTCCTCTGCCATCAGTTGTGGTGTATTTGTGTGCAGTATGAAATCACAGCTTTGACCTCTGACCTGAAGCTTCTGTCTCTCAGAACGTTTGTCTTGTGTTCTCTAAACATTACATGAACGTTTTGTTCCAGATGCGGTTCAGCAGCTGTTTGGTCATTTCCTGTTTCCTGTCTGTGGCTCTGCTCAGCGGTGATGCCTTCAGGGTCCAACCTGCCCAGGTAAACTCAGCATGATGACATATGACATCTAGAGTGCACTGAGGCGTTCAGGTGCATTTGGAGGTCGGCTCGTTGTTTTTCCTTCTGTGGATCAGATGGAGTCCTGACAGCCAAAACAAGCGCTCCCCTCTGGGCGGGGTCACGGACACGGTATCAGGTGATCAGCTGCTGTGTTTAGACTGGATGAAACCTGATCAGGTGATGTCATCAGACAGGAAGTCACACCATGCTCGCTGCCAGCACAATGATGTCACTGATGAATCACAACATGGAGACAGGCGGACCCCGCCCACCTGCTGAGGACTCCTGAGAGCAAATCAAACATCCCAGACTAAGACCGACTCAGGCTCCATACTCATACTCATTATGATGTATTACAGGAAGTTCAGCGTGATGCTCCTCCCTCGGTTTTGGTCACACAGACACTAAAAAGGTCTCAAATCGACCGGCTCAGCCGGGAATGGTGTGCTGTGACTTTTCTCAGAGTTTCACCAAAAATCACCAAAAACCAGGCCAAAGTTTACAATGGGTGTGTATTGGTAGAATGTTCCAGAGCTCGAGTGGAGAGGGAGAGAAACATTTGTCAGAAAATACATTTGCAAACGGCTCTCGTGGCCACAAATGTCACTCTACAGAAATAATTTCTACATAGAAACGTAGGAGAATTGGTGGGCTACGCAGCGATATCACTGCTGAAGCTGTCAGACTTCTAGTTTTGGCGGGAGACGCACTGATGCGCCAGGATCACCCACCGACAGCCCCATCTACTCCCATGTAACCTGGAGAGGAGCACGGGGCACCTGTTCTTTCTCTCTCTCCCCAGGTCACATGTTTTAACTTCACACACTGACATTGGGCATTCACATGGTCGACAAGATGAGGATGCTCACGGTCATTTGGGCTTTTTGATACCACCTACCGTTTGGCATTAGTGTCCACTAGTTGGAGGGGGTTCATTTAGAGACTTTCTGTGTCTCTCAGCAGTCACTCACACACAGACAGAGCACAGCTGCAGTTCATTACTCTGACCTGCAGCTGACCCTGGTTGCTTGGCAACCTCAAGCCTGCCTTTGACTGACTTTGTTGAAGTCTCTGTGCGGCTGCAGGGTCAGTAATGACTGGTGGATGTCCTCTTCGTCTTTGTGTTCCAGTGTGTGGACCGGCCCATCTCGAGGTCCTCAGCTGGTCTCCGTCCTCGTCCCAGAGTGGTGAAGACGGGGGAAGAGCTAACGGCAAAGCTGCTCCGATTGGACGAGCTGGTGAGGATGGAGAATGATGTCATGGAGCCGAAGAGGAAGAGGAGTTTCCCTGGCAACAACGGCCCACTGGATCGGCTGACAGTCAATTCCATGGAGACAAAACAGGCGACGAGCAAGCAGAGGTGGACCGACCAGAACCTGAGCTGTGATGTCATCATGTAGTGACCTCATCAGTGATGTCATGTCTCTTCTTTGTTTGTTTCACAGTAAAGTTGTTGAGTCGCCACGGAGACGAGTCAATCCGCCACCTGTCGACAGGATTGGGATGAGTCGTCTACCAAACAGCCGAGGTTAAGCCACGCCCCCTTCCTCTGGACAGGTACGACTAGTTAATGAACCTGAATGAGCTGAGTCAGCTTTAATTATTACATTCAATTAACAAATAATTATTCTCTCTGCAGATGCATGAACCAGCCAATCATAAACCACCATCACCTGCTGAGCCACGCCTGTCAATCATCCACGTCACCTCACCTGGACACGCCCCGCCCCCACACACAGCGCTGAATGTTTAATGATGGTGCGTTCAGGGGCTGCTTGTACATTTATCACTCGACACGACACACGATTCTGTTTCATGATTTTACTAATTAAACTTCACAAATATCAAGTGGACGCTCGTGTTTCTGATTTTTACTGTGCCACCTGAATGTATCATCATCTCTGATTGGACACAAACTCAGCACATGACTCGACTTCCTACCTTGCAGGACATTAACAAGTTTAACGACAGGAAGGAGACGTCCAGTGGCCATCAGAGGAACTACATGTCAGCTGCAGGCGGGAAGTCTTTAGCCTAGCTTAGCACAATGACTGGACAGGAAGGGAAACTGTTAGCATGGCGGTGTCTATGTCAGAGATGGTGTCGGTTTGGTTCAGTCCAGTTAGAATCACAATCTGATATGAATATATAAACAGCATCTACATGCTAAGCTACGCTAACTCCACCCTGTGCATGTCGAGCTGTCACAAAGACAAACGTCTGACGGCAGACTCACGTTAACTCATTACCCACAATGCAGCTGTGAGTGTTACCATGGCAACACAGAGTTCATGTTTTTAGTTCGTCATCATCATGGTTCGTCATACAGGAAGTCAGCCTGATCACATGGTCGTGACCCAGAATGACTTTTAATGTGAAATACAGAGTTCCACTTCCTGTGCAGACACATTCACACGTTAAATGTTCATACATCTTCATATTAGACTGAAGCTGATAAATGTAATCAAGTACAAACAACCTGACGCTTGTTAAACATATTTTACATACAAACGTTTGTCCAATGTTACTGAAACGTTCAGGTGAAAAGAAGTGATCAGAATTTCAAAATAAAACATGGAGACTCCGTGACTGCTGCAGCTTTAATAAACAAATTTTAAGTCTCAGGTTTGTAAAGTCCCACACTCTGATCAGTCCTCAAACGCCTCTTTCTTCTTCTTCTTCTTCTTGCTGCTCTTCTTCTTCACTTCCTCCTCCTGCTCTTCTTCTTCTGTTGTTTTCCTCTTTGGCGCCTCCTCCACTCGCTCCATGGCGTCCCACACCTCGTCGTCGTCCTCCTCCTTCACCGCCTGTGACCCCGCCTCCCCCGCCGTCTGCCCCGCCTCCTCTCGACTGGCTAGCAGGACACAGTTGAGGCGAGACTTCAGGTAGACTTTGTGCACCAGTTTTCGGTCCTCCAGGCTGTGGACGCGCAGGAAGCGGTCCAGGCCGCAGGACGCCACCATGGGCTGAGACGAGTGACACTGCAGGGCGCGCACGCCGCCCGCCAGCCCCTTCAGACAGCCGCGCACCGCCCCTTTCCTCAGGTCCAACACCGCGATCTGCCCGTGAGTGTTTCCCACCACCACAGACTGACCACCAGGGGGCAGCGACAGAGCCGTGAGCGGGTACTCGCCGTACTCCACCTCCAGGACGGGACGCCGCTGAGGGGACGCCGGGTCGAAGACGTGCACCTGACGGCAACGTTAGACAACGTTAGGACAGCGTTAAGACAACGTTAGGACAACGTTAAGACAACGTTAGACAACGTTAGACAACAGGACAGCGTTAGGACAGCGTTAGGACAACGTTAGGACAACGTTAGGACAGCGTTAGGACAGCGTTAGGACAACGTTAGGACAGCGTTAGGACAACGTTAGGACAGCGTTAGGACAACGTTAGGACAACGTTAGGACAGCGTTAGATAACGTTAGGACAGCGTTAGGACAACGTTAGGACAGCGTTAGATAACGTTAGGACAGCGTTAGATAACGTTAGGACAACGTTAGGACAACGTTAGGACAATGACAGCGTTAGATAACGTTAGGACAGCGTTAGGACAACGTTAGGACAACGTTAGGACAATGTTAGGACAGCGTTAGGACAGCGTTAGGACAGCGTTAGGACAATGTTAGGACAGCGTTAGGACAGCGTTAGGACAACGTTAGACAGCGTTAGGACAGCGTTAAGACAATGTTAGACAACGTTAGACAACGTTGGACAGCGTTAGGACAGCGTTAGGACAGCGTTAGATAACGTTAGGACAGCGTTAGGACAATGTTAGGACAGCGTTAGATAACGTTAGGACAACGTTAGGACAACGTTAGGACAATGTTAGGACAGCGTTAGGACAACGTTAGGACAACGTTAGGACAACGTTAGGACAGCGTTAGGACAATGTTAGGACAGCGTTAGGACAATGTTAGGACAGCGTTAGATAACGTTAGGACAGCGTTAGGACAATGTTAGGACAGCGTTAGATAACGTTAGGACAGCGTTAGGACAACGTTAGGACAGCGTTAGGACAATGTTAGGACAGCGTTAGGACAACGTTAGGACAGCGTTAGGACAGCGTTAGATAACGTTAGGACAGCGTTAGGACAACGTTAGGACAACGTTAGGAGCTCACCTGGTGGTAACCTGTGCACGTGACCACCTTGTCAGAGTCCGGGATGAACGCCATGTCTCGGACCCAGTGCGGCCTCCGTAGGTCCAGCCAGTCGTCCCGCAGGTTCTTGGCGGTGAACGCGGGGCTCTCGGGTCTCTGCAGGTCCCAGATCTTCAGCGCGTTCTCCTTCCCGCCGGTGGCCACCTTGTGCCGGTGTACCGGGCTCTGCCGCATCCGGCACACGTTCTTTCCCGCGTCCAGCTGGGTCACGGGCTCGCTGCTGTCCTCCCTCCACACACGCAGCGTCCCGCACTCCACGCAGGTGACCGTGGCGGAGCCGCTGAGCGCGGCCAGCCCGGTGAAGCAGCCCTCCGCCGGCTCCCCGCAGCGCCGCGCCTCGGTGAAGGCTCCCTTCTCGGTGCTGAACGTCTTCACGGTTCCGTCCACGGAGCCCAGCAGCAGCTCGCTCTCCGCCGGGTCGGCCCAGCACAGCGCGCGCACCTCCTGGTCCCGGCTCAGCTGGCGCGTGTTACAGAAGTTAAAGGCCTGTTTCCGGCTCAGGCTGACCCCCTTCAGGATGCCGGTCTCCGAACCGAGCCACACCGAGCACAGCCGGCTGGAGTCCCCCATCATGGACCGAGCCCGAACACTCAAACACACGTGTGGCTTCCTGTGGGCTGTGTCGCGCGACAACGACGTCACACTGTTTTTTTTTTTTTTAAATCAAACTTTATTGCAAAGCTCAACAGGAAGTCAACAAAGATACAAAATAAAACAAAATATTTAAACTCTTAAATTCAAAGTTTCGGTTGATTTTTGTGCCAATAAAGAGTCGGAGTTTTGTTTTTAAATAAACTTTATTTAAACTGTAAATCTCTGTCGGATTACAAAATAAAAGACGTTTTACATGGTATTTTATTTTGAAAAGTGTCCCCGGCCCTCTGGTGGTCACACACAGGAACTGCTGCGCTGCAGTTACGCTGTGTGTCCACCGGGGGCGGTCACAACACTGTGCGAGTACTTCCGGTAAACACTTGACACAATTAATGGAGGATTATTAAACATTTATTATTTATTTATTTGTCGATTATGAAGCAAACGTCACATTTTATTATTTTATTGTTTAAAAAAAAAAATAACAAAAATGCGTCACTGTGAGGCGACAGCACATGTGCGCATGCGTATATGACGGGAGTTGCCTCCATTTTGGATCTCGGGGGTGCAGTGGCTCTGTTAGCTGTTAGCTCTCACGCATTGTTGTGTTCATCACTTTGATTGTTTTTTTTTCCCGCGTTTCATATTAAAGTCGCGTGAACAGGATCCGGTCCCGCGCCCAGAACCCGTCGGAGACCATGGACGGAGGAGAAGAGGACTTCCTGTCCGCGAGCCGCTCCGGTAAACCTCGCTTTGTTTCCTGTAAACATGCTAACCAATGCTAACTGCTAGCTGTGTGGACCACAGGTGAGGTTCAGGTGAGCAGCGTCAGTGTGTGCTCGCGCTCTCACCTGTCTGCTGGACGTTGAAGAAGCGGCTCAGTCTGTCACGGTGAGCCGGAAACCGCCTGTTAGCGTCAGCTAGCCTGTTAGCTTCAGCTAGCCCTCTAGTTAGCTGTGTTGTTAGCTCACCGGGGGGTCATGTTCGGTATCAGCGGCTCCGGTTCGACCTGAATCCGCCCAGGAGTCACTTCCTGTCGGGTGGAGCCGTGCGGGTTCTACACTGACGTCACTGGTCAGGAGAACTTATTAACAACGTTCACACAACGTTAGGCAAACACTCACAGAACAGACTTCCTGTTTAGTCAGTGAGTCCAGAATCAGAACCAGGTCTGTGCTGGTCTGTGCAGGTTCTGGTTTCTCAGCCCATCACGGTTCGTCTCTGTCAGGCGTGTTCTGGTCCAACAGAACCACCCGTGTGGGTGAGTGGTGTGTTGACCTGTGTTCTGTTCTGCAGATGACGGTGGCGGCACTCCGGTTCAGGATGAGCATCACGGGTCGGACGGCGAGGAGCTGAGGAGCGACAGACACCGGTCTGAGGTGCGTTCAGGTGACTCTGTGATTCTGGTGTCGCAGGTTCTGGTTTCGTCCTGACCCGTCTTCTTCTGTTCAACAGGACGAAGGCAGCAATGACGAGGACGCCCCCGTTGCCATGGAGACGAGCGGGGCGGCCAGCGGCTCGGACGTGGAGGAGCGGAGGGGAGGAGCTGACAGTGACTCGGAGGCGGAGCCTCCTCGACCTGCCGACAGCGATGACGAGTCTCCGGTCAAACGCAGGACAAGCGGCTCAGACGACGACGACGACGAGACAACCGCCAAACATGGCGAAGAGGGGGGGGTGGCCTCGCCCGCCAAACGGAGGGGGAGCAGCTCCGACGTGGAGGTGGAGCCTAAAGCCGCTGACAGCGACTCAGACAACGAAGATGCCAAACCTGTGGCGTCCAACAGTGACTCTGACACAGAGACGAACGCCGGACGCAAGGCGGCGCCGAGAGACTCTGAGGAGGAGGAGGGGGGAGGGGGGAAGTGGAAGGCTGTGATGTCAGACAGCGAGGAGGAAGAGGAGGACGGACAGAGGAGGAAGAGCAGTGACGACAAGGACGGGAAGGAGCAGAGAGACGACAGCGGGGACGACAAGCCAGGTGATGACCTCACACCAGCTCAATAACATAATGTACGCAGTCAAACGCTACGTCCTGATTGGTCTGTTTGTGTCCACAGTGAAGAGGAAGAAGGCGGTCCTGTCAGACAGCGACGACGATGACGAGGCCGACAAACCAGGTGAGAGCACAGGTGACCATAGCAACCATAGACGTCAGGACGTTAAAACCGGACGTTCTCTAACAGTGCGTTTGTTTGTGGTCACAGTAAAGAGGAGCCGGGCGGTGTCAGACGACGAGAACTCGGACAGCGACGAGGCGCCGGGCGGGCCAGACAAAAGTCTGGCTGCCAAACTGAGAGAGCTCGGCTCGGACAGCAGCGACGAGGACGACAGGTCAAAGGTCAACGCCGAGAAGAAGGATGAGAAGGCGCTGTTTGGAAGTGACAGCGAGTCCGGAGAAGGAGAGGAGGAGGAGTAAGACCTCAGGACGCCGTTAGAGACAGGAGGCTGTCCTCTGAGTCCTCTGACCCCTCTGTCCTCTGACCCCTCTGTCCTCTGAGTCCTCTGACCTCTCTGTCTTCTGACCTCTCTGTCCTCTGTGTCCCGAGTCCTCTGACCCCTCTGTCCTCTGACCTCTCTGTCCTCTGACCTCTCTGTCCTCTGACCTCTCTGTCCTCTGACCTCTCTGTCCTGTGTGTTCTGTCCTCTGAGTCCTCTGACCTCTGAGTCCTCTGACCTCTCTGTCCTCTGACCCCTCTGTCCTCTGAGTCCTCTGACCTCTCTGTCCTCTGACCTCTCTGTCCTCTGTGTCCCGAGTCCTCTGACCCCTCTGTCCTCTGACCTCTCTGTCCTCTGACCTCTCTGTCCTGTGTGTTCTGTCCTCTGAGTCCTCTGACCTCTGAGTCCTCTGACCTCTCTGTCCTCTGTGTCCCGAGTCCTCTGACCTCTCTGTCCTCTGTGTCCCGAGTCCTCTGACCTCTCTGTCCTGTGTTCTGACCTCTGACCTCTCTGTCTTCTGTGTCCTCTGTCTTCTGACCTCTCTGTCTTCTGACAGGAAAATGATCGCTGACATCTTTGGAGAGTCCGGAGACGAGGAGGAGGAAGAGTTCACCGTGAGTACGACCTGAACACTTCCTGTTTGTTCTTTAACACTTCACACTCCTCTGACCATCTGTCCTCACCTGTCCTCACCTGCAGGGCTTCAACCAGGAGGACCTGGACGGAGACAAGAAGGAGGCGAAGGAGAGACAACAACAGGTGGAGGAAGACTCTGACTCTGATGACGGCGTTGACCGCAGCGGACAAGAGTGAGTCAAAACCTGGACGTAGTCTCTGTGACGTCCCTGCAGACTGTCTAAAATCTGGACGGAGTCTCTGTGATTTTCTAAATGTGTGTTTCTGTGTGTGCGTGCAGCACCAGCTTCATGTCAGACTTCGACATCATGCTCGCTCGCCGGAAGGCTATGAACAGTAAGAAGAGGCGTCACCGTGACGGAGGGACGTTCATCAGCGACGCAGACGACGTGGTCAGCGCCATGATCACCAAAATGAACGAGGCGGCCGAGGTCCGATGCTTTTCAATATAAAACCCTGTCCCCATAGGTTGTGTGTGCTGTGTCCTTAAAGTGTTTTATTTTGTTAACAGGAAGACCGAACTCTGAACAGTCAAAAGAAACCGGCGCTGAAGAAACTCACTCTGCTGCCGCAGGTTGTCATGCACCTGAAGAAGTGAGCGTTAACTCCACTCTGATGTATACAGCGTGTTTGTAACATGTTAGCATGTCTGTAACATGTTAGCATGTCTTTAGCATGTCTGTAACATGTTAGCATGTCTTTAGCGTGTTTGTTAGCGTGTTGTCAGCTGCTCCGTGTCGTCTCTGTCCCTCAGACAGGACTTGAAGGAGACGTTCATCGACAGCGGTGTGATGTCGGCCATTAAAGAGTGGATCAGTCCACTTCCTGACAAATCACTTCCTGCTCTGAGAATCAGGGAGGAGCTCCTCAGGATCCTACAGGAAGTGAGTGCAGAATACTTCCTCTTAGCACAGACTGCTTCCTGTTAGTACTTCTGTGGTCGTCTTCAGTGTCTGATGTGTTTCCTGTCCACAGCTGCCCAGCGTCAGTCAGGAGACTCTGAAGCACAGCGGGATTGGACGGTCCGTCATGTTTCTGTACAAACACCCCAAAGAGTCAAGATCCAACAAAGACCTCGCTCTGAAGCTCATCAGTAAGGACCACCCCCTCTCACCTGAACTTCCTGTTTCCTGTTGGACCTTTAGGTGTTCTTGGTGTTAACATATGTTTGTGTTCAGACGAGTGGTCGAGGCCGATCTTCGGCCTGACGTCCAACTACAAGGGCATGACGAGGGAGGAGCGCCAGCAGAGAGACCTCGACCAGCAGATGCCCCAAAGACGACGACTCAGGTACGAACATGACCAGAACTTTAAGACCACAAGACGATGTTTGACCAGGACGAACAAGAAACGTTAAAATTAGACCTGTGGTAAGTTGGATGATCAGGCCGAGAAAGTCGTCCACTGATTGGTCGGTTAACTGAAGGCTAACGAGGACGGTACAGACGACCCACGAAGGAAAAGGTTCTGTTGAACAGACTGTATGATTGATGAAACATGAAGTCAGTGGACTGTCACTGACCACAGCTTGATTCTTTCCGTGTCCGTGACGCCAACCACAGACTGTTACCGTTAGCTAACATTAGCTGCATTGGTACGTGTTCAGACAGGGACAGGCGAACCGCGTGCCGGCTGTGTTTTTCAGTTCATTTCAGCGACGCAGGCGCAAAAAACGTCGCCTGTGCGGCCACCAATCACACTCAGATCAGACAGCCTGAAATGTCTCTGAGACTGTCTCTGATACTATCCAGGTGGATTCAGTGTGGCCTCGATAAAGCTGTCATTAATCAGAGAAATAAAAAGTTATTTCCTGATTGTTCCACAGCGGTTACATTCAGCAGGTAGCGACACGCCCACAGAAACACCTCCGGTTGCTGGTTTGCCTGTTCCCACCTGAACATGGCGTTAGCTTAAAGCTGACAGTTTGGATCTTCTGATTCAACCAAAGAATGAAGACAAAAACAAACGCTGAAACAAACGCTTAAAGTACAGGGTTAGATTAAATGTGAGTCTGTTCCCTGAAGTTCTCACCCCAGGACGGGCCGAGAAGGTTCTGAAGGTTCCTTTTGTTAAATCAGTTTGAGGTGAAGTATCAGGTGTCGTCTGCATATCGAAGCACCAAAAATACTCAAACTTTCATTCATCATCCTGTTTCTCCTCATCGCCTCCTCTCCGTCTCTTCACCTCCTCCTCACCATCTCTTCACCTCCTCACCATCTCTTCACCTCCTCCATCTCTTCACCTCCTCCTCCTCCTCCTCAGTCAGCCTCAGAAGGTGGAGAGGGCGGAGGAACCTGACGTCTTCTCTCCACCAATCAGGTTCAGTCCATAATCTGCATGGTTTCACTGCCACTCTAACATGACTGCTCTGATTGGCTGTTAACCACATGATGTACATACTTTGCTCTGATTGGACGGCTGACAGTGATCTGTACGTGTGACATCAAACTTTATTTAGTCCAACCAAATTTGGAGAGACGAGTCCTGATCTCCTTAGCCGGGTCGGTCCACAGAAAACGGGTCTGACCCATGTGAGGACCTCTCAGGATCAGTGTGAGGCCTGTCAGGGTTTGTGTAATCCTGGTTCTGGATGAGCTGAAGGACCAGGTCCAGTCGGTTCTGCGGCCTGTGTGTTTGCCTGCTGAGGCCGGCGGTCCGGACTCTGTAACTGAAGCCGGGCTTGGCGGGCCGAGGTGTCGGGTGTCCCTGAGGCGCTGACTAACCGCTGTGCGGTGCAGAATGCTAATAATAGCATGGAGGCTAAGATGAACCTCGGCTCGACCCAAAATGTTCTGTGTTCTGTGTGCAGTTCTGGAGGACAGACGCCTCGCAGGGATCTAGAGAAACAGCTGACCGGCGAAGAGAAGTGAGTACAACCTGTGCGGTCACATGTCAGTCCTGTCAGAGTCACTTGATCTCACCCAAACATCCGTCCTCCCTGCAGAGCGCTGAGGCCCGGTGACCCCGGGTTCTGTGCCCGTGCTCGGGTCCCCATGCCCTCCAATAAAGACTATGTGGTCCGACCCAAGTGGAACGTGGAGGTCGAGTCCAACAGGGTGAGTTCACGGATGAAGGAGGCGAAGTAGAATTCTGTACTTATGCTATGAGCTAGTATCTGTGGCTACTGAACACAACCTCTGAAACCAGCTAATGTTAGGTTCACATCCAAGCTAGCTAAGATAGGCTAATTAGAATTCTAGGCTAATGGATGTAAGGCTAGCCAAGCCAGCTGGATCTTCAGTGTTAGCTGTGTTAGCTTTATTATCTTAACTTTAGCTCTGCTAAAGTTGCTACTTAGCAATCTCTCCATCATGTAAATCGCCTCAGTCCAGTCCGGTCCGGCTGCTGAGCTCGGATCTGTTGCCTGCTAACGGGATTTTAAATGATCAAGGTGAAATGTTTGTTTAATGTTGATTTAGCAGCTGATTGACAGTAACTTCCTGGTGCTGGAGGCTGTGTACACAGGAAGTGAGGTCATTAGCTGCACTGTGATTGGTCCTCTGTAGAGCTATAAGAAAGGCCTGAGCCTGCTGGAGAAACACAAGCGTCGCTTTGCAGAGAAGAAGAAGATCAACCGTCCTCAGGGAGCTGTGAAGATCAGCATAGAGGGCAACAGAATGCCTCTGTAGCTGCTGCCACCAGCCTGTAGGGGGCAGTAAGTCTGCTGCATGGAGTGACAGTGACGCTGTGTGCTTCCTGTGGACGCTCTGCCCGATCGTCAGGCTATAGACCGAGCAGAGCGTCTGTCTGTGGACAACATCTCAACGTCATGAGATAACTTTTCCCTCCAAAACCGCCCAATCAGAGGCCAGCGTCAAAACATCCCCTGATGTCCATCCCCTGTCACTGGTGTCCAACTCGAGGGTCCTGACCTTGTTTAGAGGTCACAACAAAAAGAAAACATTAGCTTATGCTAGCAGTTAGCATTCATATAACATAGCTAATGTTAGCAGTCAGCTAAAATTGCTATATCTCATTAAAATCAACATTAGCTTATGTTAGCAGTTAGCTATGTTAGCTTTTTCTCCTAACCAGCGATTTCCACCACATTAACTTATGCTAGCAGTTAGCATTAGCTCCAACTGGACCCTCAGTGGTCCTAGTATTTTGTTAGTTTTACCTTCCATGTAGCTAACTTCCATTCATGTTTGCTTGTAGGTAATGTTAGCTAATGTTAGCTTTAAATCCAAGCTAGCTATGATAGCGAATGTCAGCACTCCAAAAGCTACGAGATTAGCTTATTTTATCAGTTCATCCAGTGTTTGTGGGCGCTCACTAACAGGTGGAGGTCTCATTCCGACTTGAAGGTTCTGCTGGTCTCACCCAGTTCTGAAGGTTCTGGTGGTGCTGTGGGTCATCTGTGAGGGTTTGAGCTCTGCATGACTGCAGTGATGAAGCAGCAGCTTCAGTCCAGTATGATGTAACGTTCTGACATGCTGTTCTGTTTGCTTCTCAGGGCCCGATGAAGAAGGGTATGTCCCGGGTCGATAAACAGATGCGTAGATTTGCAGACATCCGGCGCCTGACGAAGCCGGGTCACGCCGTGAAGATCAGCGTGGAGGGGAACCGGATGCCGCTCTGATTTTAGCCTTCATAGGATTTTTTTTTTTTCTTTTTAATGTGTCAATCCTCCTCTGCTCCTCCTCAGGTCTAGACCCACCTCCTGATGGGCCGAGGTCCGTTTGGCTCAAGTCAGAACTTATGAATTTACAGGAAATACTAAAGGAAAAAAGCTTCGGATCCTCCTGGAATGATCTGAAAGGTCACTGCTAATGATGCTAGTTAGCTACATTAGCTCCAGGCCAGCTAATTAGCATTTGTGTTTAAAGTAAGCTAATGCTAGGAGTGAGTTAACTTGAACATCCTTGCCCATTGAGATATGACAGACACTGATTGAGATAGATTATGCTAATGTATAATGTTAGCTAATGTTAGCAGGTACTTTATATGAAGCTGATGCTAATGTTAAATGTCTATAATGTTAGCAAACAGCTACATTAGCAAATTCAGATTTCTTTCATATTAACTGTCTGAGCTAATGTTAGCATTTTTAGCTCCATACCAACAGCATTCTTAATGTTGGCTTATGTTAGTGTACAGCTACATTAGCATCATGTCTGAAGGTTTAATGATCATGCTAATGCATCCTGATTGGTTCATTTTATCAGTTTGTTGAATTAAAAACTGACCTGAGATCATTTCAGAGATGCTGTGAACCTTTTTGTCCGTCAGGTTCTTTAAATGTTTTTGAAATGTTTCTGATCAAACTCCTCAAGCTGACCTCCTCCTCGCTTCTTTTTGTCCCTCCTCTGCTCCTGTAGCTCCTGTACAAAAGTCTGTAAACTGTCTGCAGGTCCACACACACGTTCTGGATCATCAGGTCCTGGTCCAGAACCTGTGTTGTCTGTGTCTGTTGTGGATCAGATGATTTTCTTAATAAAGACTCAAAGACACAAACTGAGCTCTGATTCATGAACACAAGTTAACCAGAATTAGCATTTCACTACTTAGCAGTCTATACACCAAGTCACAGTCGCTAATGATAGCACTTAGTTACATTGGCTTTATCTCAAAAGTAGCTTAACTATAACTTTAGCTTATACTATCAGTTAGTTATGTTAGCCTTTTTCCCAAACTAGCAATTGACTTATGTCAGCAGTTAGCTAGATTAGCACTTGCTCCAAACCAACTGAATCCTCCGTCTTAGCTTTGTTATATTAGCTTTGCCTACGAGCTAACTAATTAGCTATCATGATCATTTCAATGTTCATGATGTCGGCTAATGTTAGCAGTGAGATGACTGAGCTAACAGATAACATTAGCTGATGTTAGCTTTAGATCCAAGCTAAGTTAGAGAGCTAATGTTAGTATCATTAGCTTCAGCGCGAGTCAATTAACCGTTAGGTTAAAGAAATGGGCGGGAGTGTGAAGGCGTTTCATTGGATGTAAAATGATGATGATGTCATCAACAAACTTTTTATGGTTCAGCAGGAAGTGACAAGCTTTGTTTGTTTCGTTTTTTCCTCCTGTCAGAAGTCAGAAGTTAACACCGGAAGTGCGGAGAGCGGGGCTGTGATTGGCTGAGAGACCGGCAGCTGGCAGCACGCACCGCTCTCAGCCCCGCCCCCGTCGGAATCACGGAAAAAGTTGAAAACAACAAAACAAACAAACAGCGACACGAAACAACATGGCGGAGAGAAGGAGAACCGGAGAACCGGAGCTCTGACCCGGAGCTGCGCGGAACATCTGGCCGGTGTGTGAGCGTCTGTCTGCGGGGACTCGGCATGAAGCAGCCCGGGCTACGGGCATCAAGGCCGCTGTGAGCGTCAACACCCGCGGAGTCATGACGGAGTCAGGCCGGGGGAAGGAGCGCGGCGGCCGGGAGGGCTGGAAGAGAGACATCGTCCGACAGCTGAAGAACCGAGACCAGAACCAGCACGCCATGTTCACGGACCTGATCCGGTTCTGTACGAGGACACACACACACAGTGTTTATTAATGTGTTCACAGATCAGCTGATTGAAGAGAGAGTGTTTGCACAGGTGAACTAAACTCTGTCTGAGTTTAGTTCACCTGTGCAGCAGACAGAAGAAGTTCTGGTTTTGGGTCAGCCTCAGAGACCTGGACACTGCCAGCCAATCAGCTTGTGAGCAGAGAGAGATCAGTGTCTCACCTGGCGGTCAGTGTCTCACCTGTAGAGTGGACAGAAACAAACTGAAATCAGTGACTCGTCTCTGTCGACTTCCTTTATTTCTTTATTTTGATTCACTGTGACAGGAAGTTGTCTAAACCACATGTTGTTCCACTTCCTCTGAGCGCTGACTCAGCCGTGACGGGTCGACGTGCCGTCTGCTGGTTCATCATCTGTGAACATGACACTGAAAAACAGCTGACTCAAAGTCACCCACCAGAAAAAGCTTTTATTTTGAAAAACAGATCCACAAGACTGGACTGTTTGAGATTTCGTTAGCAGTTAGCTCTGAAGCTAACGTTAGTCTCCTCTGCGTTTCAGACACTCAGCTGTTGGACAAAACCAGCCTGGCCAAAGGAATCCTGAGCTGCTCTGCCAGGTAACTCACCTAAACTCACCTGTCTGACAGGCACATGACTTCATCAGTGTCAGTCAGCCTTATCACGTCTTATCACAGTCAGTAGTGAGTGTTTGTTTTGTGTATCCAGGAGTCCCTCCACTGACAACAGCTCCATCACGACTCTGCTTCACCGAAACAACCAACTGAAGAAGACTACAGGAGAGGTATGAACACACCTGAGCACGTCCTCTGCGACTCATTTACCTGCTCCGGTTCTAGCACGACACTGCTCACCATATATCACAAACACATTTATCTTCAGAGGGCTTTACAGTCTCTACAGGGAGTGACACCCTCTGTCCTTAGACCCTAATAAATGAATACTGTCCACCTGTCACAGTCAGGTGAAGTGTTTGTTACCTGGTCTGGTCGCTCACCCTCCTGTCCACTCAGATAGAAACATATTAGCAAGTTATGGCAAAAATATATGGTTAATCAGCAACGGGAACTTCATGATGACCTACAGGACGCTGCATCACCTCCTTTCCTTTCCTAAAGGATGCTCCCTGTATCCTATGCTGAAGGAGATAACAAAGGAAGCAGTGAAGCTCCTTTCCTTCACAGTCAGCTCTCATCATGGCGGACACGTTGACACTTCGCTTGACTCAGATCCTCCTGAGTCTGAATGTGGTCTGAGAGTGGTCCCGATCCAGGTTTCAGGTTCCTCCTTGGCCCGGATCAGGACCTCATGAAACCTGGAAACAGGAACACTGAAGGACCGGCCCAGGTCACATGACCTCCTCACTCTTCTGTGTTTTCAGTTGGCCTATCAGGTGGTGGAGCTGCAGCAGAAGATAAAGATCAAAGAATGTTTTCTGGAGGAGCAACATGCCAGGTGAGTGACACACACACACACACACCTGAACCTGTCTGCTCACCTGTCAGTGAGGGGGAGGAGCCTCACATCTGATTGGTTCCGTCTAGCCAGGTGAGATATGAACAGGTCTGACTGTGACGATGTTCTCTCTCTCTCTCTCAGGCTGTCGGAGGATGAGAGACGGGCGGACGCTGTGTTCGATGCCCGTCAGGAGCTGCAGCAGCGGGTGGAGCAGGTTCAAGGGGAGAATGGGGCGTTGAAGATGGAGTATGACGCCCTGCTGGAGCGACAGAGAGGGGCGGAGACAAGGCTCCGAGAGGAGAACCTCAGAGGAGGACACCTGCTGGAGGAGATCATGCACATGAAGAAACAGGCTGCAACACGCATGAACAGCCGCAACGAACGCAAGTCCAGGTACCTGAATGCACCACACACACCTGTTCATCACAGAGTTAACGAGGAGGTCCAGGTACCTGAACACACCGCTGCTCTGTTTTTGTCTGTTTTCAGAGCCCGTGAAGCGAACTTGCAGAAGGAGCTGCAAACTGCTGCAAAGTCAAAGGTCACCGTGGACAGGTGAGATCCACCTGCTCTCTCTTCTCTGTCAAAGACATGATGGACTGAACCTTTGAGAAATCAATGTTCAGGTACAGGTCCAGGTTCTGGTCCAGGTGTTGGTTGCACTGTTAAGACATCTTGTGTGTCTGTGGAGAAGCTTTAGCGTGATGCTCATCATGTTGGTGGTTTGGTGTTTCAGTTCCAGCGCTCCGACCTCCAGATCCACATCTCCAAAGAACCAGAACCAGGAGTCCAAAGAGAGAGGACCCACCCGACTGTTCAGGTGAGGCGAGGACACGTTCACTCCTCTGATCGTTAATATTTAAAGTGTTTGTTCACTTTTCTTTGTTCGTCTCAGGTCAGCGTCAGCCACGTCACCAAGGATCCTCACGTCCATCAAAGAACTGTTTGAGTGAGTCCAAACATCATCTCTTCTGAACAGCAACATAGAAACAATATTAACCTAACGTTACATCAATGTTTGATGTCAGCAGGAAGAGGCGGGGTCACTCTGTCTGCAGTCTGGAGGAAGATTTGATGAGTCCTGTAGGAATCTGTCTGTACGCCAGAGTCCCAGTCAGAGCCTGCCAAGTGCTGGTACTACACACTGTACTACACACTGTACACACTGTACTACACGCTATACTACACTCACTGTACCACACACTGTACTACACACTGTACTACACCCTGTACACACTGTACTACACACTATACTACACTCACTGTACCACACACTGAACCACACACTGTACACACTGTACACCACACTGTACACCACACTGTACCGCACACTGTACTCCACACTGTACTACACACTGTACTCCACACTGTACTACACACTGTACTACACACTGTACTGCACTGTACACACTGTACACCACACTGTACACCACACTGTACCGCACACTGTACTTCACACTGTACTACACACTGTACTCCACACTGTACTACACACTGTACTACACACTGTACTACACACTGTACTGCACTGTACACCACACTGTACACCACACTGTACTGCACACTGTACACCACACTGTACACCACACTGTACCACACACTGTACTACACCCTGTACACACTGTACACCACACTGTACACCACACTGTACTACACACTGTACACCACACTGTACTACACACTGTACTGCACTGTACTGCACACTGTACTGCACACTGTACACCACACTGTACTCCACACTGTACACCACACTGTACACCACACACTGTACCACACACTGTACACCACACTGTACTGCACACTGTACACCACACTGTACACCACACTGTACCGCACACTGTACTTCACACTGTACTACACACTGTACTACACACTGTACTGCACTGTACTGCACACTGTACTGCACACTGTACACCACACTGTACACCACACACTGTACCACACACTGTACTACACACTGTACTACACCCTGTACACACTGTACTGCACACTGTACTACACACTATACTACACTCACTGAACCACACACTGAACCACACACTGTACTACACACTGTACACACTGTACACCACATTGTACACCACACTGTACTGCACACTGTACTTCACACTGTACACCACACTGTACTACACACTGTACTGCACTGTACTACACACTGTACACCACACTGTACACCACACTGTACTGCACACTGTACTGCACACTGTACTACACACTGTACTACACACTGTACTACACACTGTACTGCACTGTACACCACACTGTACACCACACTGTACTGCACACTGTACTTCACACTGTACACCACACTGTACTACACACTGTACTGCACTGTACACCACACTGTACACCACACTGTACACCACACTGTACTACACACTGTACTACACACTGTACTACACACTGTACTGCACTGTACACCACACTGTACACCACACTGTACTACACACTGTACTGCACTGTACACCACACTGTACTACACACTCTGTTCCCTGCTCTCTGTCTGTCAGGAGGCCCATGAGCAAGGCATCAACGCGGTGCGATTCAGTTCCAGTTCAGACCTGTTGGCAACTGGAGGAACAGACCGGGTCATCAAACTGTGGGAGGTCCGATCAGGTACGTTCTTTCAGCGTTTTCTTCATGTTTCTTAATGTTTGTGATGATGACCTCACTGATGATGTCATCAGGCTCGCTGACTCACAGAGCGACTCTGGACGGCAGCACGGAGGGGATCACCTGTGTCGAGTTTGACACCACAGTAAGAACAACACTTGAACCAGAAGCAGAACTCTAGTCTGAGTCCAGATCAGGTGACCTCACCTAGTTTCTTCTTCAGGGTCGGAGGATCCTCGCCGCCTCTTATGACAAGTCGGCGCTGCTGTGGCGGCTGGACGACCCTGTTCCCAAGGTAACCACGATGAGCTGAGACCTGTCTGTCTCATCTGTCTGTCTCATCTGTCTGTCTCATCTGTCTGTCTCACCTGTCTCTGTCAGCTGACTCTGACAGGTCACAGCAGAAAGGTGACGGCGGCGAGGTTCAGCTCATTTCCTCATCAGGTAGTGACGGGCAGCGCCGATAGAACCATCAGACTGTGGGACCTGCAGAGAGCTGCCTGTGAGTCCCAACCTGATCATTAATGATGATTAGCTGATGATTGGCTGATTAGGTGATTAATGGTGACGTGTCTGCAGGTGTGCAGGTAACTGAAGTGGCGTCGTCCTGCAGTGACCTTGTCTGTCCTGAGAACTGTATCATCAGCGGACACTTCGACTCCAAGATCAGAGTCTGGGACACCAGGTGACACTTCAACTGTACCACACTTCAACTGTACTACACTTCAACTGTACCGCACTTCAACTGTACTGCACTTCAACTGTACTACACTTCAACTGTACCGCACTTCAACTGTACCGCACTTCAACTGTACCACACTTCACTCGTCTTCTTCATATCACCACTTCACCTCTTTTTTGATGAAGTGTTTTTTTCTCATTCATTCATTCGTCCTCGTGGGCATCGCCATGGTAACTCCCCTTCGCCCTCTGTTACCTAGCAACAGCTCAGCCCACAGAACCCTCCCCCCTCTCCTGCCTGCAGTCTGAGTAGGCTTATGATTGACAGCTCTGTCCTCCAATCACACAGCAGCATCAAGGCTCACTGCACCTGATTGGACAGTTTTGTAATGAACTGAGCGGTGATTAGTCAGATTTGAATGCTGATTGATTTAATGAAGGAGTTGAAGTGGTTAACAAACATGTCGTCATCAGGACAGTGAACTGCGTCCAGCAGCTTCCTGCTCAGGGTAAAGTCACCTCATTGGACGTCAGCTCTGACCATCGCCAGCTGCTCAGCTGTTGCCGTGACGACTGCCTCCAGCTGGTCGACCTGAGGAGGTGGAGCAACAACCGCATGTGCTTCAGGTGAGAACGTGACACGTTAACGAAGAACACGTTATCAAGGTGTGTGTTTGTCCTGATCAGCTGATCTCGTTTGTGTGCTCAGAGCCGACGGCTTCAAATGCGGCAGCGATAGCACGAAGGCGGTGATCAGGTGAGCAACCACACCAACATCCAGGTGAACGCTGACCACCTGACCACAAAGCTGTGACCAATCAGAAACCTCCGATTCTATCAGGCTAACATTAGCTCGAGCTAACACTGACCACGTCAGACATTTTTAATATTTATTTAGATAAATGACCAAAAACTCTTTAATGACTATTAATATTACCTGATGAGTCACCGGATTGGTCTGATGTATGAGCTGACTGATCAACAGTTAACATATCTGAATATGAAGTGATGAAAACAGAGTGAGGGAAGGATGGAGGAGAGATGAGAGGCTGCGTGGTTCATGTACTGCAGTTTCCATGACAACAGGAGGACCAGAATGCTTCATGTGTGCTGAGCTCTGACAGAAACATTAAATACATGAACACACACACACACACACACACACACACACACTCTCAGACGGACCGTCAGGGTTCTGTGTGAGGTTCCACACAGAACCAGAACCCATGATCAACAGCTGCTCATTATCATAAATCAGATGAAATATTAATTAGTCAGGACTCAGCAGCAGACCTCCTGATGTTTGTGTGATCAGAGACTGTGTTTGGTTAGAGGAGAACGTTCTGACAACGTTCTGTCTGTGGAGAACCTCAGATCAGAGAACGTACATGTACATAATTTAGAACATCTTTAAGGCCCAACCCGACTCGACCCAACCTGTAATGTCTAACAAGGATCCTGTGAAGTTCTGTGAAAGCTGTGATGGACTACATTTGAAAATGATGAGACCTGAACACCCCCGACTCTGACCAGACCTGTTGGTTCCTGGTATCAGATCTTTGGGTCTGGTCCACATGGTCCAGGTTCTGTAGAACCTTCAGTCTAACCCAGCGTTCTCTCTCATCAGTCCAGACGGTTGTTTCCTCGCGGCCGGATCAGCTGACGGTGCTGTTTACATCTGGAACGTCTCCACCGGGAACCTGGAGACCCGCCTACCGGACCAACACAGGTACTGTCCACGATACTGATCAGCTGATCCAGACATTTCCCGGTTTGTTTGGTTCTGTCTTGGTTTGTTTGGTTCTGTCTTGGTTTGTTTGGTTCTGTCTTGGTTTGTTTGGTTCTGTCTTAGTTTGCTTTGGTTCTGTCTTGGTTTGTTTGGTTCTGTCTTGGTTTGTTTGGTTCTGTCTTAGTTTGCTTTGGTTCTGTCTTGGTTTGTTTGGTTCTGTCTTGGTTTGTTTGGTTCTGTCTTAGTTTGCTTTGGTTCTGTCTTGGTTTGTTTGGTTCTGTCTTGGTTTGTTTGGTTCTGTCTTAGTTTGCTTTGGTTCTGTCTTGGTTTGTTTGGGTCTGTCTTAGTTTGCTTTGGTTCTGTCTTGGTTTGTTTGGTTCTGTCTTAGTTTGCTTTGGTTCTGTCTTGGTTTGTTTGGGTCTGTCTTAGTTTGCTTTGGTTCTGTCTTGGTTTGTTTGGTTCTGTCTTGGTTTGTTTGGTTCTGTCTTGGTTTGCTTTGGTTCTGTCTTGGTTTGTTTGGTTCTGTCTTGGTTTGCTTTGGTTCTGTCTTGGTTTGTTTGGTTCTGTCTTGGTTTGCTTGGTTCTGTCTTAGTTTGCTTTGGTTCTGTCTTGGTTTGTTTGGTTCTGTCTTGGTTTGTTTGGTTCTGTCTTAGTTTGCTTTGGTTCTGTTTTGGTTTGTTTGGTTCTGTCTTGGTTTGTTTGTTTCTGTCTTAGTTTGCTTTGGTTCTGTCTTGGTTTGTTTGGGTCTGTCTTGGTTTGTTTGTTTCTGTCTTAGTTTGCTTTGGTTCTGTCTTGGTTTGCTTTGGTTCTGTCTTGGTTTGTTTTGGGTCTGTCTTGGTTCATGTTTGCAGTCTTGCAGTCCAGGTTAATTAGAAACCACAGTGGCCCGTGGATGGTTCTCTGAGGGTCTCCTTGTGTTCTCGTACATTTAAATGTGGTCCTGTTCCTTTAATAACGCCGTCCTCTTCCTGTCTGTCTTCAGTTCGTCCATCAGCGCTGTGTCCTGGTCTCTGTCCGGTGAATACGTTGTCAGCGTGGATAAGAGTCGGCTCGCCGTCCTCTGGAGCGACATCTGAAACTACGACGAGGTCACGAAAAGACTCAAACTGATCTGAGAGCTGTTGAAGGAAACAGACGCTCACTGCCTTTTCTCATTTTTCTAACACGAACTTCAACTAAAAACTGAAACAACAGAGACACAAACAACTACCTGAACTTTAAACAGCAGAATAACGAAATAAAAACATTAAACAAATGTTATAGGAACATTATAAATATGGATATTTTCTGTGGTTCTTAAGGAAACAGATTTTTAGACAAGGCTGACCTGAGGTCAGATTTCTGCAGCTTACCTGAGACTTCATTTAATGAACGTTCTCTACGAGGACACCAGACAAACGTTTTCTGAACGTTTCAAACCTCTCAAACATAAACTGAACTTCAGTTCTTCTAGTCAGGATTTAAAAGATGAGGGCGTCCTCGCGGTCTTTCTTAGTCCTGGCTCTGATCCAAGTCCAGTGTCGATTCTCTGCTAGTCCAGTCCAGTTTATTTTGACTCATACGTAATAATTATGTACATAATTTAATCTGGCTCACTTAACGAGAACTTCTTGATCCAAAGAAACATGAACCCGGTTTGGAAGCTCAGCTGGATTCAGATCCTAAAGAACATTTTGTGTACTCAAAGGTCAGGTTCAGGTTCAGGGTTCAGGTTCGGGTTCAGGTTCAGGTGGTTTTAATACTGACCTTCTGTTTGTTTGTCTGTTTTTATTATTTTATTATTTATTTGATGATTCCTTGTTTGTTTTTTAGGTCATGTGACCTTCAGGGGATTTAAAGGGACCTTTGTAAACAGACGAGAGACAAACTGCTGGTCCAGAATCAGAGCAGCCTGTCAGTCTAAGCTGAGGGCAATAAACGCTGGCACATGATGTACTAATTCAGGTTTAAGAAATGTTCAGACAACGTTAATGAGAGAAGTTAAATGAAACATAACGGTCTGAATTTTTTTGTGAGATGACTTCACTTCCCGTATTAAACACAAAGCTAAATAAATGCTAACATTGACGTGTTAGCGCCCCCAACAGGCCAAAACAAACATCAGTTATCTGAGTCAGGAGGTGGCTTTGTTCTGGGTATAAGATTACCTGGATCTTGTGCACGAGAGTCAAACTGCTAGCTTCCTGTTTAGCCTTCCGCTAACTTGTTGTTAGCTATGAGCTAGCTAGCCGCTAGGTGCTAATCAAAGTTACGACTACATGTTAACCTGGTGACCGATTTTTAGTTACGTCTGGCACGTAATGAAACTTCTCTTAGTTCACAACGTTAACCCTGAGAGCTTTATTTTGAAAGTCTGACAGGATGTTTGCTGCGCTAACGATGGAGGGACAGTGTTCAGATGAATTAATTATCAGTTTGAACTCTTCATGTTGGACCTCAGCAGTTTGTCTTTTCTTTAATAATTGACACTGTTCTGTCTTCATGTTGTTTACATTCTGCTGCTGTAACTTAATGAGCTGTTCGATTTCTAATAAACTTGTTTAACCTTCAACCTGTCGTCACCTCAGATATTTAAAACTTGACGACACCGCCGCCGCGGGCTGTTTCACGCCGTGGTCATTAATGAAGAAACAGGAAGCAGCTGCTGCCTCAACCTCAATGACCTACACACACTGAACACACTGCCAACAGATACCAGAGACCAGAACTTTGACCAGAACCCAGGAAGAAAACCACCTGGACCTTCAGGTTCTGGTCTGGCTGGGGAAGGTAGACACTGATGCTAGCTCATAGCGCTAGCTGCAGTGCTGATGCACGCTCGCTATTGAAAACCACAAAACAGATGTTTAGCTTCTTATCATTTAATACATGAGCTCCAGCTGCTCAGTTTGTTAGCCGGGCTGCCCGGACTGTGAGCCCAGAGCTCTGGGGGAGTTTGTACCGCAGGCCCGGGGTGCTGATGGGGAGCTGGTGTTGTGCCAGAACCGGAGCTGAACAAGCGGGAAATGTAACCGGGCCCAGCAGTCAGCAGCTTCTATGGACATGATGGCAGAGGAGCAGAGAGTGAAGAGGACGCTGACGGAGGAAGCTAAGAAGAGAAAAGGAGAGAGATGTTTTGATCCATACATGTAATAATTTTGTCTCCTTTCAGAATTTGTCCATTTATAATCTTCATGTCTTTAATTCCTGAAGGTCGGGTGGAGCCGATGGAGGTCGGAGTCCAGCTGTCTTTGTGACTTTCATGTCAAACTGAAATAAGAGCTGACCGCCGGCTGTTTGCATGTTTTAACACATTTTACTGCTAATGAGTCTGAGAGGAGGGAAGGAGGGAGGGGAGGAGGGAGGAGATGGAGGGAGGAGGGGGAGTTAAAGAGGAGGAGCGGTGTATTCAGTTGTCTGTTTGGTCGGAGCTCAGATGGAGGTTTTTCCTCCTGCTGAGGAGAATCTGACGGCATGACGACGACTTCCTGAGACACACACACACACACACACATTCTCCTCTCAGTTTCCACGGTGACGGCATCCCTCCATCCTCCCCTTCCTCCACCTCCTCCATCATCTCTCAGTCCGGCTGCTGTCGGCTCGTCTGTGTCGTCAGGATGGTGGATAAAGGAACCAGGTAAGACCGGACCTCTGTGCGCGCGCGCGTGTGTGTGTGTGTGTGTGTTTATTTGTTTATGGTTCTGTGGAGGTTCCTCAGAGAACCTTTAAAGCACACACACAGGATGTTAAGATGTATGTGTGTGTGTGTTCTGTTGGAGTGCGTTGTTGTAACGTTACATAACGTTCTGTCAGAACCTCCAGTGGGTGACGTGTGTGTGTGTGTGTGTGTGTGTGTGTGTGTGTAAGAGAGAGCGCATGATTGCTTTATTTTGATAGTACAGATGGACAGGAAACATGCAGTCTGTAGGAGAGTAAGGAGAGTAATCAGATTACTCACCAGTGTCTTTGAGTTAACAAACGCGAGTTGTAATCATGATCGCACGGCGTGTTCATGTGTTTTATCTTCCTGTTTTTTACAGTGTAATCCGTGTTTTAAATCACATGTATGTTACCTGATATCTGAGGGGGAGGAGCTTTGACTTTTGCTAACCAGTCACAAGAGACCTGGATGTGAGGTCACACTGACCTCCGTTGAGTTTTGGTCGCCGTGTTTGACTGTATAAGTCGTGAAGTTGCGAATGTTTATGTCACATGACTGATTAGCTGCTTCCTCATGGCTCTCATGGCCCCACACAGATCGGACGTAACCTGATGAAACAAACACAAATGTCTGATCTACTTCCTGTTTCCTGTTTGGACTAGAGAATTTGGCGCCACCTGTTCCTGATCTTATGAACTGGCCAAATAACTGTGACTACCTGTTGTCTCCTTGTTGGCTCCTTGTTGTCTCCTTGTTGGCTCCTTGTCTCCTTGTTGTCTCCTTGCTTGTCTCCTTGTTGGCTCCTTGTCTCCTTGTTGGTTCCTTGTCTCCTTGTTGTCTCCTTGTTGGTTCCTTGTCTCCTTGTTGGCTCCTTGTTGTCTCCTTGCTTGTCTCCTTGTTGGCTCCTTGTTGTCTCCTTGCTTGGTTCCTTGTTGGCTCCTTGTTGTCTCCTTGCTTGGTTCCTTGTTGGCTCCTTGTTTTCTCCTTGCTTGGTTCCTTGTTGTCTCCTTGTTGTCTCCTTGCTTGGTTCCTTGTTGGCTCCTTGTTGTCTCCTTGTTTGGTTCCTTGTTGGCTCCTTGTTGCCTCCTTGCTTGGTTCCTTGTTGGCTCCTTGTTGTCTCCTTGTTGGCTCCTTGTTGTCTCCTTGCTTGTCTCCTTGTTGGCTCCTTGTTGTCTCCTTGCTTGGTTCCTTGTTGGCTCCTTGTTGCCTCCTTGCTTGGTTCCTTGTTGGCTCCTTGTTGGCTCCTTGTTGGCTCCTTGTCTCCTTGTTGGCTCCTTGTTGTCTCCTTGCTTGTCTCCTTGTTGGCTCCTTGTTGTCTCCTTGCTTGGTTCCTTGTTGTCTCCTTGTTGTCTCCTTGGTTGGTTCCTTGTTGGCTCCTTGTTGTCTCCTTGCTTGGTTCCTTGTTGGCTCCTTGTTGTCTCCTTGCTTGGTTCCTTGTTGGCTCTTTGTTGTCTCCTTGCTTGGTTCCTTGTTGGCTCCTTGTTGTCTCCTTGCTTGGCTCCTTGTTGTCTCCTTGCTTGGTTCCTTGTTGGCTCCTTGTTGTCTCCTTGCTTGGCTCCTTGTTGCCTCCTTGCTTGGTTCCTTGTTGGCTCCTTGTTGTCTCCTTGTTGGCTCCTTGTCTCCTTGTTGGCTCCTTGTTGCCTCCTTGCTTGGTTCCTTGTTGGCTCCTTGTTGGCTCCTTGTCTCCTTGTTGGCTCCTTGTTGTCTCCTTGCTTGTCTCCTTGTTGGCTCCTTGTTGTCTCCTTGCTTGGTTCCTTGTTGTCTCCTTGTTGTCTCCTTGGTTGGTTCCTTGTTGGCTCCTTGTTGTCTCCTTGCTTGGTTCCTTGTTGGCTCCTTGTTGTCTCCTTGCTTGGTTCCTTGTTGGCTCCTTGTTGTCTCCTTGCTTGGTTCCTTGTTGGCTCCTTGTTGTCTCCTTGCTTGGCTCCTTGTTGTCTCCTTGCTTGGTTCCTTGTTGGCTCCTTGTTGTCTCCTTGCTTGGCTCCTTGTTGCCTCCTTGCTTGGTTCCTTGTTGGCTCCTTGTTGTCTCCTTGTTGGCTCCTTGTCTCCTTGTTGGCTCCTTGTTGTCTCCTTGCTTGTCTCCTTGTTGGCTCCTTGTTGTCTCCTTGCTTGGTTCCTTGTTGTCTCCTTGTTGTCTCCTTGGTTGGTTCCTTGTTGGCTCCTTGTTGTCTCCTTGCTTGGTTCCTTGTTGGCTCCTTGTTGTCTCCTTGGTTGGTTCCTCATTGGCTCCTTGCTGGCATCTGAAGGAGGAACGAGCTCAGACGGACACGATGTTCGGTTGAATCTGGTTTGATCTGGATTGACTTGTAGAGGAAACCATTTCTAACATTTCTGGTTCTGGTTCTTGATGAAGACTTGAACTATCTACAACATGAAGTGTGCTGAACGCTGCCCCCTGCAGGACACATCTGATGTCAAATCATGAAGTTTTGACCCCTCCAGGACTCCATATGGCTTCTTTTTGTTGTAACGTGTCTGTTCATCAGAACCAGAGCCAACAGACAGGCTTCAGTTTGGACTGAGGACTGGGGGGTCGTGGTGATCCTGATGAGCTGGATTCAGATCCGGTGTTTAAAGATGGTCCCTCAGTGGTTTATCAAAGTTCTCATGAGCTGAACTTTTTGTGTCCAACGTGTTTGTAACAGAAATGTTTAACAGAAGTTGTGAAGTCGATCCGGTTCCACTCAGGATCAGGACCGGATCAGTTTTAGTTCTCTGCTCTGCAGCGTTGAAGCTGTTTGTGTTTTCAGGCTGAACTGATCCTCGAGAGTCACACGAGGAGAATATTAATGAGAACAGAGAGAGGTCAGACATACAGAACAGATCCACTGATTCACTACGGGGAGGAGGAGGAGGTCCAGGTTTTAGACAGTCTGTGAGGACGTCACAGAGACTACGTCCAGGTTTTAGACAGTCTGCGGGGACGTCACAGAGACTACGTCCAGGTTTTAGACAGTGTGTTTGTCTCTTTCAGTCTTTTAGTTTTACGTTGTCTTGTTAATTTTCTCTCAGATCTATGACAGCAGAGATTAAACTGACTGGAGAGACTCAGGACGACAGACAGGAGGACAGACAGGAGGACAGAGGACAGAGGACAGACAGGAGGACAGAGGACAGACAGGAGGACAGACAGGAGGACAGAGGACAGACAGGAGGACAGACAGGAGGACAGAGGACAGAGGACAGACAGGAGGACAGACAGGTGTGAACGAGCCTGTTTGTGATGAAACGAGTTCAGACGTTCGTTTCCTCTCAGGAGCCGATCTGATAACTTTACTGATCACCTGACTTCATCATGAGATCAATACTTTGATTTATGATCAGAAGCCTGCTCAACTGAACACAGTCACCTGGACTGCAGTGTGTCGGTGTGTTGGTGTGCAGGTGTCAGTGTGTAGTTGTGTTGTTGTGTAGTTGTGTAGTTGTGCAGGTGTCAGTGTGTAGTTGTGCTGGTGTGTTGTTGTGCAGGTGTCAGTGTGTAGTTGTATAGTTGTGCTGGTGTGTTGTTGTGCAGGTGTCAGTGTGTAGTTGTGTTGGTGTGTTGGTGTGCAGGTGTCAGTGTGTAGTTGTGTAGTTGTGTTGGTGTGCAGGTGTCAGTGTGTAGTTGTGTAGTTGTGTTGGTGTGCAGGTGTCAGTGTGTAGTTGTGTAGTTGTGTTGGTGTGTTGTTGTGCAGGTGTCAGTGTGTAGTTGTGTAGTTGTGTTGGTGTTCAGGTGTCAGTGTGTAGTTGTGTAGTTGTGTTGGTGTGTAGTTGTGCAGGTGTCAGTGTGTAGTTGTGCAGGTGTCAGTGTGTAGTTGTGTAGTTGTGTTGGTGTGCAGGTGTCAGTGTGTAGTTGTGTTGGTGTGTTGTTGTGCAGGTGTCAGTGTGTAGTTGTGTTGGTGTGTTGTTGTGCAGGTGTCAGTGTGTAGTTGTGCAGGTGTCAGTGTGTAGTTGTGTTGTTGTGCAGGTGTCAGTGTGTAGTTGTGCAGGTGTCAGTGTGTAGTTGTGTTGTTGTGTTGTTGTGCAGGTGTCAGTGTGTAGTTGTGTTGGTGTGTTGTTGTGCAGGTGTCAGTGTGTAGTTGTGTTGGTGTGTTGTTGTGCAGGTGTCAGTGTGTAGTTGTGTAGTTGTGCAGGTGTCAGTGTGTAGTTGTGTTGTTGTGCAGGTGTCAGTGTGTAGTTGTATAGTTGTGCTGGTGTGTTGTTGTGCAGGTGTCAGTGTGTAGTTGTGTTGGTGTTCAGGTGTCAGTGTGTAGTTGTGTAGTTGTGTTGGTGTGTAGTTATGCAGGTGTCAGAGTGTAGTTGTGTTGGTGTGCAGGTGTCAGTGTGTAGTTGTGTAGTTGTGTAGTTGTGTTGGTGTGCAGGTGTCAGTGTGTAGTTGTGTAGTTGTGTAGTTGTGTTGGTGTGCAGGTGTCAGTGTGTAGTTGTGTAGTTGTGTTGGTGTTCAGGTGTCAGTGTGTAGTTGTGTAGTTGTGTAGTTGTGTTGGTGTGCAGGTGTCAGTGTGTAGTTGTGTAGTTGTGTTGGTGTGCAGGTGTCAGTGTGTAGTTGTGTAGTTGTGTTGGTGTGCAGGTGTCAGTGTGTAGTTGTGTAGTTGTGTTGGTGTGCAGGTGTCAGTGTGTAGTTGTGTTGTTGTGTAGTTGTGTTGTTGTTCAGGTGTCAGTGTGTAGTTGTGTTGGTGTGCAGGTGTCAGTGTGTAGTTGTGCAGGTGTCAGTGTGTAGTTGTGTAGTTGTGTTGTTGTGCAGGTGTCAGTGTGTAGTTGTGCAGGTGTGTTGTTGTGCAGGTGTCAGTGTGTAGTTGTGCAGGTGTCAGTGTGTAGTTGTGTTGGTGTGTTGTTGTGCAGGTGTCAGTGTGTAGTTGTGCAGGTGTGTTGTTGTGCAGGTGTCAGTGTGTAGTTGTGCAGGTGTGTTGGTGTGCAGGTGTCAGTGTGTAGTTGTGTAGTTGTGTTGTGCAGGTGTCAGTGTGTAGTTGTGTAGTTGTGTTGGTGTGTAGTTGTGCAGGTGTCAGTGTGTAGTTGTGTAGTTGTGTTGGTGTTCAGGTGTCAGTGTGTAGTTGTGTAGTTGTGTAGTTGTGTTGGTGTGTAGTTGTGCAGGTGTCAGTGTGTAGTTGTGTAGTTGTGTTGGTGTGCAGGTGTCAGTGTGTAGTTGTGTAGTTGTGTAGTTGTGTTGGTGTGCAGGTGTCAGTGTGTAGTTGTGTTGGTGTGCAGGTGTCAGTGTGTAGTTGTGTAGTTGTGTTGGTGTGCAGGTGTCAGTGTGTAGTTGTGTAGTTGTGTTGGTGTGCAGGTGTCAGTGTGTAGTTGTGTAGTTGTGTTGGTGTGCAGGTGTCAGTGTGTAGTTGTGTTGTTGTGTAGTTGTGTTGTTGTTCAGGTGTCAGTGTGTAGTTGTGTAGTTGTGTTGGTGTGCAGGTGTCAGTGTGTAGTTGTGTAGTTGTGTTGTTGTGCAGGTGTCAGTGTGTAGTTGTGCAGGTGTCAGTGTGTAGTTGTGTAGTTGTGTTGTGCAGGTGTCAGTGTGTAGTTGTGCAGGTGTCAGTGTGTAGTTGTGCAGGTGTCAGTGTGTAGTTGTGTTGGTGTGTTGTTGTGCAGGTGTCAGTGTGTAGTTGTGTAGTTGTGCAGGTGTGTTGTTGTGTTGGTGTGTTGTTGTGCAGGTGTCAGTGTGTAGTTGTGCAGGTGTGTTGTTGTGCAGGTGTGAGTCAGTTTGGGTGTCGGGGGAGTGTTTAGTTGACAGCGATCAGATATTGATCAGTCAGTGAAGAGCCAATCGAAGCTTCAGACAAACACACTTACACACACTTCATTTACTGCCAGCTCACACTTCACATTTAAACCAGCTGACTCGTCCGTGTTTGTCATCATCCGCTGACACTGACCAGAGACGCTGCATGTATCCAACCGACGCCAGCAGTTTCCTGTCAGATCAGCCTGAGAGTTCAGATGTTACCCAAGACGTTAGCCAGCAAGCTAACATTAGCCAGCTACAACACACCATGACAGGTTGGGGTTAGGACATGTGACATGTTCTCAGTGATCTGAGCTTTCACTCTGGACCAGAGACCTGGATGTGACGTCACGCTGAAGATGAACGGTCCAAACGGTGCAGAGTCCTCTGTGTGTCCCGTGTTGACCTAACGGTGAATTTGACTTTGTTACTTAAATGAATTAAATGATGTCCCAAATCCTGATGGTGTGAAAGCTGACTGACTGAACTGACACAGCACGACGACCATTGATCATTGATCATTGATCACTAGCTCTTGAACCTCTCTGGCTTTGTGCTCGTCGATGTTTCATCTTTTAAATTCGTGATTGGAGATTTTGAGTCTTGAGCGTCTCCCTGCTCAGATTTAATTGGACTAATTGCAGAGACGATGATGGCGAGCAGGTAATCGCATGCTGAGCGAGCTCCCATGAGGCTCTGCGGTTTCCGGTTGCTGCTGCTGATTGATGAAGGTCCATTCAGGAGGAAGCTGAAAGCTAATGGAGGCACAGCAGCTAATTTATGACAGCATTAACACAGAGCGGACCGGAGGGGGCGGCGTGGAGGGGTAATAATGTCAGACAGCATTAGACCGAGGCTCGGAGCCAGGAAACTGAAGAAGATGATGATGATGAAGAGCGACAGCAGGACTCCCCACTGAGACACAGCTTCTCTCTGTTTGTCTGTGAGGACATTTGACAAAGTGAAGACATCTTTAAAACAATAAAAAATGATTGACAATTATGGAAAAATAAAACAGAGACGTCTTATGGAAAGTAACGATGACATCTTTGGATGGAGACAATTTAAAAAGAGAGAAAACATTTCTTAAAGGTTTCAAACGAGGTAAAACAGGATGACTGTTGGACATTTATGGAACATACTTGGGAAATGAAGACGTCCTATGAGATGAAGTTGTGTCGTCGGGTTTTATGACGTAAAGTTTTATGATTTTATTTCTGGAAAATCTGAAGCAAACAACAGGAAATCAGATATTTTTGGGTTAACGGGGACGCTTCAGTTGGACGGACACTTTTGGACATTTTAATCAACATATTTGTAAAATGAAGATTAGTCTGGTGATTTTTGAACTTAATCAGCCAATCAGACACAAGAATTTTATTCAGGCTGCAATAATAAGAATAGTAAATATCTAATCATATAAGTTTGTAAAATAAAACATTTATCTGAACAGTTTGTGAACAGAAACATTTTGTGGTGTGTCCACTGAGATATGAACAAACAAGGAAACACATCTGGAAATATGACAATAAATGATATGAAATATATTTTTGGTCGACACTGAGCTGCTTTTCTTTCTGTTTATTCTCAGAGTGTTTAAGAAAGCCAGTCCTAATGGAAAGGTGAGTCCTCGTTTTACTGATTGGCTGTTTGAACTGACAGCTGTGTTCTGATTGGTTGATCTGATCGCTGTGTTTCTTCCTCAGCTCACTGTCTATCTAGGAAAGAGAGACTTTGTGGACCACGTGGACCTGGTGGAGCCAGTCGGTGAGATCAGTTTTTAATTATATTAATTATTAACATCCATAAGATGATGTGTGTTCCTGATTGGTCGTTCTGTGATGATGATAAACTGTCAGTCAGAACTTTGTGTCTTTTCTTTCTGCAGACGGCGTCGTCCTGATTGACCCCGAGTACCTGAAGGAGAGGAAAGGTGACGGATCCAGATGAAGCTTGTTTTAAGTCGAATTTCCTGTTTAACAACTTTATTTAGAGAAAAATATTCTGATTTAAATCTATATTCGGTCGTCAAACCCTGGAATCAACATCAGTTTGTAACTGTAAAAACATCTTGCAGGTTGTGGAGTTCCTCAGGGTATCGTTCTGGATCCTCTATTCTTTCTATTATAAAGATTTCAAGGAACATTTAATGAATATGTTTTAGTGAAAAGGTCCAGGATATGTTTAGCTTAGCTTAGCACAAACACTATTCATGCTGATATGTTCATGTATCAGGATGTTAACGTGTCTTTTTGCCCCCATCAGTGTTCGTGACTCTGACCTGTGCGTTCCGGTACGGTCGGGAGGATTTGGACGTCCTCGGTTTGACGTTTCGGAAAGACCTGTTTGTGGCGAACGTCCAGGCGTTTCCTCCGCTGCCCGAAGAGAAGAGTCTGACTCGTCTTCAGGAACGCCTGATCAAAAAACTGGGAGAACACGCCCACCCGTTCACGTTCGAGGTACTGAGTCAGTTCAGTAATTAAGTTACTAACCAGTTTCAGGTCTCGGTGGAAACCTTAAAATGGTTTTGTAGATTTTAACTCGGGAGATTGTTGGGATGGTTCTTTAAAGGTTCTTTGGTTCTACAAGGAGCTGTGACCAGATGAAGAACCTCTTTATTTAGGGGATGTGAAGGACTAAAGGTTCTTCATCTGTTCAGATTTCATTATTTCTTAGGTTATAATTATTGATGATGAAGTTGCAGCAGGTAAAAATGGAGCTCAGTTTAATGACTTTTTTTATTCTATCTTCTAATGAAATAAATGTTGTGGAGTCATTTCACAAAACTGATTAAACTCGTGAGTTGATTTAATGTTTCACAGCAGAATGAAATAATAACTCATTATCTCCTCCAGGCTGTCGGGGATAATTAGTTAATTGCACATTTATGAGTTCATGCTCAAAGACCTCCTGTGGCTACTATGATGAATAAAAACCTCGAAAGACGATTTTTATTGGCTGCTCTGTTTTTAGCCACCACTGACAAAAGAAATAAATAAAGTTGAAATTAAGCAGAAGGCTCAGGTGGAATATTAATGAGGAATCAGTTGATTTGTTTGTCAGCTGGTTGGTGCTTCAAACACTGATGAGTAACTCATTTGTTTAAGTGACAGATGAGACGTTGTGACTGATAATAAACTGGAAGTAATTATTTTTATGCTTCCCTTCATGTGTTTGCAGATCCCTCTGAACCTGCCGTGCTCTGTCACCCTGCAGCCGGGCCCTGAGGACACCGGGAAGGTAAAGACTTCTCTCCACATTTTTTCATCCTCGCTGAAAAACTACTCAAAGAAATGAACGTGAACTCTGAGAAGTGATTTTTGTTCCCGTGTGTTCAGGCCTGTGGCGTGGACTTTGAGGTGAAAGCTTTCTGTGCAGAAAATGTGGAAGAAAAGATCCACAAAAGGTAAAAGTGAGTGTGCAGCAGCTCGACCCCGAGAGACTCCAGACATGAATTATGAATGAAAGTGAGATCACTCGTGCATTAGCGGCTTCCTGCTGCTGATGATCCAGACTTCACGTCAGGGTCCCGTTGATGGTGATGTTGTTGTTGCAGGAACTCGGTCCGTCTGGTGATCCGGAAGGTGCAGTATGCTCCAGAGAAACCGGGTCCTCAGCCCACCGCAGAAACCACCAGACAGTTCCTGATGTCGGACAAACCTCTGCACCTGGAGGCCTCGCTGGACAAAGAGGTACGAGTCCTGAACCGTGACGGACCGTGAACACCAGTACACACTTCAGCCAGAAAATGCACAACAGGAAGTACAGATAGTTTCACTGTTGTCGTCAAGAGTGAGAATAGAGAGACAATATGGACATCACAAAGAATACGACGTTCTTTGAGCTGGAAGGTCAGAGATCCTCACACATGCAAAGTTTGACCATGGAGCTTCACCTGAAGATCTCAGGTAGTTCCGAGGTTCTGATCCTGAGGAGTAGATCCTCATCCTGGACAAAGACTGTCCACAGGACCTCCACTGAAAACCAGCCAACCACTCGACATAATTTACAACTCAAACTCTTGGCTGCTTCTCATAATGAGTCACAGCTGCGATAAAACGAGCTGTAAACTGTGACATTAATCATGGATCAAGGAAGACGCACAGCGTAAAACAAAATGTAAAATAAGTTTTACAGTGTAGTGATCGAATGTGTCAGCACATAAATATTTACTCAGACCAATCAAACTGCGACTGTTCTGTTCTCTGTCATCTCATTGGTTGGTTGTTCATGTCAGTGTAAAGCAAATCATCATCAAGAGTTCATCGTCTTAAGACCCGCCCCCTTTTCCGTGTGCTCCAATCACAGTTGAGTTGCGTGTGCTACGTGTTAGCTACATGCATATGTTTGGTTTATTCTCAGATTTATTATCACGGGGAACCGATCAGCGTCAACGTCCACGTCACCAACAACACCAACAAGACGGTGAAGAAGATGAAGATCTCTGGTGGGTCGGCGCTCCTGTTCCTGTGTCTGTCCGTCTGTTTGAGGAGGTACTGATTATTGATTTGTCTCCACAGTTCGACAGTATGCAGATATCTGCCTGTTCAACACGGCACAGTACAAATGCCCGGTGGCCACCGAGGAGTCAGAGTGAGTTTGCATGAAGTTCTCAGTTCCGGAGCTTCTGACCCGGGTCCACGTGGTTCTGGGTTCAGGTGCTGAAGTTACAGTAAAGATATCTTTCTGTCCTCAGTGACGTCGTCACTCCCAGCTCCACTTTCTGCAAAGTTTTCACTCTCACTCCGTTTCTGGCCAACAACCGGGAGAAACGAGGCCTCGCTCTGGACGGAAAACTGAAGCACGAGGACACGAACCTGGCCTCCAGCACACTGTGAGTCCAACCGGCTTCATGCCAGGACCGGATCGGAAGCTGAAACTGAATTATTTCTGTTAATTTAGGGCCATAAAATGGATGATTACCAGCTCAGTGTAATCAGGAGGAAACCTGGAACTGATCCGAGCTCATAAAATCAGTTTGACAGGACGAATTCACCAAATATTCAACTTCCAACTTAAGCTGCAGCTGTTTGACAGTCCACATACAGAGACAGTGCAGTGTGACTGGTCTGACCGAATACTTTCTGTCCTGTCAGGTTAAGAGAAGGAGCCAATAAGGAGATCCTCGGCATCATCGTGTCGTACAAAGTCAAAGTGAAGCTGGTCGTGTCCCGAGGCGGGTCAGTACGCTCAGTTCACTGTATACACATGAAGTCCGACATTTCTGCTCTGTGACTTTATATATTACTCGCTTCATACAGTACTCTGTGTGCTAATAACACACACCATGGAGTGTGTACTCGAGTACTTCTGACACTGAGACGAACAAATTAAATGTCGTCAAGAGAATAAAGCTGATGTATGAGCAGATAACTGACAGATAAGGTCACAAAGAATACGACGTCCTCTGAAGGTCAGAGATCCTCACACATGCACAGTTTGACCATGGAGCTTCACCTGAAGCTCTCAGGTAGTTCACAGAGACTGTCCACACAGACTGTCCACGTACGTTATTTTGTGGACTGACGTAAATTTAAAGCTCAGTTTGTGTGTGACTGTGAATGTAACAGATATTCGGTGTTTCCCCTGTATTCAGAAACAAACCCGCGTGCGCGTTGACACCATGACAGTTGATAGCATCATCAGAAATGAGTAGGAAGTCTGTGCTGCTGCTGCTGTGAAGCTGAAGTCTTAAATGTTCATTGATTTCAGGCTCCTGGGAGATCTGGCAGCAAGGTAACCTTTCACTTTCACGTCACTGAGATCATGGATGAACTGAGATTTACACATGTCACCTGAACGTCTCATCGCAGTGATGAATGTGTTTAATAAAGCTGCGTTCACGTGCTGATCTGTTTTTCCAGTGACGTCTCTGTGGAGCTGCCGTTCACATTAATGCACCCCAAGCCGCTGGAAGAATCCATCTACAGAGACGGTCAGTGCCTCTGTCCTTGGTCCAGAGGTTGTGTTGTGACCAGGACACAACCTCTGGACCTGGTCTAGCCGTGTAGTAATCAGATTACTTTCACATTGTGCTCCTGATGTCTTATCATGCTCTCTCTCTCTCTGCAGCTCCAGATGAAGCTCAGATCGACACAAACCTGATTGAGTTTGACACAAAGTAAGCAGCCGTCTCTCTTCCTGTCTGTCTCTCCTCCTGTCTGTCTCTCTTCCTGTGATGTGATTGGCCGCGCTCTGGTTTACGGCCTCGTCGATATTCCTGACAGCAGAGAGGGCTTTCCTCTCGTCTCCAGAGTCTTTTAATGCGTCTTAATGTTGCTGCTGCAGGAAATGAGCTGTGAGCTGGAAACTCTTCCTGCTGTCAGCAGAGAGCCCAAACCTCCGAGTGCAGCACGTCTGCAGTTTACAGCTCGTTACTCCAGACACACACTGACGAGGCTTTGTCCACCACAGAGCACCAGCAGGACTTTGATTGGACTTAACCTAAAACTGAAGTTTCCATTTCATTTTGGATTCTGACAAACGTTCAGTTAACGTTCAACAACCTGTAACAAACAAATCAGTTCATAGATTTAGATCTCAGCTAGGCTAGGCTAACAGTTCCCCCTGCTTATGCTAAGCTAACAGCTAACTACATTACTGTGATGTTATAGACAGGAGCTGTGTCTCACTTCAGATAATGCAGTACTCTGTGTACTCTGAGTACTTCTACCTTCGAGTACAGACGATGTGAACTTGCACATGTCCAGCTCAGGTACTGACCCGTCAGACACACGGTTACACAGGACGGACACACTCAGTTAGCGGGTTAGCTGACCGGTTAGCCTGCTCAAGGTTCATTAATGTTGTGTAAATTAAACTTTGTGAATAAATAGTCAGACATATTTTAAAATATTATCAAACCGTAATTTAATGATGAAACTTTTACAGTGTAACATTTGCACACTTTAAAACTGCCAAATCAGAACAACTAAACTTTTTATTTATTTAATTTATTCTCAGCTAAGAGACAAAAAAGGTCGAGGTCAGCAGGAAGTCGACTTCTGTTTACTTTATTTTCAGTCACATGATTCGTTTCCAGTTTTTTGACATTTTGGCTGTGTCCGAAATCACTCACTCATTCCCTACTCCCTACTCCCTACATAGGGAAATAAATGTAGTGGACTATATAGTGAGCTCAACAGAAAACAATTTCGGACACTATCGGACACTTCTCTTGGCGCCGCTAATTACGCCATCTCTGTCGCACAATTAAAACGTACCGCATTAACGTCGTCTTCGTCGTATATGCTGTTCGTTTTACACTTTTCAATTAATGTAGGAGGCCATTTAAACTGACTTATTTTGAACATGTGAATAAAATAAATAGAATGAACTGGCCGCGCGCCTGTTTTTTTTATGTGTGTTTGTTTCACGCCTGTCATCCATCCATCCGCCTGTTCATCTAAGTACGAGCAATTCCCCGGGAAAAATCACTTAGCGTTATTATAGAAAACTCTCGTAGCGCTATCGAAATGCCGTCTACTACTAGTCTGGTTGTGTTTGTATTATCAATGATTCAATTATTGATGATCAGGAGGAGAATTAGTGCCGTATTTATTTTCGCGATCGTCAATTTTCGCGCTCAGAGAGCTTCTGGCAATGCATGATGGGATATCTTGCTCCAGTTAGTGACCATCGGATGTTCACTACATTTCGCGGTGAATTGTGGGATACATTCAGTGCACTATATCGTGGACACTAAACATTCGGACACCACTACAAAATGGCGTGCTCACTATATAGTGCACTATATAGGGGTTAGGGGGTAGTTTCGGACACAGCCTTTGTTTGAATTAACTCCTCCCCCCTTCTCCCCTCCCCCCTCTCCCTCAGCGATGATGACATCATCTTTGAAGATTTTGCCCGCCAGCGGCTGATCGGGGCGAAGGACGACAAGGACGAGGACGAGGAGCCGGTGGACTCGCCCAAACTGGACGACAGATAAAGGCGCAGAGCGTCGCCGCCGTCACCACCGCTGCTGTTGTTGTTTCGCTGCTGTTTGTAGTGTGGAGCTAACGGAGGTCACCTTTAGGTCCGGACACCCCGGAAACACTCGGCGGACGGTGCCGTGTTTGTGTTCTCGTTCATGTTCGTCCTCTCTCTGCGTCCTGCTAGAATACTGCAGCGTAGACGTCAGTTGTGTTTTCAGACGGAGCAGCTCTCCACTCCTTCGCCGACCAGCCGGAGACTCGACCCGGCGAGCACGGCGTCGTACTGACGGCTGGTAGCATGCCTCTAATGTCACTTTGTTCTATGTGTTTCCATTAGGGAGCGAGCAGGAGTAACGTTGTGTTGAGATTAGTTTCGATGTGTCGTATCAGAGGGTCTTCATAAACACTGCCAACACTTTGGGTCCATCTGGATGGACTTCAGCCTTCAGACGGACGGTTTTGTTAACGGTCGGCGAAGCTGCAGAGCGCCGGAGGAAGAGTCCCGACCCACCGAGAGGATCCGGGAGAGCGCCACCTGTCAGCCGAGAGGAACCGGTGGCCTCGTTTGCATGAAATACATCCATACTTTGTATGATTTATTAACGTCATAATACTCAGCATCTATAGAGGACGGCCCAGACACGTGCTGATCATTTTACGAATCATCGGCAGAGTTTAGATCCGACCAATCACAGAAGAGATCGTTAAAACTGCGAAGTGAGTCTCGGCACTCTCAGCGTGCAGCGACTGTTGATGATTCAGAAAATGATCGTCAGGGAAGTGAAGTTTGCCCCTCCATGAGTCAGTGTGTTATTAGTACCGTGTATGTGTGTGATGATGTCATAGGTCACCTGACCGACTGAATGAAATCATCAAAAACACCTGAAACATCTTTATTATTTGGACAAATATTGGCTTTTATTTTGATAGGGCCAGGAAGTAACCCTGTATATTCCACTGCATCTTAAATAAAAGGACGTTTGTGGCAACCTGTGCGAGTTTCTGAAATTCTGTTCAACGTTAACAAACACTTGAGAACTTCCTCTAAGAGGCAGAAACCTCAAGCAGAACCTGACTCAGGGTGGACCGCAACAGTCAGCAGGTCAGGAACGTCGTCAAACCACGGAGGACCCGTACACGGTAAAATACGACGTGCAGGTTCCCCTTTAGGGTCATTTCTGGATGTGCACAATGAACCGAGGTGAAGTGTGAAGTCATTCAGTCTTGGAAAGTCGGCTATCAAGATTTTCAGTGACCGCTGTGATACTTACAACATGTTTCTGCACAAATATTATCATAAATAATCATCAGATGATGGTTGGTGGGACCCCAGGATATTTCGTCCAATACCTTCATGCTCCACACAGACCAATAACGTACATGCAACCAACCTCCTCAAAGATGTTGGTCCCTCATCTACAGTACAGATAGAGATCAGGTTTAAGCACATCAACTACTGCAGAGTCAGACTTAGAAAACCTCCATGGGCAACTTGGAGTCAATGCTTTTGTTCATGGAGTATATTTATTAAGCCAATCCATCTACCCTGACCTCTCTGACTTCACAGTGCTACGAAGAGTTGCCAGAGGTGAACCTACAGCCACATAGTTTTTATGTAAGCTAACCTCTGGAGGTAAGACCTTTGATTTTGGAGTCCTGTGTTCCATACGTGGACTTTCTTGCTCGACACAAAGATACGAAAAGCTGATAGAAGGTCAAAGTTTTTAACGTAGAACCACGGAGCAAACTGCATTTGATGTGTTGGGAGGGTTGAACGGCCTGATAATTATCCAAACATTTGTGCAACATGAACCATGATTTTCTAAACATTATTGTCACGTCTTCTTCCTTTATTGACCTCCTAACTGAAGGTCCTGCTGTCCAGAGGATGAACCTTTTAGGTCCTTGTGCCTTTCTTCTAGCGCCACCTTACAAACAGGACAGTCAGAGAGATTAGCATGAATGTTTGAAGCTAAACCTTTGACCTGGAGAAACAAACATCACTTTTGTCTTTTTCCTGCCGGAGCAACCTTCACTGTCATCACAGTCTTTACTCTGAGCTTGAAAATCCTGAAGAAGCCATTTCGTATTTCTTTAGTCCGAACACCGTAGATGATCGGATTGACTGTTGCTGGGAACAGGATGTACATGAGTCCCATGAAGGTGTTCACATCTGTAGGTATGGGTATGTTCAGGTTGTGAGAGAGAAATGTGACGCTGCCCACCAAGTAGAAACACATCATGACAATCAGGTGAGTGCCGCAGGTGTGAAACGCCTTCCAGCGGTCCTCGTCGGCGGCCGTCGCTCGCAGCACGGCGCTCAGGATCTTCATGTAGGAGAAGAAGATGAGCGGTATGTCCACAGCCACAAAGCAGACGATCACAGCGAGGCCCGCTGCAGAGTTCTTGTCCGTGCTGTCGCACGCCAGGCTGACCAGCGCCATGTGGTCACAGTAGCAGTGCTGAATTGTGTTGGAGTTGCAGAACCGCAGCGAACCCGCCAAACCGACCAGCGTGCCCATGATGGAGCAGCTGCGGAGCAGCGTGAACAGCAGCAGCTTCACAAACAAAGACGAGTCCACGATTTTGGTGTAGCGCAGCGGGTGGCAGATGGCCACATATCGGTCCAGTGCCATCACCAGCAGCAACGTGGATTCCAACGAGGACAGGAAGTGAGTGAAGAACATCTGAGTCAGGCAACCAGCCAATGAGATCTTGTCCCAGTCGAACAGGAGGCCAAGGAGCATGTTGGGGATGATGGCGGTCACCACGAGAATGTCGATGGCGCACAGCATGCAGATGAGGAGGTACATGGGGCTGTGCAGACTCTCCACGCTGCGGATCACGTACAACAATAACAAGTTACCCAGCAGCACCGACAGGTAAGAAGCGATGAACGGCAGCGCCAGCAGCCGGCGGTGTTCCTGCAGCGCCGGGAAGCCTCTGAACATGAAGGTGCTGTGGGAGAAGTTCCTGCCCTGCAACGCCTCCAACATGGTGCCAGCTTCACCTGAAGAGGAACATCAGCACATCTGAGAGGATACAAAGACTTTAATGAAGTAAAACAACACGGGTGTGAACGTGTATGAATGTGTCTATTGGCTGATCTGTGGCAGGTTTCGCCTCCACCCACCCCAACTCCCTGTCCCTCATATGAAACAAGCATCTCATCTAAAAATTTACTCAGGAACAATGAAAGTTATCATAATACAGATCAGTCACGTCTGCTCTCATCCAGCCGTTTTGTTGTTGGTGTTCCTGTTGTCGTCACATGTTTCTGAAAATATATATATATATATATATACACACACCAAATACCAAATGTTAACAAACAATAACAAATGTTAACAAACGATAACGAGGCAAACAATTCAAATCAGTTCTAAGTGAATTAATTAATAGAGCTCGTAGACAAGAGAGTTCGTACCTGCTGAGCTTCGTCAGTTTGTCTTCAGGATAAACTCTGTCCTCTTCATCTTATACCTTTAGTCCAAAATCCCACAGGAAGATGGACCTCAAAGGCAGCGCCACTGTGATTGGCTGAAACCAGTTTAACCCAATTAGAGGAGATTGACGAACCTCCAGAGTTTAATCATGAAGTCAACATCACCGTAAACTTGAATTAAACAGCAGATGATGCTGACACGATAAGGCACTGCAAAGTTTATTCTTGTCTCTAACATTACCAAATATTAATGTTTTCATCTTTAATGACGACGATCTAAACAAAACATATTTTTAAAGATCTGAAATCTTGGAGAAGTCACAGCTTCATATTTCAATCAGATGACACAAACATTTCCTCCAACATTTAAAGTGTTAAAATCGAATTAGTCGTGTCGTCTCTTCAGAGGTTTGTTTGCTGTCACTCGTTGAAGTTAATTGGCCCCGAGGTCCAAATGAGTAAGTTTCCTCTAAGGTGGACACTGGGATTAATTATCTGCTCCATTTAATGAGTCTCTTCAGTCAGACTACCGGGACTCAGAGACTTTGTTAGTCCTGGTTCTGGTTCTGTAAGGTAAATCTATTTACATGGGGCCCTGCAGCCACCAGGGAGCCCCAAGTTCAGCTCATATTATTTAGGGAGAATTAAAAGTAACTGTCTGTATTTGGTTATAATCCAAGGTGTGACTGTTTGTGAGCTAATCAAGTCAAAATCATCTTTGGGCTGTCACACACTGAGATGAACGACATCCTGCAGGCCATTCACTGAAGTCAGGAGAATAACTGAAGGTGCTGTTCACTCTGGGCCCTCTGTCACTCTCTGTCGCTCTCTGTCACTCTCTGACACTCTCTGTCACTCTCTGACACTCTCTGTCACTCTCTGTCACTCTCTCTGTCACTCTCTCTGTCACTCTCTGACACTCTCTGACACTCTCTGTCACTCTCTGTCACTCTCTGTCACTCTCTGACACTCTCTGACACTCTCTGTCACTCTCTCTGTCACTCTCTGTGACTTTCTGACACTCTCTGTCACTCTCTGTCACTCTCTGACACTCTCTGTCACTCTCTGTGTCGCTCTCTGACGCTCTCTGTCGCTCTCTGACGCTCTCTCTGTCACTCTCTGTCACTCTCTGACACTCTCTGTCACTCTCTGTCACTCTCTGACACTCTCTGTCACTCTCTGACACGCTCTCTGTCGCTCTCTGTCGCTCTCTGACGCTCTCTGTCGCTCTCTGACACTCTCTGTCACTCTCTGTGTCGCTCTCTGACGCTCTCTGACGCTCTCTGTCACTCTCTGTCACTCTCTCTGACACTCTCTGTCGCTCTATGACGCTCTCTGTCGCTCTCTGACGCTCTGTGACACTCTCTGACACTCTCTGTCACTCTCTGACACTCTCTGTCACTCTCTGTCACTCTCTGTGTCGCTCTCTGACGCTCTCTGTCGCTCTCTGACGCTCTCTGACGCTCTCTGTCACTCTCTGACACTCTCTGACACTCTCTATCACTCTCTGTCACTCTCTCTGTCACTCTCTGTCACTCTCTGTCACTCTCTGTGTCGCTCTCTGACGCTCTCTGACGCTCTCTGTCGCTCTCTGACACTCTCTGTCACTCTCTGTGTCGCTCTCTGACGCTCTCTGTCGCTCTCTGTCGCTCTCTGATGCTCTCTGACACTCTCTGTCACTCTCTGACACTCTCTGTCACTCTCTGACACTCTCTGTCACTCTCTGTCACTCTCTGACACTCTCTGTCACTCTCTGTCACTTTCTGACACTCTCTGTCACTCTCTGTCACTCTCTGACACTCTCTGACACTCTCTGTCACTCTCTGACACTCTCTGTGTCGCTCTCTGACGCTCTCTGTCACTCTCTGTCACTCTCTGTCACTCTCTGACACTCTCTATCACTCTCTGTCACTCTCTCTGTCACTCTCTGTCACTCTCTGTCACTCTCTGACACTCTCTGTCACTCTCTGACACTCTCTGTCACTCTCTGTGTCGCTCTCTGTCGCTCTCTGACGCTCTCTGACACTCTCTGTCACTCTCTGACACTCTCTGTGTCGCTCTCTGACGCTCTCTGACACTCTCTGTCACTCTCTGTCACTCTCTGTCACTCTCTCTGACACTCTCTGACACTCTCTGTCACTCTCTGTCACTCTCTCTGACGCTCTCTGTCGCTCTCTGTCGCTCTCTGTCACTCTCTGTCACTCTCTGTCACTCTCTGACACTCTCTGTCACTTTCTGACGCTCTCTGTCGCTCTCTGACGCTCTCTGTCACTCTCTGTCACTCTCTGACACTCTCTGTCACTCTCTGACACTCTCTGTGTCGCTCTCTGACGCTCTCTGACACTCTCTGTCACTCTCTGTCACTCTCTGTCACTCTCTCTGACACTCTCTGACACTCTCTGTCACTCTCTGTCACTCTCTCTGACGCTCTCTGTCGCTCTCTGTCGCTCTCTGTCACTCTCTGTCACTCTCTGTCACTCTCTGACACTCTCTGTCACTTTCTGACGCTCTCTGTCGCTCTCTGACGCTCTCTGACACTCTCTGTCACTCTCTGTCACTCTCTGACACTCTCTGTCACTCTCTGTGTCGCTCTCTGACGCTCTCTGACACTCTCTGTCACTCTCTGTCACTCTCTGTCACTCTCTCTGACACTCTCTGACACTCTCTGTCACTCTCTGTCACTCTCTCTGACGCTCTCTGTCGCTCTCTGTCGCTCTCTGACGCTCTCTGTTGCTCTCTGTCGCTCTCTGTCGCTCTCTGACGCTCTGTGACGCTCTGTGACGCTCTCTGTCACTCTCTGTCACTCTCTGACACTCTCTGACACTCTCTGTCACTCTCTCTGTCACACTCTCTGTCACTCTCTCTGTCACTCTCTCTGTCACTCTCTCTGACACTCTCTGTCACTCTCTGACACTCTCTGTCACTCTCTGACACTCTCTGACACTCTCTGTCACTCTCTCTGTCACTCTCTCTGTCACTCTCTGTCACTCTCTGACACTCTCTGACACTCTCTGTCACTCTCTGACACTCTCTGTCACTCTCTCTGTCACTCTCTCTGTCACTCTCTGTCACTCTCTGACACTCTCTGACACTCTCTGTCACTCTCTGACACTCTCTGTCACTCTCTCTGTCACTCTCTCTGTCACTCTCTGTCACTCTCTGTCACTCTCTGACACTCTCTGTCACTCTCTGTCACTCTCTCTGTCACTCTCTCTGTCACTCTCTGACACTCTCTGTCACTCTCTGACACTCTCTGACACTCTCTGTCACTCTCTGACACTCTCTGTCACTCTCTCTGTCACTCTCTGACACTCTCTGTCACTCTCTGACACTCTCTGTCACTCTCTCTGTCACTCTCTGTCACTCTCTGTCACTCTGCTCTGTGTGCTTCTCTCTCTCTCTCTCTCTCTCTCTCACAGTGGAATACAACAACAATCAAGTGTCGGACAGACACAAACTGCACAGTGCAAACAGAACATTTAGTGTCAGCTGTGACGATCATCCACCTGTCCACCAGGTGTCTCTGTCGCTCTTCTTGTGGTGCTGATTGGACGGTGATCAGCTACATGAGCTGCACCTGAGCTGGACTGATCTGTGCTATAAAGACCTGCAGAACCTGCAGACTCTGTTTGAAGCTCTGACCCAGCTCAGGCTGTCTGAAGCTTCACCGTCCATCAGGAAACATTTTCTCCATAAAATATGATCCAGCTTCACCAGAATCAGTGAAATAGTTGGTGTGTGTGACTTAGTGCCGTGAAGCGTTACGTACTTCTCCCGACTCGTGAAGTGAAGGCCCAGCCTTGTATAGAAAAATGAGACCTGATTACACTTTGCTCTTCTCCAGTCGTTACCCTTTACCCCATCAGAAGTAGTACAGAACACAAACACTTGAAACAGTGACGGGGGTTTCGGAGTAGATATTTCGATTGTGACGTCTTAACCACATACGGAGGACGACTGGGTGATGGGGAGTGGCTGACTCTGGTCTAAGGCGTGCTTTGTATGCCCAGAAAAGAGGCAGACAACAAACAAAAGCTTTTCAAGGTAAAAGTTTGGGTGAGTCGGCCGTTTCCAGAACATTCTCTTGGAAACTTTGCACAACTGTGACTTGGAGGGGAGAAGACCATAAATGTGGATTAAAGTAATGTGTGTGTGTGTGCACGCGCACACCCCCATTTCCTGAACATTCTCTTGGGACTTCCCCTGACCCCAGTTTGACACACCTCATTAAAAGGTCAAAGGTCACCTGTCTGAGTTTTAAGTCCAGTCTTCCCTGAGTCTCTGTGCTCTGTCGTCCAGCAGGTTCTCATGGATCGTGGCTGCTGCTGTGGTCCTGCATGACGTCCACTACACATATTATTACTGTCATTACTGCTCCCATATCTCCATCACAGTTTATAGTTAATGATTTGCTGCTGCTGTGCATCTGTGTCTCTCTATCACAGGTTCCACTGCTGCTGTAATCATTCTATCATTCATTGTAATTGTACGACATGTTTGTGTTGATTGTTCTGTACATGTGACATCCATTGCACGTCTGTCCGTCCTGGCAGAGGGATCCCTCCTCTGTGGCTCTTCCTGAGGTTTCTTCCACATGTTTTCCCTGTTAAAGGTTTTTGTGGGCAAGTTTTTCCTCACTGGAACCGAGGGTCTAAGGACAGAGGGTGTCACTCCCTGTACAGACTGTGAAGCCTCTGAGGATAAATGTGTCTGTGACTTTGGGCTGTACAAATAAAATCTGATTTGATTTGACAACTTTGTCATTCGTCATTCAGATGGTAAGTTCATAAAAGTCAAACAAGCTGAAAACAAATGAGTTCATGCATTTCTCTTTTTATTTCTTACACACTCCACAGATGTAAATTTAAATACTACAGGTCCGCTTACATGAAATAAAACAGGCTTTTCAGGTTTTTAGATAAGTGCTAATATGAATATTGAACATTTGTCATCAGACTTTTACACATGACTCGGATTTTGGACAGATTCAGGCCGTACATCACAGGGTTGAGGAGCGGCTGACATATGAAAAAGTGCAATGATAAAAGAATTCGTAACATGTTGGGTAAACTGTTCATGTTAAACCTGCTCTGTACGATTTCAAAGCTAACACCAAGGGAAAAGTTCACGATGGACGCGAGGTGAGGTGTGCAGGTACTGACAGCTTTTTGTCTCGTCTGTTTAGAACCAGAGAAACAGATTCTGAAAATCTTCAAGTAAGTGAAAAAGATGAAAGTTAAAGGAACACAGACTGTAGTAAAAAAGATAACGAGTCCACATATGTTAATGATGGTTGTGTCAGAGCAGGCCAGCCTGACAATGGGGTAGTTATCACAGTACACTTTGTTAATGACGTTCCCACACAGCTGTAAAGACGATCTTAGTGATGTCAAAACAACATTGATCAGAAAAGGGTATATCCATGATAGAGAAATCAGTGTGGCAATCTTATTAGAAGTCATGCGTGTGTTATATTGTAGAGGATAACAGATGGCAAGATATCTGTCATAAGACAAGATGGTTAAATTTAAAAGTTCTATGCTTCCAAAAGTGTGTAAACAGAAAATCTGCAGGAAACAAAATGGAGCAGAAACAGTGTGAGTATTAGAAAGTATCTGCTGCAGAAGGAATGGAAACAACCCTGTACTACCATACAGTTCATTCATGAACAGGCTGCACAGAAACATGTACATAGGTTCATGTAAACTTCTGTTCATGCAGATAACCACGATGAGGAAAACATTGGTAACAACAATACAAATGTATATAGACATAGTAATTATAAAATGTAAGTATTTGAACAGCCCAGTGTCAAAGTAAGCGCTGAGTGTGAAATATAAAACCTGTGTGGAGTTTATCATGATCCTCTGTTTGGATTATCACAACTCTGCAGAGACACAACAATAATTAGTGATTTGTCTTATGAATCTGTAAAAGTTTAACTGGCTTAAACTTACATTTTGACACAATGTGCAGCTCAAACATGAAATACACAAAAAAAGAAGTCAGAGTAGAAACACTGAACAGACTCATGATCACGGAGACGGCAGTCAAATACATCCCTAAGTATTTAGGTGTGCAATAACAAACCTGTAGATGAGTGACTGCGATCATTCACCTGCTGAGCTGCTGTAGTCATACTGTGACCCCCTCTGCACTGAGCTGAAACTTAGCAGAGACTTCTTTTAAGTTCAAGAGGGAGGACGCCCACAGCAGCAGAGTGACCTCATGATGAAAGGTCACATTATGATGTTTAACCCTCCGGTTCTCCTTGGGCTCAATTTGACCCTGTTCAATGTCAAAAAATAATAGTTGCCTTTGTTTTGTTTGCTTCATAGTTCATGACTTTTCTGATTAAGCAAAACATTTTTTCAAAGGGGGTAAAGAAAACAACTATTCCAACCATGGACACGAAGGTGTGTGTGTGTGTGTGTGTGTGTGTGTGTGTGTGTGTGTGTGTGTGTGTGTGTGTGTGACCATCTGAACTCACACTGGGGATTGTGTGAGTGGACCCTGATTTTGAGGGATTCTCATCTGATGAAAATGAGAATGCTGACCAGCAGACATGACCCACTGCATCACGGACTATATGGACTTCTAAGTGGAGAACACTGTGCCCTCCAACCTGACCTCTGAGATGAAGGCCGTGCTGACCGAGAAGAAGACGGTCTTCAGATCGGGGACAAAGAGGAGCTGCAGAGTCCAGAAGGAGCTCGGCTGAGGATCAGGAAGGAGCAGAACAACCAGGGACGTCTGAGAGGGCTGCAGGACATCTCAGGCCACGGAAACAGAGTGGGGACCAAACCAGCGGGGACAAGGACTGCGCTGACCAGCTCTGTGATGTGGTCGGGCACTTGTTCAACCCGAGCCTGGAGAAAGTCCGGCCCCGTGGAAGACCTCCTGCGTGGTCCCGGTCCCGAAGACGCCGCGCCCCAAGGAGCCAAACCACCTCAGGCCCGTTGCCTTGTCTTCATGGAGAGGATCATCCTGAGACAGCTGCTGCTGGGCACACAGCTGGACCGCCTGCAGTTTGCTCAGCGGCCTGGGATCAGGGTGGATGACGCAGTGATCTACCTGCTGCACAGATCGCTGCTACACCTGGAGGACAGCTGCAGCACTGTGAGGCTCATGTTCTTTGACTTCTCCAGTGCTTTTAACACCACCCAGCCGTCACTGCTCAGAGTGAAGATGGAGAACGTGGGAGTGGACCAACACCTGCTGAGCAGACTGAGGTCCTTCAGAGTGTGCAGGGCTCTCACCTGCACCACCTGCACCACTTGATCATGGTTCTTTCTCTCTCTCCCCAGGTCACATGTTTTAACTTCACACACTGAAATTGGGCATTCACATGGTCGACAAGATGAGGATGCTCACGGTCATTTGGGCTTTTTGATACCACCTACCGTTTGGCATTAGTGTCCACTAGTTGGAGGGGGTTCATTTAGAGCAGGGGGCAGGTTTTCCTTCCAACCAATCAGCAGCACCAGACCTGACTCACTTAATCAGCTGATCTCAGTCTTCTGAGAGTTGATTGGTCAAACTTTGTGCTCAGTTTGGAGACCCCTGATTTAGAGATTTTCTGTGTGTCTCAGGAGTCAGAGCGCGCACACACACTGACAGCTTAATGTGACGATCCTCCACCTGTCCACCAGGTGTCTCTTCTTGTGGTGCTGATTGGACGGTGATCAGCTACATGAGCTGCACCTGAGCTGGACTGATCTGTGCTATAAAGACCTGCAGAACCTGCAGACTCTGTTTGAAGCTCTGACCCAGCTCAGGCTCTTCACCGTCCATCAGGAAACATTTTCTCCATAAAATATGATCCAGCTTCACCAGAATCAGTGAAATAGTTGGTGTGTGTGACTTAGTGCCGTGAAGTGTTACGTACTTCTCCCGACCCGAAAGTTACATAGTGTGAGAACAGACGTACGAATAAAAAATTCATTTGTTACACAGAACCATGAGGCTGATGTGACTCTGTTAACTGTACTGACGTACTGACATCTAGTGACAATGAAAACAATGCAAGCTCTTTCTCTCGTTAAAATCTTTTCATCATTAATATATAATTAGTTTTTAAAATTTATTTTATTTTATATTTTTTGTTTGTTTTGTTATTTACGTATTAAATGGTTTTATTTTAATTTCACATCATTGTTTAAGTAAGAACTAACCAGATTTACTTTCAGGTTACACAGAAACATCTAATTCATTGATCTGTTATTTTACATCATTTGTAAATTAATAAATAAAATGTATTTCCTGTATAACAGTCAAATAACTTTAATTTGTCATAATTCTTCAAATATCTTTGGTTTGGTTCTTAATTTACAGACTGAATCATTTGAATGATTTCATGTCTCTTTAAATATTTTCTCTCATCTTAGAAAACTTTCACTCTTTAACAAACGTTTGAACTTTGTGCCTGCAGCTGCTGGATCCTCCATGAGGAGGCGGTAGAGAGTCATGAAACCTGTTTTCTGGGTCCCTCATGAGAAACACCTGGACCGGATGGTCAAACACACCTGAGCTGAATAAAGCTGTTTCCAGATCATTCCAGTTCATCAGTTTAAATCTTTTTATTTCTCTGGATCAGTTTTTATCTTCCATGTGAAAATAAAACTTATTTAATAAAGATATGTACAATATAAATATTACAAAATAAAATGTAACAGAAGGATTTAAATATAAACTGATTCATTTCTTACACAAGAAGATTCGCAGATCTATGACACGTGAAAAATTATGAATTAAAGTTTTCACACATCAAGATTCAATTAAAAAAATTTGACTTAAGACAATTATGACTCGTCATGATAATTTAATGTGACGTGATTAAATGTCAATGCTTCATTTGTCTCAAAACATTTTATTAAATCATAATTACTGTTTTGACTAATTTTGCACTGAAGGTTTAAACTGATTTCATGTTTTACTTAAACTCATAGTCTCAGTTATTTTTCATTATCTGGTACTTTTTTTCAAAAAAGTTAAAATATTTAGTTAGAATTAAAGTTAGAATATATTAAAGTGAGAGCAAAAACATGGTGGTGGGTTGAAAATGGGTGGCTCATGGTGAGTTATGCAGGCTCGTGGGGGATCGTGGTGGATCATGGAGGCTCGTGGGGGATCGTGGTGGATCATGGAGGCTCGTGGAGGATCGTGGAGGCTCGTGGTGGATCGTGGTGGATCGTGGAGGCTCGTGGTGGATCGTGGAGGCTCGTGGTGGATCTGGAGGCTTGTGGTGGCTCATGGAGGCTCGTGGAGGATCGTGGTGGCTCGTGGAGGGTTATGGTGGACCCACATCTGCAGAGACCGGTTTTACTTCTCAGAAACTCCATGGACATGAAGGTTTCAAAAAGATGATTCACGTGTCAGCACGCCAGCGTCTTCAGGATGTGCTCTCGGATCTCGGTGGTTCTGATGCCGTAAATGATCGGGTGGAAGCAGCCCGGGAACAGCAGGTACATGGTGCTGAAAAAAACCCGGACGGCGGCAGGAAGACTGTTTCTGATTCGATATGACAGGAAAGCAACAAGTGCAATAGTCAGGTTGACGGTGAACACCATGATGTGGGTGCTGCACGTGTGCAGCGCTTTGACACTGGACCGGCCAGACTTCAGCATGGAGGTGAAAATCACCACGTAAGACCCAGAAACAAAGACGACGTCGAACACGATGACGATGAAGATGCTCAGTAACCCTGCCAAGTTGTTGATGGCGGTGCTTCCACAGGCCAACTCCACCAAGGCCATGTGCTCACAGAAACAGTGGTTTATGACGTTTTCAGCACAGAACGACAAGTTTCCTGCCAGACTCACAAACAGAGTGATCATGACGATGTTTCTGACCACCAGCGGGATGATAAACTTGAGAAACCGTGGCATAGCCATGTGTTTGTGGTAGTACAGTGGCGTGCAGATGGCAAAGTAGCGGTCCAGCGCCATCCATACAAGCAAGGTGGACTGAAAAGCTCCTACAAAGTGAATGAAGTGCATCTGCACCAGGCAGCCAATCAGTGAGATCCCCTTCCAGTTGAACAGGAAGCTCAGCAGCATGTGGGGCACGAAGAAAAGTGGCAGGCTCAGGTCCACAAACGCCATGCCGCCGATGAAGATGCACATCGGTGAGTGGAGGCTCCTCTGCGAGACGATGACGTAGAGCAGCAGAGAGTTTGCCGACAACGACACGGCGAACATGACGAAGAACGGGACGAAGAGGACGGGCCTCAGCGCTCCGAGTTCTTTAAAACCATCGAGAATGAAGTGTTGGTGCAAGGAGACGTTCTCCATCCTCGACTCGATCAACGTTTGAGTTGGATCAGCCTGAAAACAGAGAGACCAAAGAAACGACTTCTAGGTCACAAACTTTAGAAATGAACCAGAGAGCAAACCTGAAAGACTGAAGACAGCTGAAGCAGCCTGAGGATTCAACTGAGAAACACAACGATGATATCGGCTAAAATATGTCATGTGAGATCAGATATAGGTGCAGCAGTGCAGCATCACCCCAGATCAGAAGGTTCTGGGTTCGAGTCAGCCGACTGGAGGATTTCTGACCCGTGACCCTGATGAGCTGAAGATGAATCTCTAGTCAATGTGATGAGTTCAACAGTCTGTGACATTTTCAGTGTTAGGATATTAGTGCTGCTGATTTCATGTTTTACCTATAAACAGAAGTAAAATGAAAATGCCACGACACATTCTGTTTGACCGCACAATGAACACTCTCTAATATTAAACACTTTATTCTGTATATTTGGCTGTCAAGTTGTCTCTTTCCTGTTTTATTTTGAAAGGTAACTCTCAGGTCAGGTTTCAGGTCACTTGTGCTGTGTCAGTGTTTGCTTAATAAAGCCATCTTGATCTACTCGACTACTTCTCTGCATCCGAGTCCAATCTCTGGGTCCTGGGCCTGTCAGACGTGACATTATTTGACTGAAAAACAAAACATTATGATCATACGGCGATCAGTCTTTGCTGATTGTCACGTGAATACCACAGATAACAGAGCTCGACTGAAGTGTATTAATGTGTCTCATTCAAACAACAGATTTAAACAGTCAAAGTCATGAAATCTGTCCCAGTTTGTTTCTTTGGTCAATAAATCTCAACTTTACAGATGCTCTGCTGTCAAAAAGATTTTTAGGACTTGAAAGATGAACAGAAACAAATTTTCAGCGTTCATTAAAAGACGTAACGCATCGCACGAAACACAAACTCATAAAGATCATCGAGTCATTTCAGGCCTGTCTCTGTGTTTCAGGGAAACTGACCAAACATCACTGTGTTCATGACTGTCCATCATTCATCTTAATGCAGAGACGTTATATTTGAATATTTAACAGCGAGTTTACTGGAAACGTTTTGATGAACAAACCTGACGATCATGAAATGTTGATTGGACTCAGCAGCTTTGACTCGTTGTTTGGAGGTCGATGAACGCTGACTCGCCTCCTCCTGGACGCTGACTCTGCACTTTAATAGCCTCTGTCTGATGCTGCCATTGGCTCAAAGTCTGCACACCTCTGTCCAATCAGCAATCAGAAGTTTGAAACCGTCGAACAGATTCAAAAGTTCTTCACTGTGACGTGACCTCGCTTTGCCTCCTGATGGGATTTTTGCTGGCGACTGTGAGGTCATCTGCTGCTGTGCGAACCATCTGCAGTGCCATCATTCCTCCTGTGTTCTCTGGACTGACCACTGGGGGCGCCACCGTTTATAGAGAGGCACCTTTGTTTTGCAGGTTCACCTGCTGCTTTTGAATTCATGCTGACCAATCATCATCCTCCCCCTGTTCAGATGTCAGAACATGTTTACAGCCTGGTACTATTAACTGAGTTCATATTTGATGTGTGTCACGCTCTGTCAGAGACACGCAGCGTCCAGGAAGCTCATGCTTTGAGCTTCCTGTTTTATTTTGAAGGTCTGTGTCTTGCGTGTCTACTTCCTGCCTTTCTTGCGTTTCCCGCCTTTTTTGATCCTGCCTCTCTGCAATCAGGACGATCACACACGCCTGCCCCTCACCTGCACACACCTGTTTTCCACTGTCACCATTTAATCCACAGGTGTGGGCCCTCTGTGACAGAGAACCTGAATGTTTCTGAACTCTGTGTTTCACTCGACATGTTTGGTTTGTTTTACGTCACACAGCAGGAAGAGGCCTTCTTTCTTTCTTCTTTATTCTTTATGGAACCATTTTGAATGAAGTTCTTTGTGGACCCGACTGGTTCTGTAAAGAACAGTTTCAGCAGGGTTTTGGTTCTAAAGACCCATTTTTAGTTCCACAAAGAACTTTTGAAGAACAATTTCTCCAAATGGTTCTTCCAGAGAAGAATTGTTCCTTCCATTTATTTCTATAACATAAATTTATAAATGAAGATATTTATTTATATGGCACTATTAAAGGTTCTCCAGAAAGTAAAAATCAGTTCTTTAAGGAACCGTTTTGAAAAAAGTTGTGAACCCGACTGGTTCTGGTTGTTGTCGGTTCCTTGACGTTCCTTTTGACTTCATTCATCACAGACAGGAAGAGGAAGTCGTGGTGGTCAAAGAACAGCTCATCATTCATTCATGGTTCTTCTTGTTCAGAAATCACCTGTTCAGGTAAAAACAAACTGCATGAGTGTGAACAGGAGACGTGAGGCAGCCAAAGGTCAGAGATGACTGAAGATGTTCATTAGTCATTGTTTTGGTGGACACGGTCGGTCTCTGATGGAGGTTTCATCATGTTTACTGTGTCATCCTCAGTAATGAGTCCCAGCAGAGCTCCTCGTCTATTTCCACCTGAAACAACACTGAGGCACCTGTGGACGCTCGGACACTCTGGAGGCTCCAACTGGCTTCACTAACTAGAGCCAATTAGAGCACAGGGAATCATGGGAGGACAGTCTCCTGTCACCATGGTGACTGAACAGAGCAGCTTCAGGAAAGATGTTTTGTTTTGTTTAGACTTTGTTTTATTCGACTTCTTCACTTCTTATGCCTGCTGCTGATCTTTCTAACCACCTTCCAATAAAGTCACATTAAAGATTTATTCAAGTTTCATTGTGTGCTGATGCAGACACGCTGAATTATTTTCAATCATATTCAGTGTGTATTAGTCAGGTCTGTGTTCACATACAAGGAGTTTGAGTTCAGATCCAGGGTGTGACGGATTTGATCCAAACCCAGAGAATGGACTGAATGATGGCGTGTTCCATCCCCTGCTGGGCCTTCTTCCTGAGGGTTTCCACAGCAGACACTGTTGTTGAGTATCGACCTGCTGATGAGCTGAAGTTTTGAAAATAGCATTTGACAGATTGTGACTCATCAAAGACTTGAACTAGAAGTTTTTGGCTGAAGACGTCGGTTCGACTTTTGCAATATTACAGGAGGAATAACAGGAAGAAACAAAGTGTGTTTGTCAGAAGACTGCAAAGGTTCACAAAGTTCATCAGAAGTGTCAGAGTCTGATGAACTCATGCTGATGGTCAGACAGAGAACACCACAAACACTAAACGCCCAGAACCAGGACCCACACCTGACCCAGAGTAACAACTGCAGGACCTCCAGGTCCACACCTGACCCAGAGTAACTACAGCAGGACCTCCAGGTCCACACCTGACCCAGAGTAACTACAGCACGACCTCCAGGTCCACACCTGACCCAGAGTAACTACAGCACGACCTCCAGGTCCACACCTGACCCAGAGTAACTACTGCAGGACCTCCAGGTCCACACCTGACCCAGAGTAACTACAGCACGACCTCCAGGTCCACACCTGACCCAGAGTAACTACTGCAGGACCTCCAGGTCCACACCTGACCCAGAGTAACTACTGCAGGACCTCCAGGTCCACACCTGACCCAGAGTAACTACTGCAGGACCTCCAGGTCCACACCTGACCCAGAGTAACTACAGCAGGACCTCCAGGTCCACACCTGACCCAGAGTAACTACTGCAGGACCTCCAGGTCCACACCTGACCCAGAGTAACTACAGCACGACCTCCAGGTCCACACCTGACCCAGAGTAACTACTGCAGGACCTCCAGGTCCACACCTGACCCAGAGTAACTACAGCAGGACCTCCAGGTCCACACCTGACCCAGAGTAACTACAGCAGGACCTCCAGGTCCACACCTGACCCAGAGTAACTACTGCAGGACCTCCAGGTCCACACCTGACCCAGAGTAACTACAGCACGACCTCCAGGTCCACACCTGACCCAGAGTAACTACAGCAGGACCTCCAGGTCCACACCTGACCCAGAGTAACTACAGCAGGACCTCCAGGTCCACACCTGACCCAGAGTAACTACTGCAGGACCTCCAGGTCCACACCTGACCCAGAGTAACTACAGCAGGACCTCCAGGTCCACCCAGAACAGTTTTAAAAGAGTCACTCAGCAGCTGGGCTGGTTTGCTCAGTTGGTAGAGCAGCTGCCCCGTGTACAAACGCTCAGTCCCTGCGGTAGCGGCCCAGGGTTTGAATCCGACCTGCGGCCTTTTGCTGCAAGTATTCATCTTTCTTTATGTCAGCAGCTGTTGTTCAGAGTTTTCCTTTTGTCGATATTAAACGTGAGCATGAATCATGGTGACCTTTCATGATGAGGTCAGTGCACGTCTTCACACTCAGGAGGGCTCATTAAGGCCATGCCTTAAGTTCACACGTTACAAACTTATTCACTGATTTCTGAAAATGAAATGCTGCGTTTGTTTGAACTGAAGTGAATCCATGTGGTGTGTTCATGTGCTTCATGTTTTACAGTCTACAAAAACTGAATGCTGTGTGTGTTTTGTGACGAGTGAACGGGGCTCATGAATTTGACTCAGGTTTCGTATTTTACTCTGGGCGCGTACTTTGATACCGGAGTCTTTAAATATTTATATTTCCTGATTGTTTCCATTCTGTATATTTTTATTATTTTTGCCAATGTGTTGCCTGTTGTAGCAATCTATAAGAGCAGAAGTTTACATGAACCTATGTACATGTTTCTGTGCAGCCTGTTCATTAATGGGCTGTACGGGAGTACAGGGTTGTTTCCATTCCTCCTCCTTCAGATTCTCTCTGACGTTCACATTATTTCTGCTCCTTTCTGTTTCCTGCAGATTTTCTTCGTGTACACTTATGGAAGTACAGAGTTTTTAAACTTAGCCGTCATGTCCTATGACAGATATCTTGCCATCTGTTATCCTCTGCAATATAACACACGTATGACTGTTCAGAAGGTTGCCATGTTCGTTGCGGTGACATGGTCGGTGGTATTTCTTGTGAATTTCGTCACATTGCCTCTGATTGTTCGTTTACAGCTGTGTGGGAACGTCATTCACAAAGTTTACTGTGACAACCACTCCATCGTGAAACTCTCCTGCTCTGACGCCACACTCAATAACATCTACGGACTCTTCGTCAGTGCCTTCTCGGTGTTCGGTCCTCTGGTTTTAATCGTCTACACGTACATGAAGATCTTTAAAGTTTGTTTCTCTGGTTCTGAGCAGACCAGACAAAAAGCCGTCAGCACCTGCACACCTCACCTCGCCTCTCTGCTCAACTTTTCTTTTGGGGCTTGTTTTGAAATATTACAGAGCAGGTTTGACATGAGCAGTGTGCCCAACATGTTACGGATATTCTTATCGTTATACTTTCTGACCTGCCCGCCGCTCTTTAACCCCGTGATGTACGGCCTGAATCTGTCCAAAATCCGTGTCACATGTAAAAATTTGATTTTAAATGAAGGGTATTAGTATTAGCAACCTTTAATGTCATTGGACCTGTGTTATTTGAACCACACTGTGTTATAAATGAGTATAACTGTATAAATGTTCAACATGTTGTGCCTATGTAGACACGTGTGACTGATTTGTGTGCACATCCGGGACATTGTGTTATAGTTGTTGTTCCAACCTGTGCGGACAGATTCATGTCATACTGTGTTTTACACCTGTCACCGGTTTTCCTGTGTCTGCTTTGTGATTGTGGTTTTTAACAGCATGAATAAAACTCTCTTGATTCTGGTGAATGTCGAGTTTATTTCCATGAACTGATATTTTGTAAGATGGCTGAGAGTTTTTCATGATCTGGGTCCAGGCTTGAAGGACAGCAGGTGTCATTTATGTCAAAGCTGGCTTGACTTGATGAGAGCTTGCTCATTATAAGGGCTGCTTTGACAGCACCTGTGAAGATACAAAGTGAAATCAGTTCACACACAGTCAATAATCCTGTTTCTCCTGGTGCAGTCAATATACGAACCCAGATGGGAAACCAACTTAATAAACGGAAAAGATTACTGAAGAAAGAAACGTTCAGGTTCATTTCACATGGCTGAGAGACCCAGAGGTCACATCAGCATGAGACCTCCTGATTCCTGTCGTGGCTGATTTTGATCAGCACAGATTTGTAAAACCACGAGGGACCCACTTTACTCCCATGCTGCCAAGCAAGCTTGACAGGTCTGAATGGAAATGGTGCTACAGTCAGGTGTTTGCCCATGAGCAAAGCAAAAGAACATCCCCGAACCAGAGGCCTGCAGACAGGGAGTCATGCTCAGAGTCTGTGAGGTGAACTGAAATGTTCCAACTAAAGATCAGAAAGTCTTTACAGTTCATGAAAATCTCTGGACACTAAACAAACACTAAAATAAGTGTACGCCCAGCGGCCACTTTATTAGGTACACCTGTACAACCCGCAGTGCTGACAGGTTTATTCATCTGTTTGCTGTTGCAGTGTGCAGCGGTGTTAACTGCATTACAGGGGGTTCCTAATATTATGGCCCTCATGTATGAAACACATCATGATATCATGTGTATTAGATCGAATGAAGCGGCAGGTCGGTGTGATCTGATCATCTGCAACACGTTAATGAAGGCTGTGCCAAGTCGTACAGGTCAATGATGCTGTGTGTCCAATAACATGGCCAGTAAGTGTGTATTGCTAATATGAGATTAACAGTGAGTTGTGCAAAGGCCTTTACACCAAAGTGTTAACTGAGATACTACTGTCATGTGTGCAGTATAATCTAAAGACGTAATCTAAACGAGGCAGAGACGTGTTATTTTAGAAAACATTCAAATATTAACATAAAATCTCATTAAGAGTCTGCTTTTGACATCAGGCTTTTACATTTGTTCCGGATTTTGGACAGATTCAGGCCGTACATCACGGGGTTAAAGAGCGGCGGGCATGTCAGGTAATATAACGATAAGAATATCCGTAACATGTTGGGCACGCGGCTCATGTTAAATCTGCTCTGTAATATTTCAAAACTAGCTCCGACAGAAAAGTTAAAGAGGGAGGCGAGGTGAGGTGTGCAGGTGCTGACGGCTTTTTGTCTCATCTGTTTGGAACCAGACGAACAAACCAGAAATATCTTCACGTATGTATAAAATATTAAAAGTAAAGCACCAAAGATGGTACCAAAAGTGGCCACGAGTCCATAGAAATTAATTGCACTGATGTCGGAGCACGACAACTTTACAACAGAGTGGGAAGCACAGAAAACTTTGTCAATGATGTTTCCACAGAGCTGCAAAGGAGTAGTCAAAGACAGCAACACAACCATAGCAAAGCAAGGCCAAAGCCATGAGACGGCAATGAGGACGGCAATCTTCTGATGTGTCATACGTGTGTTATACTGCAGAGGATAACAGATGGCAAGATATCTGTCATAGGACATGACGGCTAAGTTTAAATATTCAACACCTCCATAAGAATGAGCACAAAATATCTGCAGGAAACAAAGTGAAGCAGAAACAGTGTGAACGTCAGAGAGAATCTGAATCAGAAGGAATGGAAACAACCCTGTACTACCATACAGTTCATTCAGAAACAGGCTGCACAGAAACATGTACATAGGTTCATGTAAACTTCTGTTCATGCAGATAACCACGATGAGGAAAACATTAGCACTGATGATGAAAACATACAGAGAGATGATGATTATAAAATGTAAGTACTTCAAAACGCCGGTGTCAAAATAGGCAGCAAGAAGGAAATCTGAAACCTGTGTGGAGTTTATCATGATCCTCATGTTACCTTTCACTGGGCGCCTGTAAACAGTCAGCTTTGGGTTGGTGAAGTCTAAACATCAACTACAGATGAGCAGAAGTCTTTGCAGTGATACTGAGCACATTCATTGTCAGGCAAACGTGCCGTCCTCACTGTAATGTTCATGTTAGAACTGAGTGAATTCAAACTTGGACTTGTCGTCCTGCTGAGTCGCCTCCCATCCCCCGAAGTGACCTCAAACTCTGCTTCAGCTTCTTTTAAACTTTCCAAGACAGGAAGGAGCCACAGAGCGGTCTGACCTCGTCAGCACTGAACTCTAATTACTGTCAGTTAATCAGAAACGAGTGATGTCATCTCTACACCTTCAGGGTCACTAACGTTCATGGCTCAGTTCATCAGACCTTCATTAGTCTGGACAAAGATGTTCTACATGGCATGCTGAACAATTCAACAACTCTCTCTCATGATAACATCATGGGAGAGTTGAACATGAACATCAGCTGCAGTCATCAGTCCAGCAGTGAGTCCAGCTCAGCATCAGAGGATCAACACAGGCCAGCGTTCAGGAACAGCAGCCATCATACCGAGAGACGTGACCTCCAGTCACATGTGGAGGTCACGTGTGAGGTCACGTGTGGAGGTGCGACCTTCTCTGTTGTCCTCATGCAGCAGCACTGATCACAAAGATGACTTGATCCTTAAAGTTTGTTTCTCTGGTTCTGAACAGACCGGACAAAACGCTGTCAGTACCTGCACACCTCACCTCACCTGGCTCAACTGTTCTTTAGTGTTTTTGTTTGAAGTCAGAGATTATCGTATAATATTTTTATTATTACACTTGCCTACATGTCAGCCAGTCTTCAGCCCTCGTGTACGGATGAATCTGTGAAATGACGTCTAAGCAGATTTTTTGTATCTTTGTAATTTCGTAATTATCTTGAGTTACTGATTTCAATGTATCTAAATGTCAAATCATGCACACGTCAGCTCAGGTAACTTCAGGAATATTTGTCATTTTTAAATCTCCACTCCGTGTGACACATTAAATATTATGTGCTTTGGATTCATGGTGGTTTAGAGGCAGGTCCTTGATTTCAGTATTTACCACTTAGATAAATAGAAGACTTTATATTTTAAGACCTAAGTCTCGTCTGTGTGTGCAGGACAGACCATGTTTGATGATTTGTTACATATTTGCTTTTCTTAACAAACCCATGACGTGAAGACATTTCTTTTTTTCTTAAAGAATTGTAACTAAAATCTGTCGGTGGACATTTTCCACAGTGAGCTGCTTCGTTCTCGCACACACAGTTTTTAGATTCACTCTGCTGTGTGTGAGCTAACAGGCATTAAACAAACATTACTGTTCCTTCTGTCGTCCACTGTGCAGCAATGTGCTCTGATTTTATTATTATTAAACCTTCTTTTAGCTTCTAAGGTTCCTGAGCCAGCACTAACTATAAGCTCTGACTATAGGACGGCTCTTAACTGTGAGGTGTGTTGGCAGACTTGAAGGTCAGTCAGTCCAGAACATGGATGTGCCTTCAAAAAACACTCGGACCAAAGTGTTTCTCATGAGGACACTTCAGGAAAGAAGAGCACTGTGTCCATGCGTCCTCTCCGGGTGCCGGGCTCAGCCTCAGAGGTGGATCCAACTGGTGGATACTTGGATGGACACCATGCACCACCTCAGAACATCAGGCTCTCCAAGTGCCTCCAGTGTAACAGATATAAAATGCAGCAGACAGTGTTCATTTCCTCCAAAGATGATTTCTTGTTGGATTCTGAACAGAACCGGTTCCAGAACCAGAGTGCTTCTGTGATTCGATGACATTAAAACACATGACACGAAGTTCGGTTTCTTGTATTGATGTGATTCTTACACATGTAGGCCTCAAATATAAGCACAGACATGAAGATGACCTCAGGGCACCTGCTGGATCCATGCTGGACCTGCCAAGACAAATCCCTACAGACTGACCTGCTGCCTGGTACTTGTACCACAGTTTGAGAACCAGTTTTTCTTCAGAACCACCAGACCCGTCCGATCCTCCCACTGAGGCATGTTGGCTGTGCGTGGAGGTACTACCAGTCTTTATCTGTGCTCTGTCTGCCTGTGTGAGACTCGTTGGTCTCCTTGTTAAGAAGTAAAACATGAAGGAAATAAAGTTAAAACATGAACTTATTCAGTTATTTGCTCTAATTCAAACGCTGATGTTGTTTGTCCCTGATGCCGATGATGAGTCAGTCAGTCTGTGATGTGCTGATGAGGTCAAAGCGTTTCCGTGGATGTTCCCGCCTGCACGAGTTAAAAGACGCTGGTTGTCAGGAGTCAGAGTGACTCCGGCAGGTGAGGACGTTCATGTTCAATGTGTTTGTGCTCGTCTGTCTTTGATGCTTTCTTCCATCATCATGAATTTAAACTGTCACAGAGTTCTGAGAACATTTAATGCAGTTTGTTCATGTGCTGATTAAAACCTGTTTGAAGGATGATCACCATGAACTCCACTCAGGTCTTGTATTTCTCCCTCGGTGCGTACTTTGACACTGGGGATTTTAAATACTTCTACTTTCTATTTACTCTGACTTTCTATCTTTCAATCATCAGTGCTAATGTTTTGCTCATCGTGGTTATCTGCATGAACAGAAGTTTACATGAACCTATGTACATGTTTCTGTGCAGCCTGTTTCTGAATGAACTGTATGGTAGTACAGGGTTGTTTCCATTCCTTCTGATTCAGATTCTCTCTGACATTCACACTGTTTCTGTCCCGTTATGTTTCCTGCAGATCTTCTGTTTGTACTCGTACGGAGGTGTAGAGTTTCTGAACTTAGCCATCATGTCTTATGACAGATATCTTGCCATCTGTTATCCTCTGCAATATAACACACTCATGACATGGAACAAGATCGCCATGCTCACTGCTCTGATCTGGTGTTACCCTTTTCTGATGAACCTTTTTATCACTTACTGTCTAACTGCTTCTTTGCAGCTGTGCGGCAACGTCATTAACAAAGTTTACTGTGATAATTTCTATGTTGTCAATCTGGCCTGTTCTGACACCACACTCAACAACGTGTTTGGACTCACTCACATGTTTACAGTCATCTTCGGTCTGATCATGTTGATCATTTACACGTACATCCGGATCCTGAGAGTCTGTTACTCTGGTTCTAAACAGACCAGACAAAAAGCCGTCAGCACCTGCACACCTCACCTCGCGTCTCTGCTCAACTTCTCCATCGGATGTTTCTTTGAAATCGTCCACAGCAGATTTAACACAGTTCAGCTGTACTTACCGAACATGTTACGAATCTTTCTGTCATTGTACTGGCTCACATGTCAGCCGCTGGTCAGCCCGTTAATGTACGGACTGAACATGTCCAAAATACGCAGTGTTTGTAAAAGTCTGTTCTTTGGGGACAAAATGTGACAAAAGTTCATGTTCAATCAAAAGAAAGTCATAAATTCCTAATAAACAAATGAACTGTGGTCTGGTGTTTTTAATGGAGCCTGAAAAAAGGTTGTTACTCACTCAGTATCAGGTCTCATGCATTCACTTTTACTCAGTTTCTGTCACTTGACATGTTTTAAATTCTTGAGAGATTCTAAGTCTGTAAATCTGAGATGATAACTACTCTAATATTGTTGTTTCTTATTTGTAACATGGCTACATGGAAATAACATCTGGTTTGAAATAAAAGCCACAGTAATCATGCCAGAACATCTTCATAGATTTTATGAGTGTCAAATTTCCAGTTAAAGTGAGAGTGAGAGCTCCATGAGGCAGCTGCAAAGTCCTCAGAGACTTATTGGAGCAGCCTGATGACAGAGTTACAGTCGTCCAACTAGTTTTTCTGTATCTTCTTAAGACGGGATGATGTTACATAAGTGGAAGAATGCAGTCCTTGAAATTAGTTTTATGTGGGCATTAAAGGACAAATCCTCATCAAAAATAACTCCAAGGTTCTTTACGGTGGAGCTGGAGGCCAGGGTGATCCCGTCTAAGGTGGCCAAGTCTCTAGAAAGAGTTTCTGAGGTGTTTGGGTCCAATTACAAGAACTTCAGTTTGGTCTGCTGACGGTACACAACCTCCCTTTACTGGTACACTGTAAAAAACTTTTTACTGTAATATACTGCATAACCTTTTTTAATGTTACAGTAAAAGGATGTTGACACTGTTGTACTCATTTTATTCCATATTTTAAAATGTTGGTGAAAAACTGCCAAACCATGACAGAAAGACAATAAGTCAAATATTCTGGGATCCTGTAACTGTAGCTAATTCTTAGATGGTCACAAATTAAATAAATACATGTATAAAATATAGCATAACGTGTGTAATCATAAATATATTTTTAATAAATGTATTTAGAAAGGTTTGACCAAGAAGAAACATAATTTTTGTTGTTCAGTGTGTCATCAGTGACGACCGCATGAATTTGTACCTACAATAATTAGCTCGTGTGTCTGTGGACCAGGTGAGTGACGTCAGCCGGGGTCATGCTGCCACATGAAAAGAAGCAGCTGCAGAGTTGGAGCTCAGTCCGGAGGAGACTCACGTCACCAACTGTCCTCTGTCTTGTCTCCTGTTGTATTTTATGGAGGTTTAATAACAGAATGGAGAGTCTGTCTCACACTCGTACAGCTGCAAACTAAAACTGAGTTTAAAGTTTAAATTAAATGCGTGCAGAGTTTGTGTTATAAACTTGAATTTCCTTCAGTGTTATGAAGCACGGCGAGGATCATGATCAACTCTACACAGATTCCATATTTCACACTCTCTGCTTACTTTGACATCAGCACTTTCAAACATATCTGTTTTATGACTGCCATGTTTTTATATATTTTAACTGTCAGTGCCAACGTGTTCCTCATCGTGGTTATCTGCATGAACAGAAGTTTACATGAACCTATGTACATGTTTCTGTGCAGCCTGTTTCTGAATGAACTGTATGGTAGTACAGGGTTGTTTCCATTGCTTCTGATTCAGATTCTCTCTGACGTTCACACTGTTTCTGCTTCACTTTGCTTCCTGCAGAATATGATTTTATACTGTTACGGAGGTGTAGAGTTTTTAAACTTAGCCGTCATGTCTTATGACAGATATCTTGCCATCTGTTATCCTCTGCAATATAACACACGTATGACTTCTAATAAGATTGCGTTGCTTATTGGAATAACGTGGATTTGTCCATTGCTGCTGTGCATTGTGATGACGTCTTTGAGTAACTCTTTACAGCTGTGTGGGAACATCATTGAGAAAGTTTACTGTGATAATTACTCCATAGTTAAACTGGCCTGCTCTGACACCACCATCAATAACATCTATGGACTGTGTATTAGTTCACTGTCAATCTTCTGTCCTCTCATTCTGATCGTCTACACCTACGTGAAGATCCTTAAAATCTGTTTCTCTGGTTCTAAACAGACCAGACAAAAAGCTGTCAGTACCTGCACACCTCACCTCGCCTCTCTGCTCAACTTTTCTTTTGGGGCTTGTTTTGAAATATTACAGAGCAGGTTTAACATGAACAGTGTACCCAACATGTTACGGATATTTCTATCGTTATACTGGTTGACATGTCAGCCGGTGTTCAACCCTTTAGTGTACGGACTGAACGTGTCAAAGATCCGCATTATATTTAAAAGTATTGTCTTTGCTAAAATGTAGAGCGTGCACTCACACACATTCTCTGTCACACACACACACACACACACACTTCAGTGTTTCCAGACATTGAAACTAGATTGTTCTTGTTGTGTCTGCATTTACAAGCTGCCATCTTAATTTTCTGTGATGATTTGAGATGAATTCATGAGCTCTGTATGTTATCTTATGAACTGAGTTCACACAAAATGCATGAAAGCAATAAAAGACATGAAATGAAGTGTTAATGCTGGACATTGTTTTTATTTGATATTTGCAATACTAGAAAGGATGAAATGATACATCTGATAAAATTCATGCTAAAAGTTCATGTAAGATTTTACAACAGATAAAATAGTTTAGTCTCATATGGCAATTTTACATGTGCATGAATTTGTACTCTCAATCTGTAAAGTTAAATATTATAAAGAGACATAAAGTTATGAAGTGACAGCATGGTGTGTGGATACTGTAGTGGATATCTTTGGACCATGTCTGTGGGACTGTCTACCCATCATAACAATACATCTTCTTTTTCAGAGGTGCAATAGAGTCGAGAGCTGTCTGTAATGAGCCTGTAGTACTCTCAACAAGATGATCTATTTGTGAGGGGCTCATGGAAGCAGACAGTCCTCTGCTGCATTGAGACATGGCATTGAATTCAATACTGAAGGAATCACTTCCTTGAATTTGGCTGCAGCACTGTCAGATAAACATCTGCTGTAGGAGTTTCTACAAAAAGGCTTATAGTCCAGTAATATGAACTCAAAGGTTATTAAAACATGGTCAGACAGAAGAGGATTCTGTGGATAGACTATAAGATGATCAAGTTCAAATTCAAATCAAATCAAATTTTATTTGTATAGCCCAAAGTCACAAAACACATTTTGCCTCAGAGGGCTTTACAATCTGTACAGGGAGTGACACCCTCTGTCCTTAGACCCTCGGTTCGAGTGAGGAAAAACTTGCCCACAAAAAACCCTTTTGACAGGGAAAAAAATGTGGAAGAAACCTCAGGAAGAGCCACAGAGGAGGGATCCCTCTTCCAGGACGGACAGACGTGCAATGGATGTCACATGTACAGAACAATCAACACAAACATATTGTACAATTACAATCAATTACAATAAATGGTGAGGTGATTGCAGTAGCAGTGGAACACAGATGCACAGCAGCAATAAGTCATTAACCAACAAAGCTGTAGTGGGGATGGTAGCAATAATGACTATATATGGCATGTAATGCTAAATATGGTGGACGTCAGCAGCAGACCACGGCGGCAGCCACGATCCATGAGAACCTGCTGGACGAGAAAGCACAGAAACTCCGGGGAAGAGGTGTAGTTAGTAATATCCAAAGAAAAGGTGTAAGAGAGATAACGATTGACAGAACAATAAAACCTCAGGCCCCGTTATGCGGACTCTAAGGGTTATCGAACTGCTTTACATTGAGAGAGAGAGAGAGAGAGAGAGAGAGAGAGAGAGAGGCTTTACAGTAAGGCATGGACATCAGCAGCAGACCACAGCAGCACTCACGATCCATGAGAACCTGCTGGACGAGAAAGCACAGAAACTCCGGGGAAGAAGTTTAGTTAGTAAGGGGGGGGGGGGGGGGTCCCCCGGTAGTCTAGTCCTATGGCAGCATAACTAAGGGAAGGCCTGAGCCAGCCCTAACTATAAGTGCTATCAAAAAGGAAAGTCTTAAGTCTAGTCTTGAATGTGGTGACCGTGTCTGCCTCCCGAACCCAGAAAGGTAGTTTGTTCCACAGAAGAGGAGCTTGATAGCTGAAAGCTCTGGCTCCCAGTCTACTTTTGGAAACTATGGGAACCACAAGGAACCCTGCATTCTGAGAACGCAGTGGTCTAGAGGGGTAGTAGGGAACTATGAGCTCTTTTAAATATGATGGTGCCTGGCCATGAAGAGCTTTGTATGTTAGGAGAAGAATTTTAAATTCTATTCTAGATTTAACAGGTAGCCAGTGTAAGGAAGCCAAAATGGGTGAGATGTGATCTCTGATCTTGGTTCCTGTCAGAACACGTGCAGCAGCATTCTGAATTAGCTGCAAGGTCCTAAGAGACTTATTGGGGCAGCCTGATAATAGAGAGTTACAGTAGTCCAGCCTAGAAGTAACAAATGCATGGACTAGTTTTTCTGCATCCGCTTGGGACAGGATGCGTCTGATTTTGGTAATGTTACGTAAGTGGAAGAATGCAGTCTTTGAAATTTGTTTTATGTGGGCATTAAAGGACAAATCCTGATCAAAAATAACTCCAAGGTTCTTTACGGAGGAGCTGGAGGCCAGGGTGGTCCCGTCTAAGGTGGCCAAGTCTCCGGAAAGAGAGTTTCTGTGGTGTTTGGGTCCAATTACAAGAACTTCAGTTTTATCTGAGTTCAACATCAGAAAATTGTAGGTCATCCAACTTTTTATATCCCTAAGGCACGCTTGCAGTTTGGCTAAATGATTAGTTTCATCAGGCTTGATTGATAAATATAATTGGGTGTCGTCAGCATAACAGTGAAAATTAATGGAGTGATTCCTAATAATGTTCCCTAGAGGAAGCATATATAGACTGAATAGAAGTGGCCCTAGTACAGAACCTTGTGGGACTCCATGACAGACTTTGGTATGTACGGAGGATTCATCATTGACGTGAACAAACTGAGATCGATCCAAGAAATACGACCTAAACCAGCTTAGGGCGGTTCCTTTGATGCCAATCTGATGTTCCAGTCTCTGTAAAAGAATTTGATGGTCTATGGTGTCAAATGCAGCACTAAGATCTAACAGGACGAGTACAGAGATGAGTCCTTTGTCTGATGCCATTAGGAGATCGTTTGTGACTTTGACTAGTGCGGTCTCTGTGCTATGATGGACTCTAAATCCTGACTGAAAATCCTCAAATAAACTGTTCTTATGGAGAAATTCACACAGCTGATTAGCTACAGCCTTCTCGAGTAACTTAGAAAGAAAGGGAAGGTTTGATATCGGTCTATAGTTAGCCAGAACCTCTGGATCTAGAGTGTGCTTTTTAAGAAGAGGTTTAATTACAGCTACTTTAAAGGACTGTGGTACATATCCTGATAATAAAGACAGGTTAATCATATCCAGTAAAGAAGGGCTAACTAAAGGTAAAACATCCTTGAGCAGCCTGGTTGGGATGGGGTCTAGGAGACAGGTTGACGACTTAGATGAAGAAATTATTGAAGTTATTTGATGAAGGTCAATGGGAGAGAAGCTGTCTAAATATGTATCAGGTTTTGCAGCTGTTTCCAAACTTGCTGTATCAGAATGCAGATCAGTGCCTGTCGAAGGCAAGGCATGATGTATTTTGTCTCTAATGGTCCTAATTTTATCATTAAAGAAGCTCATGAAGTCATTACTAGTTAGACCCAGAGGAGTAGATGGGTCAATAGAGCTGTGGTTCTCTGTTAGCCTGGCTACAGTGCTGAAGAGAAACCTGGGGTTGTTCTTGTTTTCCTCTATTAAAGAAGAGTAATAAGCTGTTCTGGCATTACGGAGAGCCTTCCTGTAGGTTTTAAGATTATCTTGCCAGACTAAGCGAGATTCTTCCAGTTTAGTGGCACGCCATTTGCGTTCAGAATTACGTGCCACTTGCTTTAATTTGCGAGTCTGCTGGCTATACCATGGAGCTAACCTCCTCTGTTTAATATTCTTCTTTTTCAGAGGTGCAATAGAGTCAAGTGCTGTCTGTAATGAGCCTGTAGTGCTCTCAACAATATGATCTATTTGTGAGGGGCTCATGGGAGCAGACAAGTCCTCTGCTACATTGAGACATGGCAGTACTGAAGGAATCACTTCCTTGAATTTTGCAACAGCACTGTCAGATAAACATCTGCTGTAAGACTTTCTACAAAAAGGCTTATAGTCCAGTAATATGAACTCGAAGGTTATTAAAAAATGGTCAGAGAGAAGAGGATTCTGTGGATAGACTATAAGATGATCAAGTTCAATGCCATATGAGAGAACGAGATCAAGGGTGTGGTTCAGACGATGAGTCGGTTTATTTACAATCTGACAGAAGCCAATTGAATCTAATAAAGAGATAAATGCAGTACTAAGGCTATCATTGTGGTTGTCTACATGAATATTAAAGTCACCTACAATGATTACTTTATCTGTTTTAAGGATCAAGCCTGATGCAAATTCTGCAAATTCAGATAAAAATTCAGAGTAAGGGCCAGGAGCGCGATATATTATAACAAATAGGATTGGCTGGACTGTTTTCCATGTTGGGTGAGTGAGGTTAAGAACAAGACTTTCAAATGAATTAGAATTTAGTTTAGGTTTAGGATTTATTAATAGACTTGAGTCAAATATGGCTCCAACTCCGCCACCTCGACCATTACTTCGAGGAATATGAGTGTTACAATGACTGGGAGGAGTGGATTCATTTAAGCTAACATATTCACCCTCCTGCAGCCAGGTTTCAGTGAGACAAAATAAATCAATATCATAATCAGATATTAATTCATTGACTAAAAGAGCTTTAGAAGACAAGGACCTGATATTCAAGAGTCCACATTTAATGCTCTTGTTTTGTACTGGTGGAGATGTTGATTTAATTTTTATTAAGTTTTTATGATGAACTCCTCTTCTGTTTGTTTTATCTTTAAACAATGTAGGTGGACGGGGGACAGACACAGTCTCTATACTAAAGTACTGGGTGGGCAGCTGCTCTAATGGAGGCGCAGAGAAGCGTGTAAGACTGCAGCTCTGCTTCCTGGTCTCAACTCTGGGTTGTCACGGTTTCGGTCGTTTAATAAATTGGTCCATGTTTCTAGATATGAGAGCTGCTCCATCCAAAGTGGGATGGATGCCGTCTCTCCTAATCAGACCAGGTTTTCCCCAGAAAGGTGTCCAATTGTCAATGAAGCCCACATCGTTTGCTGGACACCACCTCGACAACCAGCGGTGAAATGACGACATGCGGCTATACATGTCATCGCTGGTCACATTGGGCAGGGGTCCAGAGAAAACTACAGAGTCCGACATCGTCTTGGCGTATTCACACACCGATGAAACATTAATTTTAGTGACCTCCGATTGGCGTAACCGGGAGTCATTACCGCCGACGTGGATAACAATCTTACTGTATCTACGTTTAGCCTTAGCCAGCAGTTTCAAATTTGATTCGATGTCGCCCGCTCTGGCCCCTGGGATGCATTTGACTATGGCCCCCGGTGTCGCTAACTTCACGTTCCGCAAAATGGAGCTGCCAATAACCAGAGTTGGTTTCTCAGCGGGTGTGTCGCTGAGCGGGGAAAATTTGTTTGAAACGTGAAGCGGTTGGTGGTGTACCGTGGGCTTCAGCTTGGGGCTATGCCTCTTTCGGACAGTCACCCAGCCTCCCGGCTGCTCGGGAACTACCGGGGGACTGCTAGCTGAAGCTACCTTCGGTGGTACCGCACCGGCTACAGGGGACTGGCTAACTATAGCAGCTACTGACTGTTCTGTGGTGCGGTACCGTGCCTCTAACTTACTGAGCCTCGCCTCCAAATCTACAAATAGACTACATTTATTACAGGTACCATTAGCGCTAAAGGAGGACGAGGAGTAGCTGAACATGTGGCACACAGGGCAGGAGAGAGGGGGAGAGGAGAGAGCAGGAGAGGAGAGAGGAGGAGAGCAGGGAGAGGCCATTGCTAAACTTTGGCTAGAGAGTGCGGCTAGCAGAGAGACAGGTAAAACTATCGGACTGCGGTTACTAGAGTTTAAGAAACCTGTTCGTGTAGACAGAACAAGTTTAAAGGTAGTGTGGAGTTACGTAGCTAGTCACTGATGTGAAAAATATACGGAAAATTGTTTAAGTGAGCAGAGCAGAGGGCACCGTGGCACTAACACCGGTAACCGGAAGTGACAGAATACGCTTACCGTAAAGCAGCCGTAAAGCAACCGTGTACAGCCGAGTGTTCAATGCCATATGAGAGAACGAGATCAAGAGTGTGGTTCAGACGATGAGTCGGTTTATTTACACTCTGACAGAAGCCAACTGAATCTAATAAAGAGATAAATGCAGTACTAAGGCTATCATTGTCCACATGAATATTAAAGTCACCTACAATGATTACTTTATCTGTTTTAAGGATCAAGCCTGATGCAGATTCAGATAAAAATTCAGAGTAAGGGCCAGGAGCGCGATATATTATAATAAATAGGATTGGCTGTACTGTTTTCCATGTTGGGTGAGTGAGGCTAAGAACAAGACTTTCAAATGAATTAGAATTTAGTTTAGGTTTAGGATTTATTAATAGACTTGAGTCAAATATGGCTCCAACTCCGCCACCTTGACCATTACTTCGAGGAATATGAGTGTTACAATGACTGGGAGGAGTGGATTCATTTAAGCTGACATATTCACCCTCCTGCAGCCAGGTTTCAGTGAGACAAAATAAATCAATATCATAGTCAGATATTAATTCATTAACTAAAAGAGCTTCAGAGGACAGGGACCTGATATTCAAGAGTCCACATTTAATGCTCTTATTTTGTACTGGTGGAGATGTTGATTTAATTTTTATTAAGTTTTTATGATGAACTCCTCTTCTGTTTCTTTTATCTTTAAACAATGTAGGTGGACGGGGGACAGACACAGTCTCTATACTAAAGTACTGGGTGGGCAGCTGCTCTAATGGAGGCGCAGAGAAGCGTGTAAGACTGCAGCTCTGCTTCCTGGTCTCAACTCTGGGTTGTCACCAGTAAATATGTGTGGTATTTAATCAGTATGTTTTTATATGTTTGGTATTTATTCAGTTAGTGTTTATATGTGTGGTATTTATCAGTTTGTTTTTATATGTTTGGTATTTATTCAGTTAGTGTTTATATGTGTGGTATTTATCAGTTTGTTTTTATATGTGTGGTTTTTATCCAGTTAGTGTTTATATGTGTGGTATTTATCAGTTTGTTTTTATATGTGTGGTATTTATCAGTTAGTGTTTATATGTGTGGTATTTATCAGTTAGTGTTTATATGTGTGGTTTTTATCCAGTTAGTGTTTATATGTGTGGTATTTATCAGTTTAGTTTATATTTGTGGTATTTATCAGTTAGTGTTTATATGTGTGGTATTTATCAGTTAGTGTTTATATGTGTGGTTTTTATCCAGTTAGTGTTTATATGTGTGGTATTTATCAGTTTAGTTTATATTTGTGGTATTTATCAGTTAGTGTTTATATGTGTGGTTTTTATTCAGTTTCAGCTGGTGTCATGCCAGAACTGGAGCTGCGTGAGCTGGCAGTGTAACCATACACACACAAAAATTGAGGCCACCTCTGCAGAAAGCAGGTCCTTTGGTAATGAGCTCAGCCTGTCAAACATGAAAATGATAAAAGAAGCAGAAGCTGTTTGAGAACAGTTAGGAGGGAGGCAGCTGGTGGATTCACAACATGTCTTCCGTGACTTATATACAGTACAATCAGGGAACGGCAAACGTGTTTCATGTTTCAAATGGTTATGTTCATGATGAGTTTCTTCACCGTTTGTTGGTTGAAACCTGTGTTTGATGCTTTAGCAGCACAAAATGACAAACAAAGATTTAAATGTTTCAACTTTTATGAATTTATAAGAGTTTATAAATTCATAACAGTTTTAACTTGTGTTCTGATTGTTTTATGAGGATCATGATGAACTCTACACAGGTTTTATATTTCACACTTAGTGCTTACTTTGACACTGGGGTTTTAAAATATTTATATTTTACAATTATTATGTCTATATACATTTGTATTGTTCTTACCAGTGTTTTCCTCATCGTGGTTATCTGCATGAACAGAAGTTTACATGAACCTATGTACATGTTTCTGTGCAGCCTGTTTCTGAATGAACTGTATGGTAGTACAGGGTTGTTTCCATTCCTTCTGATTCAGATTCTCTCTGACATTCACACTGTTTCTGCTTCACTTTGTTTCCTGCAGATTTTCTGTGTTTATTCTTATGGAAATGTAGAATTTTTAATCTTAGCTGTCATGTCTTATGACAGATATCTTGCCATCTGTTATCCTCTACAGTATAACACACTTATGACATCTACAAAGGTGGCCGTGCTCATTGCTGTAACATGGTTGTTCTCTTTTCTTACAATTATTGTTGTCATATCTTTGAGTTCATCTTTACAGCTGTGTGGGAACATCATGGACACAGTTTACTGTGGAAACTATGCTATTGTTAAACTGGCCTGCTCTGACACCACAGTCAATAACATCTATGGACTAATTTCAACCTTTGTCTTCGTCATTATTCCTCTCATTTTAATTCTCTACACGTATATAAAGATCCTTAAAGTTTGTTTCTCTGGTTCTAAACAGACCAGACAAAAAGCTGTCAGTACCTGCACACCTCACCTCGCTTCTCTGCTCAACTTTTCTTTTGGTTGTTGTTTTCAAATATTACAGAGCAGGTTTGATATGAGCAGTGTGCCCAACATGTTGGACATTTTATTATCATTGTACTTTCTGGCATGTCAGCCTCTCTTCACCCCGGTACTGTACGGCCTGAAAATGTCCAAAATACGCAACACATGTAAACGTTTGCTGTCTGGTGATGTGTAGATCCAACAGTGCAATCCAATTTAACTGTATCTGTATGTCTGTATGTCTCTTACTGTTTCAGCAGCTATCATCATTTCATAGAAGTGCAGATCATTGTATAATACAAGGTGTATAGCATTATACTAAGATGCATATCTAAGAAGAACCAGTCTATATTCAGTAACTGTTAATGTGCAACTGACGTGAAAAATAAAGCAAAATTAACCTTCTAGCTGTGAACACGAATTTCAGCAGTGCTCATCTACCAGCTTTCATTTTTCTATTGATTATTTGACAGTAAATTCAGTCAAAAATAGCTTAATTCTGACTGTGAATATAGATAGATAGATAGATAGATAGATAGATAGATAGATAGATAGATAGATAGATAGATGAAATTATAAATTATAGAAGAAATTTTGAGTGTGCTTGACTCTGGCCCCGTCGCCCCCATCCACTAATACTAGTATTAATACAAAAATAGCCCCTCCTCCCTCTCCTCCCTCAGGCTTGAGGTTGCCAAGCAACCAGGGCCAACTGCTGGGCCCTAATCAGCAGAGCAGTTAGGAGCACCTGTTAGACTTTCAGTTGGAAATGCCAAGAGAGGGAGAGAGGAACCAAATGAAGCCCTGCAAAGAGCTGGCAAGAAATGCCAAACGGTGTGTCGTATCCAAAAGCTGAAATATTCGTGATCGGGGGCTTCTTGTCGACCAGTTTGAGAGCTAAATGTTAAAAACTCTGGTCTGGGTCGTCAGGTAAAGAGCAGATGCTCCCTGCTGCTTCTGGAGATTTCTCCTCAAATTAAATGAGAGTATATGGGGCTGTGGATCGGTGTTGGTGGCGAATCTTTGTGTCTGAGGCCAAAACTATAATACTGACTGCTTCAGCAGTGGTATCTATGTGACGGCAATAAATTTTCCTACGTTTCTAGCTATAAATGATTTCTGTAGCTTGACATTTGCGGCCACAGTCACAGTTTACAAATTTATTTTTCGACAAATTTTTCTCTCTCCCCGCACTCTGGCTATAACATCACGCAGTCTGGCTCTTGAAAGTTCCCGCAATACACACCCATTCATTTTTTGGCATGTTCTTTGGCGTATAGCGGCAAAACCGTTTGGTGAAACTTTTTGAAAACCACATTGCAACCGCTCCCCGGCCGAGCCGATCGTTTTGACTCCTTGTTTGTGTATGTGCGACAAAAACTCTGGGAGCCTTAGGGAACCAAAGAAAGTAAATGCACCTTGAGTTTTGAGCCAGCAGGTCTGAGGGGGAGGTATATCTGTGTGTCATCTTCATAGCAATGAAAAGCATTCAATGATATGACCAAGATGGAGCATATAAATAGAAAATAAAATTGGAGCCCTATATATATTATTGCTATTTATATTTGTATTCTTTCATATCCAGAATTTTATAGTATTCTATATTTTATTTGTATCCACATGTGTATTGCTGTTAGATTGTTTAGTGCTCTGAATGTCGGGCTGAGTGCTTCCTCTTGTCCAACATAGTTCATTGTATTGTTGACCTTGTGTTAACCTGTACATGACAATAGAATAGAATAATATAATATAATATAATATAATCTATAATAAAACATTTGTCATAATTTGGTGGTATACAAAAAAAGAGAATTGAAATTGAACTGAATGTGAACACAAACTGAATAAGTACCACGCACAAAAACCTTAGTTTGTAAATGTTTCAAACATTAGTACCACAGGATGTACTGTATTACTTTGCACACATGCATTATTTTCAATGGACATTTTCAAACACCTAATTATAATTCACAGTCAGAATTAAGGTAAAGTTAAAGTAAAGTTCATTAATAAAGGAAATAAAGATTTCCTCCCTTTCTGTTTCATATTTAAGCATCAAATTATCTGGTGGTCATTTTCATTATTTTGTTTTGACAGTGTTCCAACTTCCCAATAATTAATGATAAAGAATGTTTTTAAATGAGTCATAATGAAGTAAATTATTTTAAGTTCACACTCAAATTTATGACTTATGCACTTCAGTTACATTGAAAACTCCATTTAAATTACGTAGTTTTAATCTAAATGAACTAACAAACTTAATGTGACAAGTAATAAGATTTATATAATAGTACTAATAGCTCAAAATGACAGCATTCATTTTCTCTGTTGGCTTTTGGCAAACAAATTGGCTTTATTAATATTGAATGCATAAACATGGTTACAACTACACTACTGTGTACTGGAAGAACTTTGAGTTTTAGTTAGTATTATTACATAAGTCATATTACTTTACATTAAGTCTATTAGTTAATTTATATTAAAACTAAGTAATTCAAATGGGTGGAAATCTTCTATGTAATTGCATCAGTCCTGAATTTTGGCCAAAGAAGTTTTTGGGTTCAGTTTTGAATGTCATGACTCATTTTATTACTCACATTAACTGCCCATGAACAAAAACTAAATTAATAAGTAAAAAGTAGTATTCATACTGAACTGTATATATAATTTCTATTAATATTTATATTTATATATGTATTGTTTTCTACTACGACAGACCTTTTATGCATACAATAATCTTATTTCTATGAAATGATCATGCATGACGCGCATGAGAGCTGCTGTAACAAGTGAATTTCCCCTCTGTGGATCAATAAAGTAGATCTGACCTTATCAAGTAAAAAACCTAAAATGCTAATTAAAAAAACATTCCCACCACCACAAAGTGCAAAGACAATATGTTTGTGCATGATTGGTTTTGGATAGAAAATCAACCTGTTTTAATATTTTTATTTGGAGACATACAGTAAAATTTCATTATCACTTTGTCACGTACAAAAACCTGGATTGCACTGTTGGATCTACACATCACCAGACAGCAAACATTTACATGTGTTGCGTATTTTGGACATTTTCAGGCCGTACAGTACCGGGGTGAAGAGAGGCTGACATGCCAGAAAGTACAATGATAATAAAATGGCCAGCATGTTGGGCACACTGCTCATATCAAACCTGCTCTGTAATATTTGAAAACAACAACCAACAGAAAAGTTGAGCAGAGAAGCGAGGTGAGGTGTGCAGGTACTGACAGCTTTTTGTCTGGTCTGTTTAGAACCAGAGAAACAAACTTTAAGGATCTTTATATACGTGTAGAGAATTAAAATGAGAGGAATAATAATTGAGATAACGGTATAAATTAGTCCATAGATGTTATTGACTGTGGTGTCAGAGCAGGCCAGTTTAACAATAGCATAGTTTCCACAGTAAACTTTGTCAATAATGTTCCCACACAGCTGTAAAGATGAACTCAAAGATACCAAAACAATAATCGCAAGAAATGGAAACAACCATGTTACGGCAATGAGCACGGCCACCTTTGTAGATGTCATAAGTGTGTTATACTGTAGAGGATAACAGATGGCAAGATATCTGTCATAAGACATGACAGCTAAGATTAAAAGTTCTACACAAACATAAGAATATACACAGAAAATCTGCAGGAAACAAAAAGGAGCAGAAACAGTGTGAATGTCAGAGAGAATCTGAATCAGAAGGAATGGAAACAACCCTGTACTACCATACAGTTCATTCAGAAACAGGCTGCACAGAAACATGTACATAGGTTCATGTAAACTTCTGTTCATGCAGATAACCACGATGAGGAAAAGATTAGCACTCAGAATTAAAATGTAAAAAATCACAATAATCACAAACAGTAAGTATTTAAACAACTCAGTGTCAAAGTAGGCACCAAGTGTGAAATATGAAACCTGTGTGGAGTTTATCATGATCATCCAGTTGGTTTGAAGACAAACTGAGTATGATACTGCTGTCACATTTTGTTACAGAGTCCAGCTAAAGCATCAAAACAGTCGACAAATTAGTGAGGAGTCATTTATAACACAAACATCCCAAACTTACCATTGGTTTAACCTCAGTGTAATGTTGTATGAGACCCTACAAGCACACTCTGTGACGGTGTGTGAATGAACTGTGACTCTGCTTCTTTTAAACTTTCCAAGAAGGTCAGACGCCCACAGCAGCAGACTGACGTCGTCATCAAACCAATCACTGGTGACGATCAGAGAAAAAACGGCAGACTGAAGATGTGTTCAGTAAAACAGAAATGAAGGAAAATATTAATAGTGGAGGAACAGATGATGTAATTATTTATCTTTGAACCATTTCTTACTAAAATCAGGACAACGAATTTATCAGGAAAGAACTGCTCATTACCAAAGGACCTGCTTTCTAACTGATGACAGAAAAAACCTCCAGCCTTTCTGCTTACCGAGGTCGCACCAACGACTAAAACATCCAACTCTTTCCTTTTGTCCATCAGCGTCCTCTTCGCTCTCTTCTCCTCTGCATTGTGTCCATCGAAGCTGCTGAACCCGGTTACATTGCCTGCTCACCCAGGTCCGGCTTCACTGCCTGTCAGTATTCCCCTGCACCCTGGGCCTGAAAGCCTCATATAAACAGCACATATAAACTCTAAACCCAATGAATTCAATACATATAAACACAAACTGATTTTGTGGCTAATGTGAAGATACCCCAGAACCAAACATGGTAACAGGCTGACCTTTGACCTGGGGAACTCGAGTGATCTAACTTTACTCAGCATCAGCTAACTTCTTAACCTTTTTAATATCATATCAGAACCAGGTCAGATGTTTACTGTTCAAAGACATGTCTTCATAAGAGACAGACATATGTAGTCATAGTAGTGTATCCAGATGTTCAGATGATTTCACTTTAGCTGTGAGCAGTTTAATGTCCTTGGAGTGTTGAATTGTGGGGCGTACCCCTTAAAGCCCACTGGAATGTCCTTGACCATCCATTCAGGTTCTTCTTTGACCACTTAGCAGCAACAGCCACAACAAGGTCCACTAAGCCCCATCAAAGACCACAAAGGAGCCCATCATAGACCCATGTAGAAGCTCTCCATGTTGTCATGACCCTTGAATCTTTCTCATCCACTAGCAAAACCTCCCTGAACCCATGAACCACTAGAACCCCATAAAGTACTCATGTCATGGATCCTTGCAGCATAACCTCTTCAAAAATCTCTACAGGAAACCGTTTTAAGGGCCTTCTTGCAGGACTACTTGTACCTCATCAAGGCAGGGTACCACTCCACCGTTATACAGTGATTCAGTGGTTAAAACTCTTGCATCATGGCAAACACATCTTTAACTTGACTGTGGGTCTGCATGGGTTTACTTCTGGTTCTGTGGTTTGTCTCAACAGTCCAAAGACACACAGGTGTCAGACTGAATCTTTACCTCCCTCTACTGAGCACTCTTGTATAGAGTCCACCATGGTTCTACAGTCGCCTACTGCTAGATGCAACTAAATGGCTCTGGCCAAAGCAGTTCTTTCCTGATAAATTCGTTGTCCTGATTTTAGTAAGAAATGGTTCAAAGATAAATAATTACATCATCTGTTCCTCCACTATTAATATTTTCCTTCATTTCTGTTTTACTGAACACATCTTCAGTCTGCCGTTTTTTCTCTGATCGTCACCAGTGATTGGTTTGATGACGACGTCAGTCTGCTGCTGTGGGCGTCTGACCTTCTTGGAAAGTTTAAAAGAAGCAGAGTCACAGTTCATTCACACACTGTCACAGAGTGTGCTTGTAGGGTCTCATACAACATTACACTGAGGTTAAACCAATGGTAAGTTTGGGATGTTTGTGTTATAAATGACTCCTCACTAATTTGTCGACTGTTTTGATGCTTTAGCTGGACTCTGTAACAAAATGTGACAGCAGTATCATACTCAGTTTGTCTTCAAACCAACTGGATGATCATGATAAACTCCACACAGGTTTCATATTTCACACTTGGTGCCTACTTTGACACTGAGTTGTTTAAATACTTACTGTTTGTGATTATTGTGATTTTTTACATTTTAATTCTGAGTGCTAATCTTTTCCTCATCGTGGTTATCTGCATGAACAGAAGTTTACATGAACCTATGTACATGTTTCTGTGCAGCCTGTTTCTGAATGAACTGTATGGTAGTACAGGGTTGTTTCCATTCCTTCTGATTCAGATTCTCTCTGACATTCACACTGTTTCTTCTCCTTTTTGCTTCCTGCAGATTTTCTGTGTATATTCTTATGGAAGTGTTGAGTTTACTAACCTAGCTGTCATGTCTTATGACAGATATCTTTCTATTTGTTGTCCTCTACAGTATAACGCTCACATGACATCTAACAAGGTTGCAATGCTCATTGCTGTCATATGGTTACCTCCTTTCTTTGCTGTTTTTGTCACGACATCCTTGACTGCCTCTTTACAGCTGTGTGGGAACATCATTAATAAAGTGTACTGTGACAATCACTCCATCATCAAACTGGCCTGCTCTGACACCAGAATAAATAATGTCTATGAACTTATTGCTGCTTCTCTCACAGTCTGTGTTCCAGTATCTGTAATCTTCTACACGTATATAAAGATCCTCAGAGTTTGTTTCTCTGGTTCTAAACAGACCAGACAAAAAGCTGTCAGTACCTGCACACCTCACCTCGCTTCTCTGCTCAACTTTTCTTTTGGGGTTTCCTTTGAAGTGTTACAGAGCAGATTTAACATGAACAGTGTGCCCAACATGTTACGTATATTCTTGTCGTTATACTTTCTGACATCCCCACCGCTCTTTAACCCTGCCATGTACGGCCTGAATCTGTCCAAAATACGCAACATGTGTAAAAGTCTGATTTTAAGTTCTGTTGAAAAGTCATCCAAGATCTTTGTTCAGCTTGAGTAACTCTTGACTTACTCATGTCAGAAATGTATCATGCAGGTTTTATAAAATAAAATATAATCATGAAAGTAAAGTCATAAATTAAAGTTTTAAAGTTACTTGACTTGTCTTTGTCTTTCTTACTTCACGCAGGTATTTTTTTCACAATTTGATAGTTTGCATCATGGCTATAGAAAGGTTAGTTACCTGCCTACCTCTGACACATATTTTCTACCTACTGTAAACATGAGGCCATGAAGACTATTACAAATTTGCCTCAGGACTTTTTTTTACTGTATCTGTACAATATATGACCATTTACAATCCTTATAGCCTGAATTCAAATATAGTAAAGCATAGTTTCAATAGGTGTCATTTTTACAGAGAACAACAATGATAATATTAGGTAGCTGTAGTGCAACAATGACATTAAATAATATGAAAAATGATTTAGTGTTTCAAAAGTGTACCTACATGACGCAACCAGGAAAAGCTTCGAAGGCTAGACCGTCTCATTTAACAACAGCTGATGCGGCCTTTGAAGGAGCCTCAGAAGGAGTCACCTTCGAAGGCCATGAAGGCTGCGTCCTTCGAAGCATGCAGCCCCTGATTTGGGACATAACTATAGTTTCCAAACTTTTGTGGAGGGGGTGTGGTGCATCAGCAGCAAGGGAGAGCTGTGGAGCTCAGGTGAGCAGCACCAGGTGAGAGTGATTGGCACACCTGCACCCAGTTAGCTAATCACTCTCCCTTCTTAACAGAGAAGTGTGCTGGACCAACAGAGAGACGAGACTTAATTACACATTAAGTCAGTGTAAAGCGACGGACTATGGGTTCCAAATAATGATGAGGATTCCTGTTCTTTGTAGAGAGTTAGATCATATGACCCGGCTCACCAAGAAGAGCCGACTCTTTCGGCTCCCAAATGGCTCTTCGTGTTACCAGTTCTATGGTCTATAATTTAGCACTGTTTTGACTCTTGATTTATTTGTACACACATATCACTTAAATTATTCAATACTTCATTTGTACTTCAGTAATTAAAAGTAAAATTTACAGACCCTTGTAACTCTCTGAATCATCGCCATCATGCTGTTTTCCTGATATTTCAAACTTTATTGAGTACAAACCTTTACAAGCCAACAACATCAGCCCATGAGCACAAGCACTCAAAGAAAAACTCACTGTATATGACTCACAGTAATCAGTGGAAACAGACTTTGGTACAAATGGTGTGGAAGACACTGACTTAACCCAAAACTGCTTCTTGTGAAATGCAGTGACATAGTTGACAACAGAACAGTGAAGTCTAAAACATCCATTTATTGTTTTACAGTAAGTCAAATCTTTTGGATTCTCTACACTTTACAACCAAACAAACTTTTACATATGGTACGGATCTTACATGTCACACCGGTGTGTTAAGTTTGAGTTTTTGTCTTGTCTCCATGTTTGTATTGTGACTTCCTGTTTTATTTTGGGAATTAACTCTCCTCTCGTTTCAGGTCACTTACCCTTCCTCATGTGTCACCAGTCTGATTGTCGGCCCTGATTCCTGATTGTGTCCACCTGTTCCCCATTACCTCCATGTGTTCATATAGTCTGCGTTTCCCTTTGTCCTGTTCCAGTGTGTCATGTCTTGTCACGTCGTGTGTTGGTCTTCCTTCAAGTTCTTACAAAGCCTCAGTCGCCGTATCAGTTTTCGCCTCGCTAAGAGAGTTTTTTGTTGACCTTTTGTCATTTAATTTTTCATAGCCCTAGTTTAGTTTAGACTTCTTTCCCTTTTCTGTTTTTTTCCCTCTTCGGAGGCGTTTTTTGTTCTCTTTGATTTGTTATTCTACTTATGCTAGAAGATAGGTTTTATGTTCATAATTTTCCTAGCTATCCCTCCTGTGCGAGGCATTTTCTGTTACGTCATCTGATTATTTAAGTTCTTAATAAAAAGATCATCGTCAGCTCTGCATCCGAGCCCGATCTCTGTGTCCTGGTCCTTGTCAGTACACACTGGACAGCATGGACTCGGCAGAGCAGGACCAGCTGACTGCGGCGCTGCGCTCCCAGGCACGCCGTCTCACGCAGCATGAGGAGCATGCGGCCGCACTCGGCCAAAGTATCAGAGGGCTCGCCCACAGTCAGGAGGAGTTTAAAGCCGCTCTGACCGCCCAGGTCGGTCTCCTCAGCACCCAGATGGAGCAACTCGGCGCTCTCCTGACGAAGGGCGCAGCCACAGGCTCCGACCAGGCCACTGCTTCACCGGATCCCTCCCCCACGCCTCCTGTAACCACACAAGCAGGCGCGTGCCCCAGGTTGGCTCCCCCGGAACGGTATTCCGGGGATCCTGGGCAGAGCAGATCGTTCATCGTGGAGTGTGAGATCCACTTCGAGCACTCACCCCAGGATTTCCCCACCGAACGATCTAAGGTCGCCTTCATGATGTCCTACCTCACGGGGAGAGCCCGGGCGTGGTCCACCGCGGAGTGGATCAGAGACTCAAAAGTTTGTGGGTCTGTGAAGGAGTTCACCAGGGCTCTCAGGACAGTCTTCGACCCTGTATCGACCGACCGATCGAGAGAAGGCTCGGGAGTTAAGCGGACTGAAGCAGGGTGGAGGCACCGTTTGTGAATACGCCATTTGCTTCCGCACTCTGGCGACGGAGAGCGGGTGGAACTCTACGGCCCTGTATGACATCTTCCTGAAAGGACTGTCAGATCCCATTCAGGATCTGTTGGTTCCGCTGGACCTCCCTCCAGACCTCGACTCCTTGATCGCCCTCGCCATTCGCACGGATAACCGTCTGCAGGAGCGGAGGCAGCGGCGCGGAACCAGGGCGGTTCCAGCCATCGCGCACGGTTCGTCCCCGGATCCCCGACGCGCAGTTCCTTACAGAAATCCTCTTGAGGATCGCCCCGGGCTCTCTTCCGAGCAGGAGGAGGAGCCCATGCAGCTGGGTAGGACCCGGCTCTCTCGGGAGGAGCGGATACGGCGCTCCCAGGAAGGGAGGTGTTTCTACTGCGGCGGGCAGGGACACCTCGTTGCCGCCTGCCCCGTGAAAATGGACCCAATGGTGAGTCGTGTCACAGCCGTCACCCCCACCTCACGCAAACTGACCACCGTTAAGATCATGCACCAAGGCAAAGACTATGAAATCGATGCGCTAATTGATTCGGGGGCTGACGAGAGTCTTATTGACAGGGGGTTGGTTCGGAGATTGGGACTCCAGATTGTGCCCCTGAATAAGCCTATTACGGCGAGCGCCTTGAACGGGAGCACGCTTTTTGACATCTCTCACATCTCCGAGCCAATAAACCTTCAAATAGCTGATCATTGGGAGCACATTAGGCCATACATTATAGACTCACCTCGGCACGCCCTCATTCTAGGATACCCATGGCTAGAGCACCACAACCCCAGCATTGATTGGCGCACCGGGTATATTACTGGGTGGGGGGAGGATTGTAAGAACTGCTGTCGAAAACCAGATACCCAAGGTGCATTAAAGACTGTCTCTGCCACTTCTGTCACAGACTCTGAGATCTCCGACCTGACCAAGGTTCCAAGCTGCTATCATCATTTAGCAGAGGTTTTTAGCAAGAGTAAGGCCACAGCCCTTCCTCCTCATCGCCCCTATGATTGCGCAATCGAGCTCTTGCCAGGCTCCACCATCCCTAAGGGTAGACTTTACTCGGTGTCTGGGCCTGAAAGACAGGCCATGAAAGATTATTTAGAAGCCTCCCTGAAGGCTGGTTTAATTCGGCCTTCCTCGTCCCCAGCTGGGGCGGGGTTCTTTTTTGTGGGGAAGAAAGATGGCACCCTGCGACCCTGCATAGACTACAGCCCTCTCAACGAAATTACAGTTAAAAACAGATATCCCCTTCCCCTCATGAACTCAGTGTTTGACCAACTCCAACAAGCGCAGATTTTCACCAAACTCGACCTGCGAAATGCCTACCACCTCATCCGCATCCGGGAAGGGGATGAGTGGAAAACGGGATTCAACACCCCAAGCGGCCATTACGAATACCTAGTCATGCCATTTGGCCTCACGAATGCTCCAGCTGTGTTCCAAGGTATGATTAACGACGTGTTAAGAGACTTCTTGGATCACTTTGTCTATGTCTATCTAGATGACATTCTTATTTACTCTCCTGACCTTGAAACCCACCAGAGACATGTCAAGCTCGTGTTACAACGTCTCCTAGAAAATAAACTGTTCGTTAAGGCAGAAAAGAGTGAATTACATGCCGAAACCATCTCCTTCCTAGGCTTTATTGTAGCCCCTGGAAGGGTTCAGATGGACCCGGCTAAAGTTAGCGCTGTAGCTGAGTGGCCAACACCAGATAGCCGCAGGAAGGTACAGCAATTCCTAGGATTTGCTAACTTCTACAGGCGGTTTATCAGAGGCTTCAGTGCAATAGCAGCTCCGCTCCACGCTCTCACCTCTCCACAGGTGCCATTCCACTGGTCCACTGATGCAGCTGCAGCATTCAAAGAGCTCAAGCAACGCTTCACCACAGCGCCCATCCTCACGCTTCCTGATCCCTCTCGCCAATTCGTGGTGGAGGTCAATGCGTCCGGTGAGGGGATCGGGGCGGTTCTGTCTCAGCGAGCAGAGGCAGACAACAAGCTTCACCCCTGTGCCTTCCTGTCTCGACGTCTGACGGCAGCAGAGCGCAATTACGATGTGGGAAATCGTGAGCTGCTGGCTGTGAAGGTCGCTCTTGAGGAGTGGCGGCACTGGCTCGAGGGGGCACAACAACAGTTCTTGGTTTGGACCGACCACAAGAACTTACAATACATAAAAGGGGCTAAACGGTTAAATTCTCACCAAGCCCGCTGGTCATTGTTTTTTAACCGTTTTGACTTTTCTTTGTCCTACAGACCAGGGTCCAAGAACACTAAGCCCGATGCCCTGTCCCGTCTCTTCAGCCCCGAGCCCGTGGCCACGGAACCAGAGCCCATCCTTCCACTTAGCCGTGTGGTTGGAGCGGTTACCTGGCCCATAGAAGCCGAGGTGAAGCAGGCAAATGGTGAGACCCCGCCACCTAGTGGGTGCCCCGATAATCGTCTGTTTGTCCCCGTTAATCTGCGCCCACAGGTGATACACTGGGCTCACTCGTCCCTGCTCACCTATCATCCGGGTGTACGTCGGACCATGTTCACCATCTCGCAGCGGTTCTGGTGGCCATCCATGGAGCCGGAGGTCCGTGAGTACGTCGAGGCGTGCCCAGTCTGTGCCCGAAATAAGAACTCCTCCAGAGCCCGCGCAGGCTTGCTGCAGCCTCTCCCCATTCCTTCCCGGCCGTGGGCGGAGATCTCCGTGGACTTTGTTACGGGCCTCCCGGTCTCCAGAGGTAACACTGCGGTTCTTACCGTGGTGGATAGGTTCTCTAAGATGACACATTTCATAGCCTTACCCAAATTGCCGTCAGCAAAAGAAACTGCTGAAATAATGATGAACAATGTATTCAGGATTCACGGATTCCCACGGGACATTGTATCGGATCGGGGGCCCCAATTTATCTCGCGGTTCTGGAGGGAGTTTTGCAAGCTGATCGGAGCCACAGCAAGTCTCACATCGGGTTACCACCCTGAGGCTAACGGCCAGACTGAGCGTCTCAATCAGCAGCTGGAGACCAGCCTCCGGTGCCTGGTGGCACAGAATCCTGCATCATGGAGCAGCCATTTAACTTGGGTCGAGTATGCCCATAACTCTCTTCCCACCTCTGCCACTGGTATGTCCCCTTTTAATTGTGTTTTTGGTTACCAACCCCCACTCTTTTCTGAGTCCGAACCCGAGGTGTCTGTCCCCTCCGCCCATGCCCTAGTCCGTCGCTGCCGCCGCATCTGGGCCGCTGCACGCCAGGTGCTGATATGTCAAGGGGACAGAGTTAAAAGAGCAGCAGACCGAAAGAGGAGACCGGCTCCTGTCTACCAGCCTGGCCAGCGAGTGTGGCTCGCAGCCAAAGAACTGCCTCTTCAGGTAGAGTCGCGGAAGCTGGCTCCGCGCTTCGTCGGTCCGTTCCCCATCACCAGAATCATCAACCCTGCAGCTGTGCGTCTCCGTCTGCCCCGGTCCCTCAGAGTACATCCCACCTTTCATGTCAGTAAGATCAAGCCAGCCAAGGACAGCGCCATGATACCAGCAACCAAGCCACCCCCGCCACCCCAAATGGTCGAAGGGGGGCCAGTCTATACAGTTAAGAAATTGTTAGCAGTGCGCAACCGGGGCCGGGGCAGGCAGTTCCTTGTCGACTGGGAGGGGTACGGACCTGAAGAGCGTCAGTGGGTCCCAGCCCGCCACATCATGGATCCTGGACTCATTGAGGACTTTTATAGAGAACACCCTAATATTTCAGGGCCGTCTGGTATTCGGCCTTAGGGAGGGGGTAATGTCACACCGGTGTGTTAAGTTTGAGTTTTTGTCTTGTCTCCATGTTTGTATTGTGACTTCCTGTTTTATTTTGGGAATTAACTCTCCTCTCGTTTCAGGTCACTTACCCTTCCTCATGTGTCACCAGTCTGATTGTCGGCCCTGATTCCTGATTGTGTCCACCTGTTCCCCATTACCTCCATGTGTTCATATAGTCTGCGTTTCCCTTTGTCCTGTTCCAGTGTGTCATGTCTTGTCACGTCGTGTGTTGGTCTTCCTTCAAGTTCTTACAAAGCCTCAGTCGCCGTATCAGTTTTCGCCTCGCTAAGAGAGTTTTTTGTTGACCTTTTGTCATTTAATTTTTCATAGCCCTAGTTTAGTTTAGACTTCTTTCCCTTTTCTGGTTTTTTCCCTCTTTGGAGGCGTTTTTTGTTCTCTTTGATTTGTTATTCTACTTATGCTAGAAGAAAAAGGCAAACACATCTTTAACTTGACTGTGGGTCTGCATGGGTTTACTTCTGGTTCTGTGGTTTGTCTCAACAGTCCAAAGACACACAGGTGTCAGACTGAATCTTTACCTCCCTCTACTGAGCACTCTTGTATAGAGTCCACCATGGTTCTACAGTCGCCTACTGCTAGATGCAACTAAATGGCTCTGGCCAAAGCAGTTCTTTCCTGATAAATTCGTTGTCCTGATTTTAGTAAGAAATGGTTCAAAGATAAATAATTACATCATCTGTTCCTCCACTATTAATATTTTCCTTCATTTCTGTTTTACTGAACACATCTTCAGTCTGCCGTTTTTTCTCTGATCGTCACCAGTGATTGGTTTGATGACGACGTCAGTCTGCTGCTGTGGGCGTCTGACCTTCTTGGAAAGTTTAAAAGAAGCAGAGTCACAGTTCATTCACACACTGTCACAGAGTGTGCTTGTAGGGTCTCATACAACATTACACTGAGGTTAAACCAATGGTAAGTTTGGGATGTTTGTGTTATAAATGACTCCTCACTAATTTGTCGACTGTTTTGATGCTTTAGCTGGACTCTGTAACAAAATGTGACAGCAGTATCATACTCAGTTTGTCTTCAAACCAACTGGATGATCATGATAAACTCCACACAGGTTTCATATTTCACACTTGGTGCCTACTTTGACACTGAGTTGTTTAAATACTTACTGTTTGTGATTATTGTGATTTTTTACATTTTAATTCTGAGTGCTAATCTTTTCCTCATCGTGGTTATCTGCATGAACAGAAGTTTACATGAACCTATGTACATGTTTCTGTGCAGCCTGTTTCTGAATGAACTGTATGGTAGTACAGGGTTGTTTCCATTCCTTCTGATTCAGATTCTCTCTGACATTCACACTGTTTCTTCTCCTTTTTGCTTCCTGCAGATTTTCTGTGTATATTCTTATGGAAGTATAGAATTTGCCATCTTAGCCGTCATGTCTTATGACAGATATCTTGCCATCTGTTATCCTCTACAATATAACACACATATGACATTGAACAAAGTTGCCATGCTCATTGCTCTAACATGGTTATTGCCTTTTCTTCTAGTTGTTTGCACAATATCGTTGAGTGTCCCTTTACAGCTGTGTGGGAACATCATTAACAAAGTTTACTGTGACAATTACTCCATAGTTAAACTGGCCTGCTCTGACACCACAGTCAATAATATCTATGGACTGATTAGCACTTGTGTTGTAGTATTCGGTCCTCTCATTTTAATTCTCTACACGTATATAAAGATCCTCAAAGTTTGTTTCTCTGGTTCTAAACAGACCAGACAAAAAGCTGTCAGTACCTGCACACCTCACCTCGCTTCTCTGCTCAACTTTTCTGTTGGAGCTTGCTTTGAAGTGTTACAAAACAGATTTAACATGAACAATGTGGCCAATATATTGAGAATTTTCTTGTCCTTATACTGGCTTACATGCCAGCCTCTCTTTAACCCTGTACTATATGGACTGAAGATGTGTAAGATCCGTACCATATGTAAAAGTTTGTTTGGTTGTAAAGTGTAGAGAATCCAAAAGATTTGACTTACTGTAAAACAATAAATGGATGTTTTAGACTTCACTGTTCTGTTGTCAACTATGTCACTGCATTTCACAAGAAGCAGTTTTGGGTTAAGTCAGTGTCTTCCACACCATTTGTACCAAAGTCTGTTTCCACTGATTACTGTGAGTCATATACAGTGAGTTTTTCTTTGAGTGCTTGTGCTCATGGGCTGATGTTGTTGGCTTGTAAAGGTTTGTACTCAATAAAGTTTGAAATATCAGGAAAACAGCATGATGGCGATGATTCAGAGAGTTACAAGGGTCTGTAAATTTTACTTTTAATTACTGAAGTACAAATGAAGTATTGAATAATTTAAGTGATATGTGTGTACAAATAAATCAAGAGTCAAAACAGTGCTAAATTATAGACCATAGAACTGGTAACACGAAGAGCCATTTGGGAGCCGAAAGAGTCGGCTCTTCTTGGTGAGCCGGGTCATATGATCTAACTCTCTACAAAGAACAGGAATCCTCATCATTATTTGGAACCCATAGTCCGTCGCTTTACACTGACTTAATGTGTAATTAAGTCTCGTCTCTCTGTTGGTCCAGCACACTTCTCTGTTAAGAAGGGAGAGTGATTAGCTAACTGGGTGCAGGTGTGCCAATCACTCTCACCTGGTGCTGCTCACCTGAGCTCCACAGCTCTCCCTTGCTGCTGATGCACCACACCCCCTCCACAAAAGTTTGGAAACTATAGTTATGTCCCAAATCAGGGGCTGCATGCTTCGAAGGACGCAGCCTTCATGGCCTTCGAAGGTGACTCCTTCTGAGGCTCCTTCAAAGGCCGCATCAGCTGTTGTTAAATGAGACGGTCTAGCCTTCGAAGCTTTTCCTGGTTGCGTCATGTAGGTACACTTTTGAAACACTAAATCATTTTTCATATTATTTAATGTCATTGTTGCACTACAGCTACCTAATATTATCATTGTTGTTCTCTGTAAAAATGACACCTATTGAAACTATGCTTTACTATATTTGAATTCAGGCTATAAGGATTGTAAATGGTCATATATTGTACAGATACAGTAAAAAAAAGTCCTGAGGCAAATTTGTAATAGTCTTCATGGCCTCATGTTTACAGTAGGTAGAGAATATGTGTCAGAGGTAGGCAGGTAACTAACCTTTCTATAGCCATGATGCAAACTATCAAATTGTGAAAAAAAATACCTGCGTGAAGTAAGAAAGACAAAGACAAGTCAAGTAACTTTAAAACTTTAATTTATGACTTTACTTTCATGATTATATTTTATTTTATAAAACCTGCATGATACATTTCTGACATGAGTAAGTCAAGAGTTACTCAAGCTGAACAAAGATCTTGGATGACTTTTCAACAGAACTTAAAATCAGACTTTTACACATGTTGCGTATTTTGGACAGATTCAGGCCGTACATGGCAGGGTTAAAGAGCGGTGGGGATGTCAGAAAGTATAACGACAAGAATATACGTAACATGTTGGGCACACTGTTCATGTTAAATCTGCTCTGTAACACTTCAAAGGAAACCCCAAAAGAAAAGTTGAGCAGAGAAGCGAGGTGAGGTGTGCAGGTACTGACAGCTTTTTGTCTGGTCTGTTTAGAACCAGAGAAACAAACTTTGAGGATCTTTATATACGTGTAGAAGATTACAGATACTGGAACACAGACTGTGAGAGAAGCAGCAATAAGTTCATAGACATTATTTATTCTGGTGTCAGAGCAGGCCAGTTTGATGATGGAGTGATTGCCACAGTACACTTTATTAATGATGTTCCCACACAGCTGTAAAGAGGCAGTCAAGGATGTCGTGACAAAAACAGCAAAGAAAGGAGGTAACCATATGACAGCAATGAGCATTGCAACCTTGTTAGATGTCATGTGAGCGTTATACTGTAGAGGACAACAAATAGAAAGATATCTGTCATAAGACATGACAGCTAGGTTAGTAAACTCAACACTTGCATAAGAATATACACAGAAAATCTGCAGGAAGCAAAAAGGAGAAGAAACAGTGTGAATGTCAGAGAGAATCTGAATCAGAAGGAATGGAAACAACCCTGTACTACCATACAGTTCATTCAGAAACAGGCTGCACAGAAACATGTACATAGGTTCATGTAAACTTCTGTTCATGCAGATAACCACGATGAGGAAAAGATTAGCACTCAGAATTAAAATGTAAAAAATCACAATAATCACAAACAGTAAGTATTTAAACAACTCAGTGTCAAAGTAGGCACCAAGTGTGAAATATGAAACCTGTGTGGAGTTTATCATGATCATCCAGTTGGTTTGAAGACAAACTGAGTATGATACTGCTGTCACATTTTGTTACAGAGTCCAGCTAAAGCATCAAAACAGTCGACAAATTAGTGAGGAGTCATTTATAACACAAACATCCCAAACTTACCATTGGTTTAACCTCAGTGTAATGTTGTATGAGACCCTACAAGCACACTCTGTGACAGTGTGTGAATGAACTGTGACTCTGCTTCTTTTAAACTTTCCAAGAAGGTCAGACGCCCACAGCAGCAGACTGACGTCGTCATCAAACCAATCACTGGTGACGATCAGAGAAAAAACGGCAGACTGAAGATGTGTTCAGTAAAACAGAAATGAAGGAAAATATTAATAGTGGAGGAACAGATGATGTAATTATTTATCTTTGAACCATTTCTTACTAAAAGGACAACGAATTTATCAGGAAAGAACTGCTCATTACCAAAGGACCTGCTTTCTAACTGATGACAGAAAAAACCTCCAGCCTTTCTGCTTACCGAGGTCGCACCAACGACTAAAACATCCAACTCTTTCCTTTTGTCCATCAGCGTCCTCTTCGCTCTCTTCTCCTCTGCATTGTGTCCATCGAAGCTGCTGAACCCGGTTACATTGCCTGCTCACCCAGGTCCGGCTTCACTGCCTGTCAGTATTCCCCTGCACCCTGGGCCTGAAAGCCTCATATAAACAGCACATATAAACTCTAAACCCAATGAATTCAATACATATAAACACAAACTGATTTTACCAAATGTGATGAATGTTCCAGAGTTATCTAATAATGTCTGACTAACAACTACAACACAGTTAATGACATTGTATGAATCACACCCTGACTCCCTCCTAACTGAACTGAAACTCTTCTTCTGCTTCTTTTAAACCTTTCAGACGCCCACAGCAGCAGTCTGAACCCATTACCAAATATCTCACTGACTGATAACAATTCATAATTGATGCTCTAAAAAATTTTGAGATTGAGACTTTTGAGGTCTGAACAAACATGGAAGTGTTTGGCAGGATGAATGGCTCGTTATTTGCATGATGGCAGCTCTGATTCTGAAGAAGTGAACATGTTAGGATGGAACATGGGAATTGGCTGTAGACAGGGTGAAGAATAGGTGTTATGGAATTTTCTATATCTTTTCTATTTCTATCTTTCTGTTCTAAGGGACACATACATACTTTTAAATGGAATATAATAAAAGCACACACACACAGACATTATACAAGGTTACATGAAGTCACATGTGGCCTTGAGGTCCTCAGCAGTATTAGCTGTTTGTCTTTGGCTGGCAGTAGCAGGTGTCGTCCTATCTCAACACTGTGGCCAGGGTCGAAGGACTCTGGTGCTGCATGCTTAGACATAATAGACAGCTCGCCACTGACATTCCAATCTGCGTAAACAGACATCTGTGTCTCCAGACTTCATCATGCTGACGAAGACACCGTCCTTGGTAAAAGCATTCTCTTTACCTGATTCTGGGCGTATAGTGTTTGTGGTGTTATCTCAGGGTTTAAAGTCTGTCCACCAGCATGAGTTGGGCAGAGTGTGAGACCGACTCAGGCACTTCTGATGCTTTATGAGAATGTCTCTGATTCTCCTTGATCAAGTGTCAATAAATAATACAGCATAAGACATCAGAGGCTCCTGAACACTTTCTTTCTTCCTGACCTCACCACTGACCTTTGCAATTTCTCCACAGGAATAGCTACCTGCTGGGCTGGAAAATTTTGAAGGTGTGAAGACTTTCAATCTTCCAGGTCATAGCATATGTTGAAGGTAATTGGTAATATAGTCCAATAGGTAATTGAATTGTGATCTCTGATCTTGGTTCCTGTCAGAACACAAGCAGCAGCATTCTGAATTAGCTGCAAAGTCCTCAGAGACTTATTGGGGCAGCCTGATAATAGAGAGTTACAGTAGTCCAGCCTAGAAGGAACAAATGCATGGACTAGTTTTTCTGCATCCGCTTGGGACAGGATGCATCTGATTTTGGTAATGTTGCGTAAGTGGAAGAATGCAGTCTTTGAAATTTCTTTTATGTGGACATTAAAGGACAAATCCTGATCAAAAATAACTCCAAGGTTCTTTACGGGGGAGCTGGAGGCCAGGGTGATCCTGTCTAAGGTGGCCAAGTCTCCGGAAAGAGAGTTTCTGAGGTGTTTGGGTCCAATTACAAGAACTTCAGTTTTATCTGAATTCAACATCAGAAAATTGTAGGTCATCCAACTTTTTATATCCCTAAGGCACGCTTGGAGTTTAGTTAACTGATTGGTTTCATCAGGCTTGATCAATAAATATAATTGGATGTCATCGGCATAACAATGAATGCTGCCATAGGACTACTCTTCCCATGATGCACTGTGCTCTTCTCATGTTACAAACTTAACTTCTTCCCTGGAGTTGTTGTGCTGTCTCATCTTGGTTGGTTCATGGGTAGGTTGTCATGGATTGCGGCTCCTGCTTTGGTCCTGGATCATTACTGCTCCCATATCTCCATTACAGTTTCTAGTTAAGTGCAGTCTAGACCTGCTCTGTATGGAAAGTGTCACAGTGAAGTTATGATTTGGCACTATATAAATATCATTGAATTGAGTATGTTAAGTAATATTAATAAGATTTAACCTGGTTCACAAAATGTGTTGAGAATATACTGTACCAGTCAAACGTTTGTTTTCTTTCCAGTCTTATCTACCTGCAGAGCTTCAGTGGTTGCTGACCAATTGTTCAATGTGTTGTTTGGTGTATTTACTCTATCACATGGTTCATGCACCGTACAAACTTTGTGTGTGTTTGTAGCCTCCAATGTTCCAGTGTGTCCCAGACTAAAATATTCAGACACAATGTCCACTGACATAGCTATTCCCATAACTTTCAATTTAATTTGCTGGAGAAGACTTTGGGAAGAATAAAATAAGTAATTTAACTTAATAGAAAGTGAATATGAAAAGTTAATAGAATTGTCCACAACACTGTAGCACTGCAGCAGTAACCTGAACCTACTTCAAAACACTTAGATGTACTTTTACATGAATTACATGTTTGTATTTGGATTTCTTTGGATATCCATATTTTAATTGTACTTGTCCAGATGTATACTCCTGGCAAACTGCACAGCACTGGAAACATTTGAATTTGTTTTAACCTTCACTCCTCACAATTAGTTCCTGGGCTCAGTTATTTCAACAGGTGGGTATATTTTGATTAAAAAAATTATGAAATTTGTTGAACATGGATTCATGTATTTACTTCATTGTTAGGAGACATTTAATGATGAAGTTTCTTTGGCCTTTTGTCTGACTTTTCATGGGAACTTTATTTCAATACACAACTCTCAACATCATAAAACACAACTTCTTTTTTTTAAAAGGATACTGACCCCTCTTGAAGAAATACTCACTTCTGGAGCCAGCCTCAAGTGGACGTTAGAGGAACTGCAGTTTGTGGCTTCACTTTATAGAAATGGAGGTTGATGCTTGAGTTGAACTTGAAATTGTGAAGAAATGAAAATGTCGAGCTTTGTTCAAGTTCAACTTTTTATTTGCTCGTTCTTTCTTTCAAAGCAAACAAAATGACGACACAATATACACATTTACTTTCATGACATGACAAAGAGCACGATAAAGCATTTAAAAGCAATAATAAAAGCTGCTGAAATAAAGTCCAAAGCAAATGAATGTTCTGATGGAGTGTACTGACAGTTCAAGCTTCAGCTTCAACACATTCACAACGTAACAAAAGCAGGCATGTTGTGTGATTGTGTGTCTGTCCATGGGGAGTACCCTTCAGATGACAGAGGACACACTAAGTATTCTATTTTCTTTTACCAAAAGTCAGACTTTTGCAGATGATGCGTATTTTGGTTATATTCAGGCCGTACATCACAGGATTGAAGAGCGGCTGACACGTGAGAAAGTACAATGATAAAAAAATACGTAACATGTTGGGCACATTGTTCATGTTAAACCTGCTCTGCACTATTTCAAAGAAACAGCCAAAAGAAAAGTTGAGCAGAGAGGCGAGGTGAGGTGTGCAGGTACTGACAGCTTTTTGTCTGGTCTGTTTAGAACCAGAGAAACAAACTTTGAGGATCTTTATATACGTGTAGAGAATTACGATGATCAGACCAAAGATGATGGTAAACATGTAAATTATTCCATAGATATTATTGACTGTGGTGTCAGAGCAGGCCAGTTTAACTATGGAGTAATTGGCACAGTAAACTTTGTTAATGATGTTCCCACACAGCTGTAATGTGCCACTCAAAGACATCATGACAACAATTCCAAGTACACTGGATAACCATACAAACGCAGTCAAGATTATAACTTTGTTCAATGTCATACGTGTGTTATATTGTAGAGGATAACAGATGGCAAGATATCTGTCATAAGACATGATGGCTAAGATTAAAAATTCTACATGTGCATAAAAATGCACACAGAAAATTTGCAGGAAACAAACTGAAGCAGAAACAGTGTGAATGTCAGAGAGAATATGCCGCAGAAGGAATGGAAACAACCCTGTACTACCATACAGTTCATTCAGAAACAGGCTGCACAGAAACATGTACATAGGTTCATGTAAACTTCTGTTCATGCAGATAACCACGATGAGTAAAACATTGGCAACAACAATGATCACGTATAGAGACATCACAATCAGGAAAAATAGATATTTAAAAAGACCAGTGTCCATGTAGGCAGCAAGCTGAAAATATGAAACCTGAGTATAATTTATCATTTTGTTCCAGATTTATGAATGTAGCTTGTTCTGTGAATGTTTATGAAGCTGAAGCATTAATCACATATAAACAGAGTCCATGGTAATAACAGTAAACAGATTTAGTCTTCATTATGAAAGCACATAAAACAAATGACATAATTCATGTGAGACAAAGAAACAAGCTTACAAGACACAGTTTATGAGACTGTGGGAATCTAACACTCACCTGCTGCCCTGCTCAAGTCAAACTGACTTTCAACTGAACTGAGACTCTGCTTCTGCCTCTTTTAACGTCTTCAAGGCCCACAGCAGCAGGCCGCCCTCATTATCAAACACACTGATGATGATTCAATGATTCCCGATTACTATAGTAAACTTTATTTTGTGTGCACGTCAGACAGATCTGAACAGGTTTATAAGAAATAACACGAGTTAATGTCCTTAGCCAGAATCAAACTGAGGACTCTGTAACTCTTGTGTATTGGATTTGTCTTCAACACTTGGTCACCAGGACACCTTTGAGCTGTTTTTCAATGACTTGTATCTTTTCAGTAGGGACCAATAGGTTTCTAAGTGCCACAGGAATAGTCTTCAAGTTACACAGGATCCATGATTCTAAGGCCAGGCTAAAGAGACTTTCCCCTGACATGGACGATTCTTGTATTAGATGTTCTCTTTCCCCTGCAGACCACACACGTTTTTCTCCTGCCCTAAGCTCGACTCCTCATGGTCATCTTTCTTCAACTCCCTCTCTGTAATTCTGGGCATCTCCTGACTGGGGGGTTACATTTTATTTTGTCTATGTTCTTTTACAAAAGGATTTATCTCCAGGGTATAGAAAACAAGAAACTGTCAGACTTCTTACGTACAGTTCATTTGTGTATTGTTTGCATTGTAGTTGCACAATAAACATATATATATATATATATATATATATATATATAAAGAAAGAAAGAAATAGTCTTCAAGAGGGGTTCATTTTGGGGTAACAGGGCGACATTTTGCCTCAGATCCAAGAGGTTCTTCAGTTGAGTCTGACTGGTGGGGAAACCCAGATATTCATCCTGGATCACTGACCAGCCATTATTTGTAGTTGGTCATTTAGTGCTCCTAATTGTTGTGATGACTTTTTTGTGCCAGGCTGTGAACATGTTTATTTCTGTTGTGAAGTTGGATTCACAATTTGAACATGGGGACTTATGGAGACTGACTCACTTCTGGAGCCATCCTCAAGTGGACATTAGAGGAACTGCAGTTTGTGGATTCACTTCATAGAAATGGACGTTGATGCTTGAGTTGAACTTGAAATTGTGAAGAAATAAAAATGTCAAGTTCTAAGTTTCACACAGTAAAGATGACTGCCATTTGTTTTAGAGGACATCAACATTAAGTTTCATAGAGTAAAGATTTCAGTTCAATGAAATGACATCAATAAATCAATCAATCAATCTAAGTATTCTATTTTCTTTTACCAAAAGTCAGACTTTTGCAGATGATGCGTATTTTGGTTATATTCAGGCCGTACATCACAGGATTGAAGAGCGGCTGACACGTGAGAAAGTACAATGATAAAAAAATGCGTAACATGTTGGGCACATTGTTCATGTTAAACCTGCTCTGCATAATTTCAAAGAAACAACCAAAAGAAAAGTTGAGCAGAGAGGCGAGGTGAGGTGTGCAGGTACTGACAGCTTTTTGTCTGGTCTGTTTAGAACCAGAGAAACAAACTTTGAGGATCTTTATATACGTGTAGAGAATTAAAATGATCAGACCAAAGATGATGGTAAACATGTAAATTATTCCATAGATATTATTGACTGTGGTGTCAGAGCAGGCCAGTTTAACTATGGAGTAATTGGCACAGTAAACTTTGTTAATGATGTTCCCACACAGCTGTAAAGGGACACTCAACGATATCATGACAACAATTCCAAGTACACTGGATAACCATACAAACGCAGTCAAGATTATAACTTTGTTCAATGTCATACGTGTGTTATAATGTAGAGGATAACAGATGGCAAGATATCTGTCATAAGACATGACGGCTAAGATTAAAAATTCTACATTTCCATAAGAGTGCACACAGAAAATCTGCAGGAAACAAAGTGAAGCAGAAACAGTGTGAATGTCAGAGAGAATCTGAATCAGAAGGAATGGAAACAACCCTGTACTACCATACAGTTCATTCAGAAACAGGCTGCACAGAAACATGTACATAGGTTCATGTAAACTTCTGTTCATGCAGATAACCACGATGAGCAAAACATTAGAGATAATGATACAAACATACAGAGACATCAACACCATGGAAACTAAATATTTTATGAGACCGATGTCAAAATATGCAGCTAGTGTGAAATATGAAACATGAGTAGAGTTTATCATGATCCTCTTTTAGTTCAGCAAACAGTTTATAACACTGTTAACAGGATGAAACACTGGAGATCAACTAATATTAACTACATCAGTGATTGTTGTTCTGAGGACAAACACTTCAAATACTCATGAACAATATTATGTTGCATGAAAAGCTTTTAGTTACCAAATGTGATGAATGTTCCAGAGTTATCTAACAATGTCTGACTAACAACTACAACATAGTTAATGACATTGTATGAATCACACCCTGACTCCCTCCTAACTGAACTGAAACTCTTCTTCTGCTTCTTTTAAACCTTTCAGACGCCCACAGCAGCAGTCTGAACCCATTACCAAATATCTCACTGATTAATACTGACTGCTAATTATACTAATAGCTGATGCACTTAAAAAGTATAAAAGTGCTCTATTTAAAGAATATGATAGAAATGACATGTAATGTATACCATCTCCTTAAAATTGTTAATCATACATACAGCAGGAAATGTGTAAAAAATATTTATTTGGAGCCAGTATTCAGTTCACACACACAAAAAAATGCCAATATGGATATAGAATGGGTTATTCCATATTATAGATGAAGGTGCACCAAGAAATGAAGATTGAGGGATGAATAGAATAGAATGCCTTTTATTGTCACTATGTACAATGCACATGTACAATAGGAGAAATATGGGTCATAGATGGATGGATGGAGTAGGCCAGAGATGGATAACTGTTGGATGGTGGAGTGAACCAGGAGGGAGTTGAGACTAAGTGTGAGCTGTCGCTTTTAAAGTATGACATGAAATGTTGTTCAAGGAGCAACGCTGTTGAAGATGGTGTCTGGTGAAGCAGTGACCAAATATTCCAGCTGTGGAGTCCGTTGAAGGTTCGCAGGTTGGTGCCAACTGACTTTCTGAAAAAATGAGTGACCAGTTGAGTTTTTCTGACTTCATGTTTTATTGAATCACTGATTGATTGAGGCTGGCAGCTGTCCAGTATTCAGGTCGCGGTGTCATTTGGAGAGAGGCATCTGTGAACAGCAAATCACCATAATAAACAACAATGTCTGCTGGGGAAGTGTTCAGGTTTCTTAGAAACTAACTGTGACAATCATAAAGAAGGGCCAGCAGAGGATGGACTTCCTGTTCCAACTGAAGATCAACCTCCCTCAAGTGCTGCTGTTCAAGTTCCTCTTCAACCTGAGTCTGCACCTTCAGAGAGTGCCAGTCTGCAGAAAACATCCTGCCTGGTCCCAGTGCTGGAGGACTGAAGGACTACAGACCGGTAGCACTGAGCTTTTACATCATGAAGGTCATGGAGAGACCGGTCCTGGCACATCACAGACCACTGGTGTGCCCATCACAAGACCCCCTGCAGTTTGCACATCAGCCCCATGTTTGGGTTCACCCAGGACAGACAGACATGCAATGGATGTCACATGTACAGAACAATCAACACAAACATATTGTACAATTACAATGAATGATGAAATGACAATGAATTACAATGAATGACAGAATGATTTCAGTAGCAGTGGAATCTGTGATAGAGAGACACAGACTTCCCCCGGCAGTCTCGTCCTATGGCAGCATAACTAAGGGAAGGCCTGAGCCAGCACTAACTATAAGCGCTATCAAAAAGGAAAGTCTTAAGTCTAGTCTTGAAGGTGGTGACCGTGTCTGCCTCCCGAACCCAGAAAGGTAGTTTGTTCCACAGAAGAGGAGCTTGATAGCTGAAAGCTCTGGCTCCCAGTCTACTTTTGGAAACTATAGGAACCACAAGGAACCCAGCATTCTGAGAGCGCAGTGTTCTAGAGGGGTAGTAAGGTTCTATGAGTTCTTTTAGATATGATGGTGCCTGGCCATGAAGAGCTTTGTATGTAAGGAGAAGAATTTTAAATTCTATTCTAGATTTAACAGGTAGCCAGTGCAAGGAAGCCAGAATGTGAGAGATGTGATCTCTGATCTTGGTTCCTGTCAGAACACGAGCAGCAGCATTCTGAATTAGCTGCAAAGTCCTCTTCGGACAGTCACCCAGCCTCCTGGCTGCTCGGGAACTACCAGGGGATGGCTAGCTGAAGCTACCTTCAGTGGTACTGCACCAGCTACAGGGGACTTGCTAACTATAGCAGCTACTGACTGTTCGGTGGTGCAGTACCGTGCCTCTGACTCTCTGAGCTTCACCTCCAAATCTAAAAATGAACGGCATTTATTACAAGTACCATTATCACTAAAGGAGGACGAGGAGTAGCTAAATGTGGCACACTGGGCAGGAGAGAGGATGAGAGGAGAGAGAAGCCATTGCTACAGCTAGGCTTGTTAGTGTGACTAACAGAACCTGGTAAAACTGGGACTGCGGTTACTAAAGTTAAGAAACCTGTTCATGCACAAAGTCTAAGGGTAGTGTAGAGTTATGTAGATAAATCTGTTTAAGTGAGCAGAGAGCACCGTGGGAGTAAGACCGATAACCAGAAGTGACAGAATACACTTGCCGTAAACCAGGCAACCTTCAGTTCTGACTCCTGTCTACCACTGTGCTCTGAGGTTCATCACTGGTTTTAGCCACCTCACCCACCACTGTGAACTATATGCAAAAGCTGGCATGCCTTCCCTCAATGTAAGATGCTATACACACTGGATGACTCTAGACTTTAAGGCTCTCCTTGGCTTGGTTCCCACATATTTATGCCCTTTTCTTCAGAGAAGTGGAAGCCGTTATGCCCTAAGATCAAATGACAGAACCTTAAGGAACTCCGGATGGACCTCATCCACCCCCAGGGCCTTGTCACAGAGGAGCTTTTTGACTAGCTCGGCAATCTCAGCACCAGAGATTGGTGAGCCCACCACGGGGTCCCCAGCCACTGCTTCCTTAATGGAAGACGTGCTGGTGGGATTGAGGAGGTCTTCGAAGTATTCTCTCTACCGACCAAGGACGTCCCCAGTTGAGGTCAGCAGGTCCCCGCCCCCACTGAACACAGTGTTGACTGTGCAGTGCTTCCCCCACCTGAGCTGCTGGATGGTTGTCCAGAACCTCCTCGAAGCTGATCGAAAGTCGTTCTCCGTGACCCCACCAAACTCCTCCCACGCCCGAGTTTTTTCCCTCTGCAACCGCAGAAGCCGCGTTCTGCTTGGTACGTCGATACCTGTCAGCTGCTTCAGGAGTCCCACAGGCCAAAAAGGTTCTGTAGGCCTCCTTCTTCAGCTTGACAGCATCCTTCAGTGCCTGTGTCAACCAGCAGGTTCGGGGGTTGCCTCCACAACAGGCACTGACCACCTTAACAATGGACAATGGAGGCACGGAACAAGGTTCACTCGGACTCAATGTCAGGGTCCTGCTGCCAAGTGCACATATCAAATAAAATATGGACACCCTTATGTTTGAACATGGTGTTCGTTATGGACAATCCGTGACAAGTACAGAAGTCCAATAACAGAACACTGGGGGGGTGACCCACGTCCGGGCAAGGGAGACCTGGCTCTGTTGATAGTTATGTTCATCAGGGCGGATTGAGCTGTGCTTTGTCTGGTCCCTCAACTAGGACCTGCTTGCCATGGGTGACCCGACCAGGGGCATGAAGCCCCCGACAACTGCAGCCAGTTCTCCTATTCGCCATCCAACCCAATTCATCACCTGATCACCAAGGAAGTCAAAGGCCATTCGGTCATCCTCCATCTCCAGTGTCATCTCCCTGGGTATCACAAACAGGAAATACTCTGGAAATCTGTCTCTGGAGATCACTCAGCAGTACCATCCCCAGCAATAACGGACTGAATACCCCTCACCCTCATCAAACTATGAAGGATTATAGCTGCCATGATGGTCCAAGCCATGCCTCAGTCTCAGGGTATACTTTCTCACCAAACAGAATAGAGTTACCTACTTCAGTGACAAACAACTGACCCATCCACATCCATTTCTCCAGAGCTTACCGGTGAAAACCATATCACATCTTCAGTGTACTCACCCAGGCTGCCACCTCTGGCAGTCATGGACGGGATCTGAAGGTGCAGCCAGAGTTGAATTCACAATACAAAAGAGGGTGGACCGAGGCGGGCTAAATGAAGCTAGGTTACTGAAACCAGACACCGGTGACGACAGCCACCTGTCAATCAAAGCTCTGAATCCTGCATAACTTTAAGCCTTAATATAATGTGAACAGGTGAGTTGTATATAAATTCACCCTCAGTACAGTTGTCATGAACGGGGAAATTAGCTACAGAGACCAAAACTGTTTTTGTACCAGGCTGTAAACATGTTTATTTCTGCTGTCTAACATGGGGACTTATGGAGACTGACTCACTTCTGCAGCCAGCCTCAAGTGGACGTTAGAGGAACTGTAGTTTGTGGCTTCACTTTATAGAAATGGAGGTTGATGCTTGAGTTGAACTTGAAATTGTGAAGAAATGAAAATGTCGAGCTTTGTTCGAGTTCAACTTTTTATTTGCTCGTTCTTTCTTTCAAAGCAAACAAAATGACGACACAATATACACATTTACTTTCATGACATGACAAAGAGCACGATAAAGCATTTAAAAGCAATAATAAAAGCTGCTGAAATAAAGTCCAAAGCAAATGAATGTTCTGATGGAGTGTACTGACAGTTCAAGCTTCAGCTTCAACACATTCACAACGTAACAAAAGCAGGCATGTTGTGTGATTGTGTGTCTGTCCATGGGGAGTACCCTTCAGGTGTTGTACAACATGTACCTGTGTAAATGGCAGATTGTCATTTGGTAGTGTGGTGCTGTTTGGGCCAAAGGTTCTGATCCATCCATCACAGCCATCACAGCTTTCTTTAACAAAGGTCAAACCTGTGCAGGACTCTGTAATCAAACTAAAGAATTTCCTCACACAGTAAAGATGACTGCCATTTGTTTTAGAGGACATCAGCATTAAGTTTCATAGAGTAAAGATTTCAGTTCAATGAAATGACATCAATAAATAGGCCTTAAAACAAAGCTGCACGCTGTGACAAAATAATGATTATGACTGAAGCGCGATCCTTGTCACATACCAACATTTAAAAAACACAGAAATGTGTCAGATAACAGAGGGATAAATGTGTCAGATGACAGAGGACACACTAAGTATTCTATTTTCTTTTACCAAAAGTCAGACTTTTGCAGATGATGCGTATTTTGGTTATATTCAGGCCGTACATCACAGGATTGAAGAGCGGCTGACACGTGAAAAAGTACAATGATAAAAAAATGCGTAACATGTTGGGCACATTGTTCATGTTAAACCTGCTCTGCACTATTTCAAAGAAACTACCAAAAGAAAAGTTGAGCAGAGAGGCGAGGTGAGGTGTGCAGGTACTGACAGCTTTTTGTCTGGTCTGTTTAGAACCAGAGAAACAAACTTTGAGGATCTTTATATACGTGTAGAGAATTACGATGATCAGACCAAAGATGATGGTAAACATGTAAATCATTCCATAGATATTAATGACTGTGGTGTCAGAGCAGGCCAGTTTAACTATGGAGTAATTGTCACAGTAAACTTTGTTAATGATGTTCCCACACAGCTGTAATGTGCCACTCAAACATATCATGACAACAATTCCAAGTACACTGGATAACCATACGAACGCAGTCAAGATTATAACTTTGTTCAATGTCATACGTGTGTTATATTGTAGAGGATAACAGATGGCAAGATATCTGTCATAAGACATGACGGCTAAATTACAAAACTCTACATTTGCATAAGTATAAACACAGAAAATTTGCAGGAAACAAACTGAAGCAGAAACAGTGTGAATGTCAGAGAGAATATGCTGCAGAAGGAATGGAAACAACCCTGTACTACCATACAGTTCATTCAGAAACAGGCTGCACAGAAACATGTACATAGGTTCATGTAAACTTCTGTTCATGCAGATAACCACGATGAGTAAAACATTGGCAACAACAATGATCATGTATAGAGACATCACAATCAGGAAAAATAGATATTTAAAAAGACCAGTGTCCATGTAGGCAGCAAGCTGAAAATATGAAACCTGAGTATAATTTATCATTTTGTTCCAGATTTATGAATGTAGCTTGTTCTGTGAATGTTTATGAAGCTGAAGCATTAATCACATATAAACAGAGTCCATGGTAATAACAGTAAACAGATTTAGTCTTCATTATGAAAGCACATAAAACAAATGACATAATTCATGTGAGACAAAGAAACAAGCTTACAAGACACAGTTTATGAGACTGTGGGAATCTAACACTCACCTGCTGCCCTGCTCAAGTCAAACTGACTTTCAACTGAACTGAGACTCTGCTTCTGCCTCTTTTAACGTCTTCAAGGCCCACAGCAGCAGGCCGCCCTCATTATCAAACACACTGATGATGATTCAATGATTCCCGATTACTATAGTAAACTTTATTTTGTGTGCACGTCAGACAGATCTGAACAGGTTTATAAGAAATAACACGAGTTAATGTCCTTAGCCAGAATCAAACTGAGGACTCTGTAACTCTTGTGTATTGGATTTGTCTTCAACACTTGGTCACCAGGACACCTTTGAGCTGTTTTTCAATGACTTGTATCCTTTCAGTAGGAACCAATAGGTTTCTAAGTGCCACAGGAATAGTTTTCATGCGGGGTTCATTCTGGGGCAACAGGGTGAGACATTTAGATCCTTAAAGATGTTTTGCCTGAATGACTCGAGTTGGTGACTCAAGAATGAGTTGAGTTTTTTTGTCCTGGTTCCATGTATGTCCCCTTCTTCCCCGTTTTTGTTTTTTTCCCTCTTTGGAGGCGCTTTCTGTTTTCGTTTTTTTTTCGTCCCCAAGACGATAAGGGTTTTTTTAGTTGTACATTTTTCATAGTCATCCCTCCTGTTCAAGGCACTTTTTGTTGATCATTTCCCTTTTTTGTGTGCTCAATAAAACCATCTGATCAGCTCTGCATCCGAGTCCTACCTCCATGTCCCATGCCTGTCAGTACACACTGGCCAGCATGGACTCGGCAGAGCAGGACCAGCTGACTGAGGCGCTGCGCTGCCCTTCTGACTAAGGGCGCAGCCACAGTACCCGACCAGCCCACCGCAACACTGGAGTCCCCCCTGCCTGCTCCTTGCAACCACACAAGCAGGCACGCACCGGGGAAGCCAACCTGGACAAAGTAGGGCATTCATCATAGAGTGTGAGATACACTTTGAGCACTCACCCCAGGATTTCCCCACCAAATGATCCAAGGTCGTGTTCATGATGTCACATCTCACAGGGAGGGCCTGGGCGTGGGCCACCGCGGAGTGGGCTAGGGACTCATGCATGTGTAGCTCTGTAAAGGAGTTTACCGAGGCTCTCAGGATGGTCTTCGACCCTGTGGCAACCGATCGGGAGAAGGCTCAGTAGCCCAACGGACTGACTGCGGAGACTCTGTTTGTGATTACGCCATTCGCTTCTGCACCCTGGCACCGGAGAGCGGGTGGAACTCCATAGCCCTGTACAACATCTTAAGCCTATTAAGGTGAGCACTTTGAACAGAAAACGCGCTGATTGACATTTCCCACATCTCCAAGCCGATAAACCTCCAAATAGCCGATCATTGGGAACACATTTGGCTTTATGTGATAAACTTGCCTCGGCATGCCCTCATCCTCGGATACCCATGGCTAGAGCACCACAACCCCAGCATAGATTGTGGCACTAGGTACGTTACTGGATGGGGGGAGGATTGTAAGGACCGTTGCCGAAAACCAGAGCCCCAAGATAAGACTGTTGCATTAAATAATGTTGTCTCTGCTAACTCTGTCACAGTAGCTCGGCACGTTGGTCAGGTCAGAGATCTCTGAGTCTATCATCATTTAGCTGAAGCATTCAGTAAGAGCATAGCCACGACTCTTCCTCCCCCCTTTACTCGGTTTCTGGGCCTGAAAAACAGGCCACGAAAGACTACATAGAAACCTCCCTGAAGGCCTTCCTCATCCCCGGCCGGGGCAGGATTCTTTTTTGTAGGGAAAAAAGATGGCACCCTCTGACTGTGCATAGACTACAGCCCTCTTAACGAGATTACAGTTAAAAACTGATATCCCCTTCCCCTCATGAATACAGTATTTGACCAACTCCAACAAGCACAGATCTTTACAAAACTAGACCGGCGAAACGCCTACCACCATTCCACCATCATCCGCATCCAGGAAGGGGATGAATGGAAAATGGGATTTAACATACCAAGGGGCCATTATGAGTATTTGGTTATGCTGTTCAGCCTCACTAATGCCCCAGCAGTGTTCCAAGGTATGATTAATGATGTGTTGAGAGACTTCTTGGATCACTTCGTTTATGTCTATCTGGATGACATTTACTCTCCCGAACTTGAGACCCACAAGAGACATGTCAAGCTTGTTTTACAAAGTCTCCCTGAAAATAAGGTGTTTGTTAAAGCAGAAAAGAGTGAATTTCATGCCGAAACCATCTCCTTCCTAGGCTTTATTGTAGCCCCTGGAAGCATTCAGATGGACCCGGCTAAAGTTAGCACTGTAGCTGAGTGGCCAACACCAGATAGCCGCAGGAAGGTACAGCAATTCCTAGGATTTGCCAACTTCTACAGGCGGTTTATCAGAGGCTTCAGTGCAATAGGTGCCATTCCACTCCGCCAACGCAGCTGCAGCTTTCCAGGAGCTCAAGCAGCGGTGCACCACAGCACCCATCCTTACACTTCCCGATCCCTCTCGCCAGTTTGTGGTAGAACTGGATGCGTCCAGTGAGGGGATCGGGGCCGCTCTGTCTCAACGAGCAGAGATGGACAATCAGACAAGCTTCACCCCTGCGCCTTCCTGTCTCGACGCCTGACAGCAGCTGAGCGTAATTACGATGTGGGAAATCAAGAGCTGCTGGCAGTGAAGGTGGCTCTTGAGGAGTGGCGGCACTGGCTGGAGGGGGCACAACACCCGTTCTTGGTTTGGACAGACCACAAGAATCTTCAATACATAAAAAAGGCTAAGCGGTTAAATTCCTGTCAGGCCCGCTGGTCATTGTTTTTTAACCGTTTTCAGTTTTCTCTGTCCTACAGACCGGGGTCTATACTGAGCCTGATGTCCCGCCTCTTCAGCCTCGAACACAAATCGAGACATATTTGTGAGATTTGGTAATGGGTTCAAACTGCTGCTGTGGGCGTCTGAAAGGTTTAAAAGAAGCAGAAGAAGAGTTTCAGTTCAATTAGGAGGGAGTCAGGGTGTGATTCATACAATGTCATTAACTATGTTGTAGTTGTTAGTCAGACATTGTTAGATAACTCTGGAACATTCATCACATTTGGTAACTAAAAGCTTTTAATGTAACATAATATTGTTCATGAGTATTTGAAGTGTTTGTCCTCAGAACAACAATCACTGATGTAGTTAATATTAGTTAAATCTGTTAAGACAGTTTGATGAACTAAAGGAGGACCATGTTAAACTCTACAAGTTTCTTTAATCATGTTTCATATTTCACACTAGCTGCATATTTTGACACTGGTCTTACAAAATATTTAGTCTTCATGGTGTTGATGTCTCTGTATGTTTGTATTATCAGTGCTAATCTTTTCCTCATCGTGGTTATCTGCATGAACAGAAGTTTACATGAACCTATGTACATGTTTCTGTGCAGCCTGTTTCTGAATGAACTGTATGGTAGTACAGGGTTGTTTCCATTCCTTCTGATTCAGATTCTCTCTGACATTCACACTGTTTCTGTCCCTTTATGTTACCTGCAGATTTTCTGTGTATATTCTTATGCAGGTGTAGAATTTGTGAATTTAGCCGTCATGTCTTATGACAGATATCTTGCCATCTGTTATCCTCTACAATATAACACACATATGACATTGAACAAAGTTGCCATGCTCATTGCTCTAACATGGTTATTGCCTTTTCTTCTCGTTGCTTGCACAATATCGTTGAGTGTCCCTTTACAGCTGTGTGGGAACATCATTAACAAAGTTTACTGTGACAATTACTCCATAGTTAAACTGGCCTGCTCTGACACCACAGTCAATAATATCTATGGACTGATTAGCACTTCTCTTGCATTATTTAGTCCTCTCATTTTAATTCTCTACACGTATATAAAGATCCTCAAAGTTTGTTTCTCTGGTTCTAAACAGACCAGACAAAAAGCTGTCAGTACCTGCACACCTCACCTCGCTTCTCTGCTCAACTTTTCTGTTGGAGGTGGTTTTGAAGTGTTACAAAACAGATTTAACATGAACAATGTGGCCAATATATTGAGAATTTTCTTGTCCTTATACTGGCTTACATGCCAGCCTCTCTTTAACCCTGTACTATATGGACTGAAGATGTGTAAGATCCGTACCATATGTAAAAGTTTGTTTGGTTGTAAAGTGTAGAGAATCCAAAAGACTTGACTTAGGGAAAAAACAAATCTGCTTCTGGAATGCCCCTGTGTCGTGTTTGAGACATGATTTTGCTGCTTGTTTATGAACTGTTCACAGTATTTATTGTAATTCATTGCAATATGTTTGTGTTGATTGTTCTGTACATGTGACATCCATTGCACGTCTGTCCGTCCTGGGAGAGGGATCCCTCCTCTGTGGCTCTTCCTGAGGTTTCTTCCACATGTTTTCCCTGTTAAAGGTTTTTGTGGGCAAGTTTTTCCTCACTGGAACCGAGGGTCTAAGGACAGAGGGTGTCACTCCCTGTACAGACTGTGAAGCCTCTGAGGATAAATGTGTCTGTGACTTTGGACTGTACAAATAAAGTTTGATCTGATTTGATTTGATTTGATTTGATTTGATTTGATTTGATTTGCTAGGTTTGTCTATGACCCTGTCTTGCTGGTGTTACCCTGCCCTTTGTGTTCTGTGTCTGTTTTTCTCCCCAGTCTGTGCAGGCCGGACATGGTTGACCTATTTCTCCGACCACTCCCCCACTGATCCTCACCTGCTCTGCCTCACACCTGCATCTCATCACCCCATCAAGCTCCTGCAGTATTTAACTCCGGTTCACCCTCCCAGACTCCATCAGTTTGTTCACATCCATCTCTGGTCTACTCCATTCATCGATGAGCCACGTTTCTCCTGTTGTCCGTTTCTCTCCATCCCCGTACCCTTTACCGCTCACCCTCAGCGCACCTTCATCCATGGCATGGAATAACCCTTTCTACATCCATAATGACATAGTTTTTGTTAGTGAAATAAATACTGGCTTCAAATAACGCCTTTTGAATTTGTCATAAAATAAATATACAAATAAACCATCGATGACAAAGGGGCTGTAAAAAGAATAATAATTCATAAGACATAGAGCCAAAGAGGTATAAAATAAATTAACTAGTATAATGCGGACATGCAAAAAAGTATACTATAATGAAATATTACATAATAATAAAAACAACATTAAGGTCTATGGACCATAAGGAATCAACATAGAAATCTCAGTCACCTCCAGTATTTCACTGATAACAGTAAAACCATTAATAACATGGGAGTATTTTGGAAGTTGGACCAAATTTGGCAGAAAAAATCAGTGACCCACAGACCATCAAAGAGGCAACAGAGGAAGATTATATAGGACGTAACCCAAGCGCCCCTTTTCTTGGAGCAGTAGAAGAACAGACCATTTTGGATATTGTAAATAACTGTAAATGCAAAACCTCTGATTGGAATGACATTGACATGACTATAGTGAAGAAAGTAATTGATGGCATTGTACCACTAACATACTGTATCTGTAATTTGTCATTTTTAATTGGTATATTTCCTAATGAGATGAAAACTGCAAAAGTGCAAATACCTCTGTATGAAAATGGGGGTCGACACCGTGTCAGACTACAGGCCTGTTTCCAAACTTTACCAAAGATGGAAAAACTTTTCACTGTAGACATTCATTGAGAAGCACAAACTGCTAAATGGCAGTCAATATGGCTTCAGACCAAACAGATCAACATACATGGAACTAATAGATATAGTAGAGGAAATTAGTAATTATACTGACACAAAAAGTTACATTGTAATTGATAAATTGGGAAGGTATGGTATCAGGGGGGTTGTGCTGAATAGACTTAAATCTTAAAACAGAGCATAACTCAACATGCCTAGACAATACTTATAGGGTACCTCAGGAGTTAGTATTGGGACCCAAATGATTCATTCTCCATACAAATGACATATGAAGAGTCTCAAAAATATTGAAATGTGTCTTATTTGCAGATGATACTAATATATTTTGCTCTGGGGAGGATTTATAACAGCTTTGGGAAGAAATCACATCGAAAATGAGAAAAATTTGATTCTGGCTAAGGACATTAACTCATGTTATTTCTTATAAACCTGTTCAGATCTGTCTGACGTGCACACAAAATAAAGTTTACTATAGTAATCGGGAATCATTGAATCGTCATCAGTGTGTTTGATAATGAGGGCGGCCTGCTGCTGTGGGCCTTGAAGACGTTAAAAGAGGCAGAAGCAGAGTCTCAGTTCAGTTGAAAGTCAGTTTGACTTGAGCAGGGCAGCAGGTGAGTGTTAGATTCCCACAGTCTCATAAACTGTGTCTTGTAAGCTTGTTTCTTTGTCTCACATGAATTATGTCATTTGTTTTATGTGCTTTCATAATGAAGACTAAATCTGTTTACTGTTATTACCATGGACTCTGTTTATATGTGATTAATGCTTCAGCTTCATAAACATTCACAGAACAAGCTACATTCATAAATCTGGAACAAAATGATAAATTATACTCAGGTTTCATATTTTCAGCTTGCTGCCTACATGGACACTGGTCTTTTTAAATATCTATTTTTCCTGATTGTGATGTCTCTATACGTGATCATTGTTGTTGCCAATGTTTTGCTCATCGTGGTTATCTGCATGAACAGAAGTTTACATGAACCTATGTACATGTTTCTGTGCAGCCTGTTTCTGAATGAACTGTATGGTAGTACAGGGTTGTTTCCATTCCTTCTGCAGCATATTCTCTCTGACATTCACACTGTTTCTGCTTCAGTTTGTTTCCTGCAAATTTTCTGTGTTTATACTTATGCAAATGTAGAGTTTTGTAATTTAGCCATCATGTCTTATGACAGATATCTTGCCATCTGTTATCCTCTACAATATAACACACGTATGACATTGAACAAAGTTATAATCTTGACTGCGTTTGTATGGTTATCCAGTGTACTTGGAATTGTTGTCATGGTGTCTTTGAGTGGCACATTACAGCTGTGTGGGAACATCATTAACAAAGTTTACTGTGCCAATTACTCCATAGTTAAACTGGCCTGCTCTGACACCACAGTCATTAATATCTATGGAATGATTTACATGTTTACCATCATCTTTGGTCTGATCATCGTAATTCTCTACACGTATATAAAGATCCTCAAAGTTTGTTTCTCTGGTTCTAAACAGACCAGACAAAAAGCTGTCAGTACCTGCACACCTCACCTCGCCTCTCTGCTCAACTTTTCTTTTGGCTGTTTCTTTGAAATTATGCAGAGCAGGTTTAACATGAACAATGTGCCCAACATGTTACGCATTTTTTTATCATTGTACTTTCTCACGTGTCAGCCGCTCTTCAATCCTGTGATGTACGGCCTGAATATAACCAAAATACGCATCATCTGCAAAAGTCTGACTTTTGGTAAAAGAAAATAGAATACTTAGTGTGTCCTCTGTCATCTGAAGGGTACTCCCCATGGACAGACACACAATCACACAACATGCCTGCTTTTGTTACGTTGTGAATGTGTTGAAGCTGAAGCTTGAACTGTCAGTACACTCCATCAGAACATTCATTTGCTTTGGACTTTATTTCAGCAGCTTTTATTATTGCTTTTAAATGCTTTATCGTGCTCTTTGTCATGTCATGAAAGTAAATGTGTATATTGTGTCGTCATTTTGTTTGCTTTGAAAGAAAGAACGAGCAAATAAAAAGTTGAACTCGAACAAAGCTCGACATTTTCATTTCTTCACAATTTCAAGTTCAACTCAAGCATCAACCTCCATTTCTATAAAGTGAAGCCACAAACTACAGTTCCTCTAACGTCCACTTGAGGCTGGCTCCAGAAGTGAGTCAGTCTCCATAAGTCCCCATGTTAGACAGCAGAAATAAACATGTTTACAGCCTGGTACAAAAACAGTTTTGGTCTCTGTAGCTAATTTCCCCGTTCATGACAACTGTACTGAGGGTGAATTTATATACAACTCACCTGTTCACATTATATTAAGGCTTAAAGTTATGTAGGATTAAGAGCTTTGATTGACAGGTGGCTGTCGTCACCGGTGTCTGGTTTCAGTAACCTAGCTTCATTTAGCCCGCCTCAGTCCACCCTCTTTTGTATTGTGAATTCAACTCTGGCTGCACCTTCAGATCCCGTCCATGACTGCCAGAGGTGGCAGCCTGGGTGAGTACACTGAAGATGTGATATGGTTTTCACCGGTAAGCTCTGGAGAAATGGATGTGGATGGGTCAGTTGTTTGTCACTGAAGTAGGTAACTCTATTCTATCTGGTGAGAAAGTATACCCTGAGACTGAGGCATGGCTTGGACCATCATGGCAGCTATAATCCTTCATAGTTTGATGAGGGTGAGGGGTATTCAGTCCGTTATTGCTGGGGATGGTACTGCTGAGTGATCTCCAGAGACAGATTTCCAGAGTATTTCCTGTTTGTGATACCCAGGGAGATGACACTGGAGATGGAGGATGACCGAATGGCCTTTGACTTCCTTGGTGATCAGGTGATGAATTGGGTTGGATGGCGAATAGGAGAACTGGCTGCAGTTGTCGGGGGCTTCATGCCCCTGGTCGGGTCACCCATGGCAAGCAGGTCCTAGTTGAGGGACCAGACAAAGCACAGCTCAATCCGCCCTGATGAACATAACTATCAACAGAGCCAGGTCTCCCTTGCCCGGACGTGGGTCACCCCCCCAGTGTTCTGTTATTGGACTTCTGTACTTGTCATGGATTGTCCATAACGAACACCATGTTCAAACATAAGGGTGTCCATATTTTATTTGATATGTGCACTTGGCAGCAGGACCCTGACATTGAGTCCGAGTGAACCTTGTTCCGTGCCTCCATTGTCCATTGTTAAGGTGGTCAGTGCCTGTTGTGGAGGCAACCCCCGAACCTGCTGGTTGACACAGGCACTGAAGGATGCTGTCAAGCTGAAGAAGGAGGCCTACAGAACCTTTTTGGCCTGTGGGACTCCTGAAGCAGCTGACAGGTATCGACGTACCAAGCAGAACGCGGCTTCTGTGGTTGCAGAGGGAAAAAACTCGGGCGTGGGAGGAGTTTGGTGGGGTCACGGAGAACGACTTTCGATCAGCTTCGAGGAGGTTCTGGACAACCATCCAGCAGCTCAGGTGGGGGAAGCACTGCACAGTCAACACTGTGTTCAGTGGGGGCGGGGACCTGCTGACCTCAACTGGGGACGTCCTTGGTCGGTAGAGAGAATACTTCGAAGACCTCCTCAATCCCACCAGCACGTCTTCCATTAAGGAAGCAGTGGCTGGGGACCCCGTGGTGGGCTCACCAATCTCTGGTGCTGAGATTGCCGAGCTAGTCAAAAAGCTCCTCTGTGACAAGGCCCTGGGGGTGGATGAGGTCCATCCGGAGTTCCTTAAGGTTCTGTCATTTGATCTTAGGGCATAACGGCTTCCACTTCTCTGAAGAAAAGGGCATAAATATGTGGGAACCAAGCCAAGGAGAGCCTTAAAGTCTAGAGTCATCCAGTGTGTATAGCATCTTACATTGAGGGAAGGCATGCCAGCTTTTGCATATAGTTCACAGTGGTGGGTGAGGTGGCTAAAACCAGTGATGAACCTCAGAGCACAGTGGTAGACAGGAGTCAGAACTGAAGGTTGCCTGGTTTACGGCAAGTGTATTCTGTCACTTCTGGTTATCGGTCTTACTCCCACGGTGCTCTCTGCTCACTTAAACAGATTTATCTACATAACTCTACACTACCCTTAGACTTTGTGCATGAACAGGTTTCTTAACTTTAGTAACCGCAGTCCCAGTTTTACCAGGTTCTGTTAGTCACACTAACAAGCCTAGCTGTAGCAATGGCTTCTCTCTCCTCTCATCCTCTCTCCTGCCCAGTGTGCCACATTTAGCTACTCCTCGTCCTCCTTTAGTGATAATGGTACTTGTAATAAATGCCGTTCATTTTTAGATTTGGAGGTGAAGCTCAGAGAGTCAGAGGCACGGTACTGCACCACCGAACAGTCAGTAGCTGCTATAGTTAGCAAGTCCCCTGTAGCTGGTGCAGTACCACTGAAGGTAGCTTCAGCTAGCCATCCCCTGGTAGTTCCCGAGCAGCCAGGAGGCTGGGTGACTGTCCGAAGAGGACTTTGCAGCTAATTCAGAATGCTGCTGCTCGTGTTCTGACAGGAACCAAGATCAGAGATCACATCTCTCACATTCTGGCTTCCTTGCACTGGCTACCTGTTAAATCTAGAATAGAATTTAAAATTCTTCTCCTTACATACAAAGCTCTTCATGGCCAAGCACCATCATATCTAAAAGAACTCATAGAACCTTACTACCCCTCTAGACCACTGCGCTCTCAGAATGCTGGGTTCCTTGTGGTTCCTATAGTTTCCAAAAGTAGACTGGGAGCCAGAGCTTTCAGCTATCAAGCTCCTCTTCTGTGGAACAAACTACCTTTCTGGGTTCGGGAGGCAGACACGGTCACCACCTTCAAGACTAGACTTAAGACTTTCCTTTTTGATAGCGCTTATAGTTAGTGCTGGCTCAGGCCTTCCCTTAGTTATGCTGCCATAGGACGAGACTGCCGGGGGAAGTCTGTGTCTCTCTATCACAGATTCCACTGCTACTGAAATCATTCTGTCATTCATTGTAATTCATTGTCATTTCATCATTCATTGTAATTGTACAATATGTTTGTGTTGATTGTTCTGTACATGTGACATCCATTGCATGTCTGTCTGTCCTGGGTGAACCCAAACATGGGGCTGATGTGCAAACTGCAGGGGGTCTTGTGATGGGCACACCAGTGGTCTGTGATGTGCCAGGACCGGTCTCTCCATGACCTTCATGATGTAAAAGCTCAGTGCTACCGGTCTGTAGTCCTTCAGTCCTCCAGCACTGGGACCAGGCAGGATGTTTTCTGCAGACTGGCACTCTCTGAAGGTGCAGACTCAGGTTGAAGAGGAACTTGAACAGCAGCACTTGAGGGAGGTTGATCTTCAGTTGGAACAGGAAGTCCATCCTCTGCTGGCCCTTCTTTATGATTGTCACAGTTAGTTTCTAAGAAACCTGAACACTTCCCCAGCAGACATTGTTGTTTATTATGGTGATTTGCTGTTCACAGATGCCTCTCTCCAAATGACACCGCGACCTGAATACTGGACAGCTGCCAGCCTCAATCAATCAGTGATTCAATAAAACATGAAGTCAGAAAAACTCAACTGGTCACTCATTTTTTCAGAAAGTCAGTTGGCACCAACCTGCGAACCTTCAACGGACTCCACAGCTGGAATATTTGGTCACTGCTTCACCAGACACCATCTTCAACAGCGTTGCTCCTTGAACAACATTTCATGTCATACTTTAAAAGCGACAGCTCACACTTAGTCTCAACTCCCTCCTGGTTCACTCCACCATCCAACAGTTATCCATCTCTGGCCTACTCCATCCATCCATCTATGACCCATATTTCTCCTATTGTACATGTGCATTGTACATAGTGACAATAAAAGGCATTCTATTCTATTCATCCCTCAATCTTCATTTCTTGGTGCACCTTCATCTATAATATGGAATAACCCATTCTATATCCATATTGGCATTTTTTTGTGTGTGTGAACTGAATACTGGCTCCAAATAAATATTTTTTACACATTTCCTGCTGTATGTATGATTAACAATTTTAAGGAGATGGTATACATTACATGTCATTTCTATCATATTCTTTAAATAGAGCACTTTTATACTTTTTAAGTGCATCAGCTATTAGTATAATTAGCAGTCAGTATTAATCAGTGAGATATTTGGTAATGGGTTCAGACTGCTGCTGTGGGCGTCTGAAAGGCTTAAAAGAAAGAAAGGTTTATTGTGCAACTACAATGCAAACAATACACAAATGAACTGTACGTAAGAAGTCTGACAGTTTCTTGTTTTCTATACCCTGGAGATAAATCCTTTTGTAAAAGAACATAGACAAAATAAAATGTAACCCCCCAGTCAGGAGATGCCCAGAATTACAGAGAGGGAGTTGAAGAAAGATGACCATGAGGAGTCGAGCTTAGGGCAGGAGAAAAACGTGTGTGGTCTGCAGGGGAAAGAGAACATCTAATACAAGAATCGTCCATGTCAGGGGAAAGTCTCTTTAGCCTGGCCTTAGAATCATGGATCCTGTGTAACTTGAAGACTATTCCTGTGGCACTTAGAAACCTATTGGTCCCTACTGAAAAGATACAAGTCATTGAAAAACAGCTCAAAGGTGTCCTGGTGACCAAGTGTTGAAGACAAATCCAATACACAAGAGTTACAGAGTCCTCAGTTTGATTCTGGCTAAGGACATTAACTCGTGTTATTTCTTATAAACCTGTTCAGATCTGTCTGACGTGCACACAAAATAAAGTTTACTATAGTAATCGGGAATCATTGAATCATCATCAGTGTGTTTGATAATGAGGGCGGCCTGCTGCTGTGGGCCTTGAAGACGTTAAAAGAGGCAGAAGCAGAGTCTCAGTTCAGTTGAAAGTCAGTTTGACTTGAGCAGGGCAGCAGGTGAGTGTTAGATTCCCACAGTCTCATAAACTGTGTCTTGTAAGCTTGTTTCTTTGTCTCACATGAATTATGTCATTTGTTTTATGTGCTTTCATAATGAAGACTAAATCTGTTTACTGTTATTACCATGGACTCTGTTTATATGTGATTAATGCTTCAGCTTCATAAACATTCACAGAACAAGCTACATTCATAAATCTGGAACAAAATGATAAATTATACTCAGGTTTCATATTTTCAGCTTGCTGCCTACATGGACACTGGTCTTTTTAAATATCTATTTTTCCTGATTGTGATGTCTCTATACGTGATCATTGTTGTTGCCAATGTTTTGCTCATCGTGGTTATCTGCATGAACAGAAGTTTACATGAACCTATGTACATGTTTCTGTGCAGCCTGTTTCTGAATGAACTGTATGGTAGTACAGGGTTGTTTCCATTCCTTCTGCAGCATATTCTCTCTGACATTCACACTGTTTCAGTTTCATTTTGTTTTCTGCAAATTTTCTGTGTGCATTTTTACGGTAGTGTGCAATATTTCACCTTAGCCGTCATGTCTTATGACAGATATCTTGCCATCTGTTATCCTCTACATTATAACACACGTATGACATTGAACAAAGTTATAATCTTGACTGCGTTCGTATGGTTATACAGTGTACTTGCAACTGTTGTCATGATGTCTTTGAGTGGCACATTACAGCTGTGTGGGAACATCATTAACAAAGTTTACTGTGACAATTACTCCATAGTTAAACTGGCCTGCTCTGACACCACAGTCAATAATATCTATGGAATAATTTACATGTTTACCATCATCTTTGGTCTGATCATTTTAATTCTCTACACGTATATAAAGATCCTCAAAGTTTGTTTCTCTGGTTCTAAACAGACCAGACAAAAAGCTGTCAGTACCTGCACACCTCACCTCGCCTCTCTGCTCAACTTTTCTTTTGGCTGTTTCTTTGAAATTATGCAGAGCAGGTTTAACATGAACAATGTGCCCAACATGTTACGCATTTTTTTATCATTGTACTTTCTCACGTGTCAGCCGCTCTTCAATCCTGTGATGTACGGCCTGAATATAACCAAAATACGCATCATCTGCAAAAGTCTGACTTTTGGTAAAAGAAAATAGAATACTTAGTGTGTCCTCTGTCATCTGAAGGGTACTCCCCATGGACAGACACACAATCACACAACATGCCTGCTTTTGTTACGTTGTGAATGTGTTGAAGCTGAAGCTTGAACTGTCAGTACACTCCATCAGAACATTCATTTGCTTTGGACTTTATTTCAGCAGCTTTTATTATTGCTTTTAAATGCTTTATCGTGCTCTTTGTCATGTCATGAAAGTAAATGTGTATATTGTGTCGTCATTTTGTTTGCTTTGAAAGAAAGAACGAGCAAATAAAAAGTTGAACTCGAACAAAGCTCGACATTTTCATTTCTTCACAATTTCAAGTTCAACTCAAGCATCAACCTCCATTTCTATAAAGTGAAGCCACAAACTACAGTTCCTCTAACGTCCACTTGAGGCTGGCTGCAGAAGTGAGTCAGTCTCCATAAGTCCCCATGTTAGACAGCAGAAATAAACATGTTTACAGCCTGGTACAAAAACAGTTTTGGTCTCTGTAGCTAATTTCCCCGTTCATGACAACTGTACTGAGGGTGAATTTATATACAACTCACCTGTTCACATTATATTAAGGCTTAAAGTTATGCAGGATTAAGAGCTTTGATTGACAGGTGGCTGTCGTCACCGGTGTCTGGTTTCAGTAACCTAGCTTCATTTAGCCCGCCTCGGTCCACCCTCTTTTGTATTGTGAATTCAACTCTGGCTGCACCTTCAGATCCCGTCCATGACTGCCAGAGGTGGCAGCCTGGGTGAGTACACTGAAGATGTGATATGGTTTTCACCGGTAAGCTCTGGAGAAATGGATGTGGATGGGTCAGTTGTTTGTCACTGAAGTAGGTAACTCTATTCTATCTGGTGAGAAAGTATACCCTGAGACTGAGGCATGGCTTGGACCATCATGGCAGCTATAATCCTTCATAGTTTGATGAGGGTGAGGGGTATTCAGTCCGTTATTGCTGGGGATGGTACTGCTGAGTGATCTCCAGAGACAGATTTCCAGAGTATTTCCTGTTTGTGATACCCAGGGAGATGACACTGGAGATGGAGGATGACCGAATGTTCTTTGACTTCCTTGGTGATCAGGTGATGAATTGGGTTGGATGGCGAATAGGAGAACTGGCTGCAGACAGAGTGAAGTTAATGGATGCCTGCTGGGCTGGAAAGGGTTGACGGGGTCTTTGAAGATTCTTAGTTTTAACTAGCTGGTGGCGTTTACCTCTATGGGGTCATTGCCTTCAAAGGCACTTGACTTATGCACATTGGAAGTTAGTGGATACCCGCTGGCCTGGAAAGTGTTTGGGGGTTTGGGGTGTTTCAGTTTCATCAACATAGCCCTTTCTGGGTGCCATCACCATCACACCCCAACAACATGCTGCTGCTGAAGGGTCAGTTCACCAGTGTCCTCCAGCTCAAGAAGCCACTGACATGCAAACTTACCCATGTTACTTTTTCAAGACTGAATGGATCTTGAGGATGACCAGCCCATGATTTGTATGAAGTGATCTGGGATACCATTGTGAGGGGCAAAAGTAGCAGCTCTGATTCTGATGGAGTGACCATATTAACATGGTAAATGGGAGAACTGGCTGTACACAGGGTGAAGTTAGTGGATACCTGCTGAGGGTGTGCTGAGGATGTGAAGCTCTCAGGTCATTGTATTTGTTGAAGGTTATCATAGGCAAATGAACTTCCATGGTTTGTTTCTTACTCACTGTGAAAAGCTGAAATAATATGTGCATATTGATGTGAACACTCTGGTTTGAGGCTGTTTGGTTTATATGTGTTCATAACTTTCAGTCTTCAGCTGTGTCCCAAACTTAAATATGACAATGACAGTGTCCACTGTGCTAATCTTGCAATTTTGATTCAATGAAGAAGACTTTGTGAAGATTAGAAAAGTGACGTGATGTTGTTCCTGAACATTTACCACACAAAGTTAACAGGCTCAGGTTATTGCTGCAGTGATACAGTGTTACGGACGACTCTGTATACCTCTGATAAACTGTACAGCAGTGGAACATATGGGCTCAGGTTTTTGGCACACGTGTGTGTATATTTTGATTAAAAGAAGAACTATAAGATGTGTTGAACATTGATCCATGTACAAACTTTATTTTAATGCACAACTTTACACATCACAAAACAACTTCTCTGCAGTTTTAAATTCAACTTTTAATTCAAGGCAATATATGAAATATAAAAAAGAATACTGACCCCTCTCTTTACATTGAATCTCTGTCACCAGCGAACATTTTACAACAGAACAGACCTTTAAATGTGTTTCGGATTTTAGACATTTGCATGCCAAACATGACAGGATTCAAAATTGGTTGCAGTACTGAGAAATATGCTGACAGAATTATTCGCAGTCCACTGGGAACATTGTTCATTTCAAATCTAGTTTGTAGTATTTCAAGTAAACATCCAAAAGAAAAGTTAATGAGAGACGCGAGCTGAGGTGTGCAGGTACTGACAGCTTTTTGTCTCATTTGTTTGGAACCAGAGAAACAAATTTTAAGAATTTTCATATAAGATAAGAGAATCGGAAGCAGAGGAACTAAAACAGTGAGAACGATCCCAAAAATTCCATAAATGTTGTTCACTTTGGTGTCAGAACAGCGCAACTTCACAACAAGATAGTTATGACAATACAAACTGTTTATGATGTTTCCACAAAGTGTCAGACGGATGTTTAAAGATAAAGTGATCATGAATTTAACAAAAGAGTACAACCATACCAGAATTACAAAGGTAACAGCCTTGTTTGATGTCATATGTGTGTTATAATGTAGAGGACGACAGATAGCAAGATATCTGTCATAAGACATGACGGCTAAATTACAAAACTCTATACTTCCATATGTATAAAGACAATAAATCTGCAGGTAACATAAAGGGACAGAAACAGTGTGAACGTCAGAGAGAATCTGAATCAGAAGGAATGGAAACAACCCTGTACTACCATACAGTTCATTCAGAAACAGGCTGCACAGAAACATGTACATAGGTTCATGTAAACTTCTGTTCATGCAGATAACCACGATGAGGGACGTGTTGGCTATGATAATGACAAGATAAACCATTGCAGTTATCATGAAATAAAAATATTTAAAACTTCCAACATAGAAATAACCTTTAAAAAGGAAATAAGATATAACTGATGAAGTTGAATTCACCATAACTCTGTTTAAATGACAAAACAATTACAGTCTGCAAATTCAAATAACATCAGCTGTTTTGTTTAAGACCAGAGTTTGGACAAGAACATTTAAAATGCACCATCTCACCACATTCAGTGTACAAGTTGATGTTACACACAGCTCAGCACTTCTGAGTCCTTCTGCAACATCTGCAGCTTTTTATGTCTTTCCAGAACAGATGAGTCCAACAGGCCAGCTCAGCCTATTATCAAGGCCCCAGTTTGATTGATTGACAGCATCAGTGGAAGAACAACCCTTTAGTCTGTAACTGTATATGATCAGAAGATACTGAGAACTTCTCTACAGTTAATGGATGAGGAAATGACTGCTTCAACAGGTCAACTGGATTTGACCAGCACGTGTAAAGTCATATAAATAAGACTGAACATGGTTACACAAAATGTGTTGAGAATATGCAAGTCAAAAAAGTGGGTTGGTAACTTTACACAGGGGGATCTCTGGCCTGTATGAGATCACAGAAACATTTCTGCATACATCCATGATTAGTTACAAGCTAAAATGTGACATGGAAGAAAAATGAATGGCTTTTGCTGCAATCGTAAGAAAAAATAAACAGAAATTTTTCTGTCTGTCTGTCTGTCTTCTGTCTGAATCAGGACTACGCCGTCATAGTGGAGGTACTTGGGCCAAATGAGCTCAGATGGATGGCATGTCTGCGGTCAGAAGTCAGAAAAAGCTTAATTGACAAGTACAAATTTTTCACCTACAAGGAATTTGTTAAAAGTAAAAAGGGCAGTACAGCTCTGCAGTGATGGTAAATACCAGTCAAACCAGTAGAAAGCCTCCACAGTGTCAGTTGTGGAGTCACAGAGGGTGATGGGGGCAGGTGAGGCTGAAGTTCTTCCTGAAGTCCTAAACTGTCTCCACTGTCTTTAGAGCAGAGGAGAAAGAACGCAGCCCTGGGGGAATCTGGAGCTGACTAACTGTGAGCCCTAGCTTCACATTGCTTCCTGTCAGACAGGATCTGTGAGGTGGACTGAGCTGGACCTTTAAGGTGGGCATTGGTGGAGATGCCCAGGCCCCTGCTGAGGTGGAGGTGATGCATTGTAGCTGGAGCTGTTGGGAGGTGTCATAGGATGGTTGCAGGACTGTTCCTTTGTCTTTCAAAGTGACAGTAGAACTTGTTCAGATTGTTGGCTAGACGTTGGTCGTTGATGGAGTGGGGGGCTTTCGGCTTGTAGTTGGTGATCTGCCTGAGCCCTTTCCAGACAGACATTGTTGGCTGAGACCTGGTGTTGGAGCTTCTCAGAGAACAGTCATTTAGCTTCTTTCACTGCCTTGCTAAACTTGTAACTCACCGTGGTGCGTGTTGGTACACAGCAGTCCTGAGCATCTGTGTACTCATCCAGGCAGTCTGCGGCAGTCCTGAACACATCCCAGTCAGTGGAGTCCAAACACGCCTGGAGATCCTCCACTCACTGGTCCACTTCCTTGAAATCCTCACTACAGGTTTGCAGAGCTTTAGTTTCCGACGGTACGCAGGAATCAGGTGGACCATGACGTGTTCAGAGTGGTCCTGTGCAGCACGCAGGACGGCGTGACAAGCATCCCTGACTGTGATGTAACAGTGATCAAGTATGTTCTCTGCTCTGGTCGGACATTTAATAAACTGTATTTAGGAGTTTGTGAGTGAGGTTTCCTTTGTTAAAGTCATTAAGGACAATTACTGAAGAGTCTGAGTTGGTCTGCTGCACATTCAGTATCTGGTCGGTGACCATGCGCTGTGTGTCTTGCATGTTGTCCTGCGGCGGGATATAAACACTGACCAACCAGAATGAAGCAAACTCACGGAGTGAATAAAAAGGCTTACCGTTCATGATGAAGGATTCCAAGTCAGAAGAACAGTGCTGCTGGATCACTGTCACATCGTTGCACCAACCACTGTTGATGTAGAAACTGATTCCTCCACCAAGTTTTGCTGGAAAGCTCTGTGTCTCTGTCTGCTCTGTAGAGGTGAAGCCTGCCAGCTGTAGTGCAGAGTCTGGCCTGTTTCCTGTGTGTTGTGGAGGCCCCAGGCTGTGGGGCCTGCTAAGGCTGGGGACCTGAAATTTGACTGGGCCATTCTCAAAACCTTTGAGGCCACTGGATAGGTGCTTTGGTGAGAAGGTAATTGGTGCCTGTCATAGTGGCCTGCTCGTGGACACCAGAGATGAAGAAGGCTGTCAGCTGAAGAAGGAGGCCTTTCGGGCTTGGCTGGTCAAGGAGGTCTGCAGCTTTGGCAGTCATAGAAACAAGAGTTGTGTTGGAAGAGTTTTCGGAGACCATTGATTAGGTTGGTCTCAAGGAAGATCTGGCAAACTATTTGCAACTCTGTTTTTCTCGGGTTGGAGAACTGCTGATCTGGACTGGGAACTTCAACCAACATGCCCTCTGACCATAAATGACCTCTGTACTGTAACGTGACTCCTTTCCCTTTTGTGGATGACAGATGGGAGACAAACACTTCAACATCAAGTTTAAAGGTTGTCTGAGAGTTGTTGTAGACTGAGATATTTACTCAAGAATCTTTGACCAAAAACTACAGAAATGCTTCAGAGACACTTTCATTAGTTTGCTGGTAATGTCATCATCAAAACTTTGGACAAACAAACTTTAGTATCTGTCCACCCGGAGGTGTGTTGTCACAGAGGGGAGGTCATTATCGTCCTCAGGCCTCTGTGGACCTCTGTGGACCAGTGAAACCAGTCTGAAGGTCTGCTCGGGCTGATTGGTCTCACTGGTTAACAGCTCTGACAGTAATTTGCTTCAGAGGGAATTGGTGGAAACTAATGTGGCTAATGTGAAGAGAGCTCTGGGACAAACATGTTGACAGGCTGAAATGACCTTTGGCACAATCTCAGCTATTGTTGAAAATTAGATCACTCAAGTTTTATTTTTGAGTATTACTTTATGATATAATTCTTTTGCTTTGAGAGAATGAAGAGTGTGCAAAGCTGTCATCAGTCCGATCAGGCTGAGTTGTTTAACCGTCTTGGAGGAGTTCCCATGAGAGCAATGTGGTCCAACTCATCAAACTCATTTGCAGTCATTCAGTGACTCAGTAATTCATTTCATTTATTCATTTATATGTCACAAAGTCATCTAGTGGACCTGATACAGACTATATGTTTAAGTTTCAGACCATGACCATGTCAGCAAAATAGTTTTCTTCATGAAATTTCTTTGTTCAAAGATATTTTATCAAATAATTTATTTGATCCAACCTGCTTATAAATAAATGATAAACTGTGAATATTCCAAGCGTCTCTAAGTGTCCTGAGATCAGCTTGAGTACATATACTTCATTACTTCATATTTCTGTTTATGAAAAACATAATTCATGCTCAGAATAGAATTATAGTACATAGACATCATCACTGTTGAGACCAGCAGAGTCAGAGAGATCAGTTTATTTAGCTAACCAGACACAACAACAGAATTTAACAACAGACTTTTACCTATGATATGTATTTTGGACAAGTTCAGTCTGTACATCACGGGGTTGAAGAGCGGCTGACCAGGATAATCCTGTCAGATCACGTTTGAAATACTGGGCCCAGAGGAAGTAACTCACCTTCTGGGGTGACAGAGACGTGCAAACCTGTCCGTTCTGATCAGGTGGAGGTCAATGAAGGGAAGTGGGCTTGTTGCCTTCAGCTGCCTGAGTCGGCTTCAACAGATAAAAGTCATGGGGGGCTTCCCTGTGCTTTGGTTGTGTTTGGTTCATCTGTAGTTGGATCAACATGAGATAAGTCCTCAGGTTAGGACTCAGCAGTCCACCTATACCTTAAGGCCAACAGACCCCACAAAGGTGAATACCTGGGTCTCCTCTTGAGTCAGTCAGAACTGAGGAAAAACTATGAGGAAGGTGTATTTCCATGTGTAACCCACAGTCACTCGGAGTTTCTTTGAACTCTGATACAGACCATTTTCTCTTAACTCTGAAATCTAAACTGACACTTTAGGTCATCTTTGGTGGTACTGTTATAACCCTGTGTGTCAACTATACATCCACACTTATTTTATGGAAACAACTAAAAACTCTGAACAACTTTGCTGTAAACTTTCTGTTGTTGCATCATCGCTGAGTTTGTTTCCATCCCAAGGTTTGTTGTCACCGAGCGGTCTGAGGGGACGTCATTATGATCTTGTGGACGCTGTGTTTACAGTTCTGTAATTACCTTCAGAGGGGATTAGTGGAAACTGTGGCTAATGTAAGAACCTGTGGGACAAACATGTTTACAGGCTGGAATGACCTTTTGACCTGACCTTACAGTGATCTAACTTTCCCCAACAAAGGTCTGAAGGTTCTCTTGGTCAGCCGGACTTCTTCTTCAGTTCTGACTGACAGGTGGGGGTTCCAGGTATTTACCTCTGTAGGGCCACTGACGCCTTGAGTAGCATGTCAAGGTGAAGTTGGCCATTAAGTTCCCTGAGTGCAGGGGTTGGGGTCACCTGCAGGTCATTGACTAACACTCATGCTAACAAACCTGCATGGTGTAAATGGTTGTTGAAGTGATTTTAGGACTACATTGACAGACATCTGTCCTCTGTCCTCCAGTCTCTGTCCAACACTGACACAAAGTGTTTTCAGCATTTTCAGGTATTCTTGGTATATTAGAGTTTGTTACTTCTTGATTAAACCATGAAAAGTCATTGTCATCCTGCAGGAGTGCTTCCTGTTTGATCCAGTCTGTGAGTGCTGCTACAGTCATCTGTCCGGGCCTCACTGAGTACTGAACAGAACTTCCTTTATTCAGACTGGATCAGATGTCCTCCTGTCCTCCGACTGCTCAGCTCTCTGTGATTTACACACTTTATGATGGGCACATAGCTTTAGCATAACCACTTGCTAAAGTAGCTAACTGCTTGGTTGTCTGGTTTGTCAGAACTTGGCTTCCCCAAACTCTCCCCATGCCCAAGTTATTGCTACTGTGACGAGTGAAGGGCTCCCAGAGACCTCTGAAACCTGAAAGGCCTCCTTCTTCAGCTGGACAGCATCCTTCACTGCTCGTGTCAACCAGCGGTTCGTAGGTTGCTAAAATTTCAGGCAGTGACAAACTTCTGACCGCAGCTCCTACCAGCGACCCCAACAATGGAGGTTCAAACATGGTCCAAAGCACCACTGGGATGTAGGAGACCTGGACTGTGAGCTCAGAGCACCCGGGGAGGAAGCTAAGAGACAGATGCTGAGCTGAGCTTCTTGTCTTTGTAGAGTGCCTCCTGTTGAGCATCTTTGCTGGTCATTTATGGTGCTCTTCTTCAGTATTTGAGGGGATACCTGAGTGTCCTCAGCGGTCAGGATGTCACGATGTGGATCACAGATGTATACAGAGAATTTGCAGGGCTGGTATTCAGCTGTTTATGTCTGAGATGTCTTATTTAATGTTCAACATTGTATTGTCAGATTAAACAGAGTCTGAGTAAATCAAAGCCGTCTGAGGAGAAATTAAAATCGTTTACACACACACACAGTGTGACAATGTGACATGCTGAGGGGGCGTGGCCTGCGTCATGACACTTCACCTGTCTGTCTGCAGGTTTCAGGTGTATAAGAGCTGCTGTGAGCTGATGCTTGTTTCCCAGCAGCTCCGTCAGCTGCTCGAGTCCTGATCCATCACATCCTGTTTGCTCTCTCATGCTTTCATTCAAATGTTTGCAATAATGACATGAACTGCTCTAATTGATGTTGTTAATGAGTGTCTGAAGCTTCTGTGCTCTGATTGGCTCATTTTAACATGTTTCATGTGTTGTGAACCGATTTCATCTGTCAGGGTGAGCTGAGTGAAGTTCTGAGGTTTGTTCTGTTGATTCTAGTTTGAGATGTTTGTTCGTCTGTTGTCAGAGAACAAACCTTCGTACCAAGAGATGTGAAGGTGTCTGGCTCTGAGTCTGGCTCTGATCCTCATGAGGTCACTTCTTTGTCTCTGATGTTGTTGATCTTAAATGAACGTTGAAGTCACTCTGCAGTGATGCAACACATAATGAACATTTCTTTAACATGTGAAGGTTCCTGTCATGACGAGGGTTCTAACCTGACTCTTTTTGTGATGGAACTTTGGTCATGTGACACGTTTAACTTCATGAACAAGAATTAAGTTTGAAGTTGAACTTTATCACAGGTTTTTAGGGTGTTTTTTGTCGGGTGTTGTTCAGGAGTTTTTTCGGGTGTTTGACACGATGCTGCAGAATAACTCTGAGCTGGTGATTGTGCTTGAGGGTCTGAATGACTCCCTGACAAACCGTCAGATCTTCTTTGCCTTCGCTCTGACGTCATACGTCTTCACGGTCTTCGTCAACCTGACGCTCATCCTTACCATCTGTCTGGAGAGGTCTCTCCACGAGCCCATCTACTTCTTCCTGTGTAACTTGTGTTTTAATGGGATCTGCGGGGCGTCGATTTTCTACCCGAAGCTGCTTCACGACCTTCTGGCCGACACTCACGTCATCACATACGCCGGCTGTCTGTCTCAGATCTTTGCGGTTTACGGTTATGTTTTCTGTGAGTTCACCAGTTTGACCGTCATGGCGTACGACCGTTACCTGGCCATCTGCCGTCCGCTGCAGTACCGGACGCTAATGACGCCACAGAGAGTGGTGCAGCTGCTGCTGGTCACCTGGACCTTCTCGCTGCTGGAGACGGCAGGCGGCACCCTCCTGACGGCCCGCCTGGGGCTTTGCAAACACCACCTCCCGAAGATCTTCTGCACCAACTGGGAGGTGGTGAAGCTGTCGTGCTCTGACACAACCCCCAACAGCATCTATGGCTTCGTGCTCATGTTCTCGCACCTCACGCAGTTCGGGCTCATCCTGGTATCGTACACCCACCTGGTCCGGGCTTCGCTCCGGCTGCGCTCCGACCGCAGGAAGTTTGTGCAGACGTGTCTGCCGCACCTTATCACGCTGTTCGTCTTCACCTTGTCGCTGATGTTTGACACCTTGCATTCACGTTACAGAAGCAGCGAAACGCCGCAGATTGTGCTGAACGTGCTGGCTGCAGAGTTCCTAGTAGTCCCGCCCCTCATTAACCCCATCATCTACGGCATCAACTTGCACCAGATCAGGTCCAGGATCGTACAGAACTTCACCCTCAAACGAGACATCCACAAAACACACCCGGCAAAAGCGGCTCAATTAAATAGCAATATAAATAATATATGACGCGACTGGCTTTGTTGAAGGTCAGAGGTCAACAATGTGTCAGTACAGATGTACAGACGTTTATTCAGTATAAATATTCAAACAGTTCCAAACGTTCAAAGGCTGACGTGAGGAAATAAAAAAAGATTTAGACGATGAAGTGGAAATAAGTTTGAATTTTAAAAATAAAAAAACTTAAAGACTTAAAGTCAATAAAGTCAAAACATTACAAGAACTAAACGTTGTATATAAATAAATATATATAAATGTTGTAATGTTTTAAAGAAAGCACATTATGAAATAGAAACAAAAGTTTCAAATGTTTTAAAAGTTGAAACATTTAAAGATAAAGAAACGTAAAATACTTTAATAAATTCACTTCATTGAGAAAAAGTCTGTTTCTATTAAAAATATAAAGTAGAAATGATTCAAACGACAGAAACATGTTTGAGTTTTTCAGGTTTGATTTTATTTTGGTGGATTTTCAGAGAACAAACAGCAGAATGACGTGAAGTCACATAAATATGTTTCATCTCTGCCCATAGAAAAATAAATAACATCATCATCGAGTGTGAAGAAGGAAAACTTCAACATTCATCTAAAACAGCGGTCGCCGTCAGAATCGAAGGAGAAGATGAGCTCCTCAGTTAACGTCGCAGATTTCACTCGATTCTTTCTGCTGCTTTAACATTTACAAAGTCTGAACTCGTTTTAAACTCAGAGTATAATTACTAACACTTCCTCGTTAAATATCTCGTTAAACTGAGAAATGTTCAGAAATATTTCAACAAAACGAAAACAACATTCCGTGACGCGGCGTGATGTCACACGTTTAAGCCGACGTGAGCTTGTCTTTGGTTGGACTGTTTACCCATCATGCTCTCTGCTCAATGACGATAAATACTGATCTGGAATCGTGGACAGCACAGACTGAAGCAGCATCTGCTCTGATTGGTCTACAACAGGACGTGACATCATCAACAGGAAACAGCTGTGGAAGGCGAGCAAGCGAGTAATTGGCGGGGCTAGACGCAGCGGCGAATCAGGTTGTTCTTTTCAGGCTCCAGGAACTCGTCGAGCAGAGCCACGGTGGTCTTCCTGAGCTCCGCCTCCAGACTGCACACCTCACTGTAACACGGAGACGGAGTGATGTCACAGAGGCCACGCCCACAGGACGCCCAAAATGAAAGAACTTTTCATAACACTTGTTTTCTTATTTTGAAGTCTTCATTATTATTATTATTATTATTATTATTGTAATTATCCAAGTCTGCCTCTGATTGGCCATTACTCATTGCCTTCATTGGAATATCAAGGTCAGCCAATGGGAGGCACACTCACCTGCGTGGTGGTGGTGCTGTTTGTTTGTCACACCTGGTCAGGTGATGAGGATTAACATCTTAACATGTTTGAGAAGAAATTTAAATAAAAACTGTCTGAGATCAACTCACCAAAACCCAAAAACCAAAAATGTTTTTGTCGAGTTTAAAACAGAATGTCAAGTTGGGTCGTTGAGGTCACCTGCAGGTGTCAGTCAGAACTGGACCGCTGTTTTGAGTTTTGTTTTGTGTGTTCAGTCCCGTTATGCTTCATATGAACTCGTGGTTCTAACCAGATGATCAGAAAACACCTGAAACACCTGCAGTGGTCAGGAGATCCGTGTTAAGGTCATCAGTCAAACAACCAGAACCAGAACTACTGACCTGACCCCCGGTGCAGCACAGTACTCGGTGTAGAATTTGATTTTGGGTTCGGTGCCGCTGGTTCTGAGCGTGGCCACGATGCCGTTCTGTAGAGTGAAGGTGATCATGTGACTGCTCCTCGTCACAGGAAGTACCTGCACAGACAAAAGTAACCGAGTACATTTAGAGCAGGAAGAAACCAAAAACAAACCTGAGTACAACGTTCACATCTTACACATCTGAGGTCGGGCTGGCTGTTGTCGTATCCCGTGGTAACGTCTCTGACATGGAGGATCTGAACACCGCCGCACGTCTTTGGGTACGAACCCTCGCCATCAAAGTTTCTGATGCGGCTGAAGATCTTCTGGATGGTGGGGGGGTCATTACAGATGACGTAGGACGTCTTAGACACGTGATACCCGTACCTGGAGACAGGAAGTCACAACAGACAACTGTCAGAATAAGAGAGGACAAAGAAACTGGCACTTCTTTTCTCAAGGACTTTAAAAACCTTCTCAAAGACCTTGAAAACAGCTGGGACAGCCTGGAATGAAATGAACAGCTGTTTGCTGCTCTCATGTGGTAAACATGATGAAGTACAGACTGAACTGGACTTTCAGGTAATCATGTTGTGTTGTGGTGCCCCCCTGTGGCAGAAAGGACACCCTGCATGTCTGAACATGAGGACTCACGTCTGGTAGATGTTGTGGAGCTGTTGGTTCAGACTCAAGTTCTTGTTGTGGAGATAAGCAGCCATTTCTGCCACGACCGCCGCCGCGCTCACGCCATCTTTCTCAGGGACCAAACTGCCGCAGAGGAAACCTGAACACGCCAACAACAAGAAAAACATCTTCAAGGTTAAAGATGTCTCGACTTGCACACGGTGAAGCTGGAGGAGGAGGTCTGGACTCTTCATGGGAAGAAGTTACCGATTGACTCCTCGAAGGCGAATATGACGGCGTTTCCTGTTTTGGAGAGTTCGTGGATTCTGTTCCCGATCCATTTAAACCCAGGAAGAGTCTCCTGTTGAAGACAGACAGACAGGAGGCCGTCGTCATCATCGTCACCATAACCCGGACTCTGACCTGACTTTGAAACACCTCTGACCTCGAAGCAGAACCCCTCGATACGAGCGAAGGCCTGCAGGATCTTTGACGACACCGTGGTGGCCAACATGTAAACCTTCTGACAGTCTGCAGGATCTGGATGAGCCTCCTTCCAATTAAACAACATCCACCAACCCAACAGAGCCGCCAGCTCGTTACCTGTGAACACCTTCCAACCACACCTGGAAGATACAGGTGCACGCAGGTTAAGTACACCTATAGCGTTGTAGTCTACTGTTTTGACACTGGAGCATCAGTTACCTGTCAGACTTCTCTGCTACGGCCAAACGGTCGGCGTCCGGATCCGTTGCTAGAACGATTCGAGCGTTTTCCTTCTCTGCCAGTAGAAGAGAAAGTTCCTGGAGAACAGAAGAAGAGAACCGACGACTGCAACAAAGATGATAAAATACTGACTCATTTGAAGAAGTATGATCCATGTCCTACCAGGACTGACTCTCCCTCCTCGGGGTTGGGGCATCGGACGGAGGAGAAGTTGGGGTCGGGGTCTTTCTGCTCTGGGACGGGGATCGGTGGAGTGAAGCCAAAAGTCTGAAAGGCCTGCTGGACATAGACGTGCCCGACGCCGTGAAATGACGAGTGGACGAACTTTAGTGGACAACTTCTGTTGAGATCCCTGAGAGACACGAGAGGCACAGAAACTTAGAAAGTGCATTGAACCCTAACAAACAGAACTACATCACAAGTACTGGACGTTCGGCGTGTTTTCAGCCTGCAGCAAAAGATGACTTGTTCTGGAGTGACCACGTCACATGACATGAACATCATGACTTTGAAAGTTCATGCCCAATAGAAACGTTGCAGATGTACGGGGACCGGTTGCGGAGGTACGTGAGGCGTCCTCTCACCTGTGAAAGCAGAGGGAGGTGAGCTCGTCCATGTAGCAGCTGTTGATCTGGACCAGAGGGTCGGTCCTGAGGGAGGAGCTCTCCACCAGCTCCGCGTCCCAGCAGGAGGCGCTCCAGGGCTCCAGCTGGTGCGCGATACTCCGCAGGATCTCCTTGTCATGTGGGGCAGAGATCTGAGCGCCGTTACACCAGTACACCTGCAGACACAGACCTAAGGTCATCAGTACTTCAGTATTTCACGTTGCACTCCAGATCTGACCCCATGACCCTCGGACCTTGTATCCGTTGTCTTCTTTAGGGTTGTGTGAGGCGGTGATCATCACCCCGGCTGCTGCCCCGAGTTTCCTCACGGCGTACGGCTGAAACAAAAACACATTTCATTAAAATACGTCTACGTCTTTCATCAGCTGACTGCAGCAGGAAGTGATGCGATCCTCACCACGTACGGCGTGGGGACGACCGAGGAGAACAGGTGAACGGGAACGTCTCTGCTGAGCATCACGGCTGCCGTCAGCTTCGCCAAACTGAAGCACAAAAAAGATCAGAAGAAGATATTTCTGTCTGGATGTGTGTTCTGTGTGTCGCTCTTTGAACTGGATCAGAACCTGCAGAGTTCTCTGAGCACGGCTCAGCAGATTACAGTTACAGTTACAGTTACCGCTGACTGCTGCAGCCGCTCTGCTCCTGACCTCTGGTGTCGTAACCAACAACCACTCCTCTGCTGCTAAAGTCAGCGAAATACCTGGACAGGTAGGAGTACAGACCCTGAAGAGAGATGACACACATTTAGAGTTCTGACCCGTGTGAAGCCCTCTGACCCGTGTGCAGCGGTTCTACCTGAGTGGACTGGATGATGGTGAGGTCGTTGATCCGGCTGAACCCGGCTCCCATCGGGGCTCTGAGCCCAGCGGTGCCGAAGCTCATCCTGCTGCAGAGTCTCTTCCTCAGGTCGTCCAGACGACCCGCCGCCACCAGAGACTCCACCTGAGCCCGGGTCCATCGGTTCTACAGAACAGGAGAGAGCAGTCAGCCCTACAGCAGCAGGGTGGATTCATCCACTGATGAACGTTTCCCAACACCCCGTAAAACATAAAGCGAGCGCCGTGCACGCCGTGTGTGTGAGGTCGTGCACGCCGTGTGTGTGAGGCCGTGTGTGTGAGGTCGTGCACGCCGTGTGTGTGTGTGCAGATCTTTTTCAGACTGCTGACATTTCCAGCTGAGGTCACCAACTTATGACCTTTAAACGTGTGTGTGTGACAGAGACACCTGCTACACTAACACACACACACACGTTCAAACTCTGTCCTCACCAACCAAACCAGGTGAAACCGTGGTCACCTGTTGCCAGGAGACACCTGTGGCTCCGTCCAATCAGGAGCCGCCCATGACGTAAACAGGAACATGTATGTTTGTGATATTAGCACGCTAACGTTAGCACTGTCCACGTCAGGTGGACAGGAAGTGAGGTCAGCAGGTGGAGGTGGACTCGTCAGTGTACCTGCTGAGTCATGCTGCTGTTTAATCTCCATGACGACCCGGACAGTCACCGGCCGGCAGAGCCGCGCTGCGAGCACACACACACACACACACACACACACAGACAGGTACCTGGTCCCAGGTGAGCCACTGGTGCACCGCCTTGTCCAGCTGCGGGTCCCCGGTGCTCTGGCACCGGGAGTTCGCGTTCACGTCCCCGTTAACGTCTCCCATGCTGACTGACGGTCGGAGGTTAGCGTCACTAAGCCGATTGTCGGTACCGGGCAGCAGAGCCCATTTACCGGTGTGATAGCGTCAGGCAGCCGGCTGTGTGTGGACGGATCCCGGGTTAGCTCCCAGCTGTTAGCTGGCCAGGCTCCATCTGTCCGAGTCCGTGAACTCACCACGGAGCTAATGTTAGCTACAGGCTAAAGTTACTCTACAAACAGGGTTAGCGTCCAGCTAACAGCATGCTAACATCTGTTACTACGTCACAGCTACACGTGACGTGACAATACGTCAACACCTGGAGAGGACTTCCGGCGTTTCACAAAATAAAAGCACATTTCTTAAACGATAATGATAACAAAATAACAGTGTTATTTTTCAGCTTTTGTTTATGTTAACCTGAAATAGTTTTTATATAATATAATATTACAACAAGTGTCTCTAATGAGTCACGTGATTTTCCTTTTATTTTTAATTTGAAGAATAAAAGTCGCGACTTCCGGTCGAGCGGTGTCTGTTCCACGGTTCAAGGAATCTTTATTTTCCCTGTAAGAGCCAGTGAAGCAACAATACTTTAAGTTTAAACGTTATAACTCATGTGTTTGTTTAAAATACACAGAATACACAGTCACTGTAGTTTTCTATCCTGCCCTTACTCTGCCGGTTCAGAGGTTCTGTTGCTGTGTTCACTGTTAGACTGGACACTGCCGGTTCAGAGGTTCTGTTGCTGTGTTCACTGTTAGACTGGACCCTGCTGGTTCAGAGGTTCTGTTGCTGTGTTCACTGTTAGACTGGACACTGCCGGTTCAGAGGTTCTGTCGCTGTGTTCACTGTTAGACTGGACACTGCCGGTTCAGAGGTTCTGTTGCTGTGTTCACTGTTAGACTGGACACTGCCGGTTCAGAGGTTCTGTTGCTGTGTTCACTGTTAGACTGGACACTGCCGGTTCTGAGGTTCTGTTGCTGTGTTCACTGTTAGACTGGACACTGCCGGTTCAGAGGTTCTGTTGCTGTGTTCACTGTTAGACTGGACACTGCCGGTTCAGAGGTTCTGTTGCTGTGTTCACTGTTAGACTGGACACTGCCGGTTCAGAGGTTCTGTTGCTGTGTTCACTGTTAGACTGGACACTGCTGGTTCAGAGGTTCTGTTCTGGTCCAGCTGTGTTCATTGGAAGGTAGATGCTAATGCTAGCTCATAGATAACCAGATCAGACAAACAGGATGTCATTGATGTTTAATGAAGAAACAAGAATGTAAATGAGGCAGAGCAGTTTCAGTAGTTCTCATTATTGTTAAACACCTTAAAATACTATTATTCAGCCTTTTACGAAGTAAATATTCAATAAAGATATAATGAGGTATGTTTGTGATGTTTTGGTACGGTTTAGGTTTTTAGTATAAAGAAACATAAGGTGTACTGGACCCTTAATTAACTTCTTGAAGGTGTGTATGATGTCGTGTCATCTGGTGGCTTTTGTAGAAACATGGCAGGTTTTCAGGTGATTACACATTCATGAGAAGCTTGATGCCATTTACCACCGAATGTACTATCAAAGGATGAGTCAGCACTGCATTCACAGGTAATCTGTAAATTTGAAGGTGTTTTTTTTACGTCGTATTGATCAGACAGACTTGTCAGTCTCATCCTGGTCCTGTCTGATCTGGACTCAGAGAATATTCTCATATAAACAGTTCAAACTGAATCTCTGTCATGTTTTCATGTATAAAATCAGTCTCTGCACTGATGACGCTCTGCTGTGTCAGTTTCAGGTGTTTGTCCATCCGTCAGCTGACAGTTGAACTGATCTCTGAAGGCGTCCAGCAGGTGAGGGATGGTTTCCTCCACACTAACGTCTCTCTGCAGCTCAGCGCTCAGCGACGTCACTCCTTTACCTTCGATACCGCACGGGACGACATGTCCGAACCACGACATGTCTGTGTTACAGTTCAGAGCCAAGCCATGAGACGTGATGTACCGACCGCAGTGGATTCCTGAAAAACACGACCAGTAAACAATGTTAATGAAATGAAAGCTCACTCTGAGGCTGTTTGACTGTGACAGAGGAGTTGTGTTGTCGTACCGATGGCACAGATCTTGTTGTCTCCGACCCAAACTCCAGTGTGAGGAGATGTCGACGCCTCGATCCCAAACCGCCCGCAGGTGGAGATGATGGTCTTCTCCAGCTCACAGACATACCAACGGACACTCTGAGAGAACCCAGATCAGACGTTAACACGAGTCCAGTCCAGTCAGGGAGACTGGATTGAGTTAAACACTACAGTTAAACTCTTCAGACCTTCTTGAAGCCGCTCAGGTTCAGGACTGGGTAGCAAACCAGCTGCCCCGGCCCGTGGAAGGTGATGAGTCCTCCGCGATTGGTGCGCTGGACATCGGCCCCAAGCAGCCGGAGGCGGTCCAGCATGGCTGTGGGGTAAGGCTTGTGGCGGATCCCGGTGGTGTAGACCGGCAGGTGCTCACACAGCAGCAAAGCGTGAGCCGGACCGGCCTGGTGCCGGTTCACGTAGACCTGCTGCAGCCGTAGAGCTTCCTGGTAGGAGACCAGGCCCAGACGGACCACCTCCACCACCGGCCTGCTGCCCTGCATCCAGAACTGGAACCAGAATCAGGAGACCAGGACGTTAATACATGAACTCTACAACAAGACCTCCACTGGTCCAGGTCTGGGTCTGGTCCAGACTGAGCCGGGTTTTTAATTGATTAGTTATTCAAATAGTTTGACTAACACATAACACGTTTACATTTCACCTCAGGTATTAGTTGACTAAATTAATAAAGTTATAAAGAAGTTAATCAACGCTCTGATTATTTAACAGAAGAGGGTTAGTTATGTTTCAGCTCATTAATTTGTGTGTTGGTCAGATTGATGAATGGCACACGCAGAGATTAAAGGGTTAATTAATGGACATAACATGACGTCATCGGGTTAATCAGTGTTAATCTGAAGTTTAGTTTGTCTTCTCTGGGCTCCCGTACGAAACATAAGGAGTGTGATGATCAGCTGATTAAACAGAAATCTGAAGATTCTGAAACTTTGATGTAGTTTTACTGTAAAATATTCATTAAAAATACTGAATATTAACATCAATGTATCCATGAAACGACTGAATGATCTTTATTTACTTTATTCATTAGTGGACGTGTGTCTGCTGTCTGTCCACCTGTCTGTCCACCTGTCTGTTCACCTGTCTGCCTTCGGTCTGTCTGTCCTCTTCTAACTCTTCTCTCTGTGCGTCGCCATTGTTGTTTTTCCTCTTCTTCTTCTTCTTCTTGTTCGACGTCACATCTGTATTTCCGTTTTTCAGCACTTTGCCGCCACCTGCCGACCGGAAACCTTTCACAGTAAAACTTAAGTTGATGTAGGATTCATTAGAAATGTTTATTAATTTACAACACTTAATTTATCTGATTTTTTGATTATCTTTCATATAAACAAATATTTAAACAACCGTGTTTGAAACATTCACAATTAAATCATTCTATCGAAGTCTTTTATTTTGAAATCTGATCAGGGCTCGCGCCGTGTTTCACCACCGCGGTTGGCGGGCTGCACGCGCGTTCACTCTGTGATGGCTGCGGCGGCCGGAAGGCGGAGCGTGACCTCCAGCCCCGCCCACCAGTTCTGACGGTTATTCGTCTGCGAGCCTGTTTCATGAACAGAATCAGAACCGGTCCGGTCCGATGCTGACCCACTCTCCCGCAGGGTCCTCCTGTAGGACCTGCAGGGGTCGTGAACGCCTCTCTGGGATACCGTGAACGTTACACAGCTGACGTACTGAAAGTGGGCCTGGCCCGACATTAAACCCCGCCCCCGCGGGCCGCAGCCAGGAGCGCTCGGTTTCGGCGGCGGCAGCAGGGCGGGGTTTGTTTTGAGAGCGGACCGGAGAGAGAAGACTCACCAGGGAAGATGGCGACCGCAGGGTCCGCCGAACGACCTGGCAGAGCGGCCAGCGCCACCGCCGGCAGGTACCGGTCCGGGTCCGGGCCCGGAGCTGGGTGCGGGTCTGGGTCGAGCCCGCCGGAGAATGAGGTGAAGAAGTGCCCGGGATGCGTGGAGGGGCAGTCCGGCGGCGGCGGCGGCAGCGGCAGCGGCAGCCCGCCCTGTGGTCACCCGGCCTGTCCGCTCCGCCGAGCCCACAGACACTCCGGCAGCGACGAGCGGCTCCGGAGGAGGAGTGATCCCGAGAGGAGCAGCAGCAGGACGGGCAGGAGGGACTGCGACAGCCGGAGAGGTTGGTGTGTTTACCGGGGTAAAGTGCAGCTCACAGTCCGCTGTATGAGCACCGCCGCTGGGTGTCTGCTCCACAGAAGAACCGCTAAAAGACACAGACAGAACCAGAGAGTAACTTTACTGTGAGTTTGAATCCAGGAGGCCTGACAGGTAAAACTGACCCCGGGTCAGCTCACAGCAGATACCGACAGTCAGCCCGTCTGAGATCAGCTGCTCTACGGTCAGTTTATTCACTGTGGACTCGAGGGCTGAATTATAATGAGATTTCTCTTCATGGACTTCAAAAACAGAGAAGTCGCGTTTTAACTCTTTAATACTCAAGTGTCAGCAGTTATTTCAGAGTCTGTGCACAGATCCAGGATCAGCTCTGCTGCTGCAGGACTTGTCCGGACGTGTACAGCTGGAGGAGGAGCTGCTTTACTACAGAACAATGTTTAACAACAAGACACAGCAGCCCAGAACCAGAACCAGAACCTATAGCAGCAGCTAATATCACTGACTAGTCCAGCAGCAGTCAGCCCAGCTCGGCGTCTGTCTTTCAGCCTTTTATTTCACCAAGCTCTCACCAACCACTAAAAGTCAGTCCCAGATTTACTCTTGTCCGGCGGCTTCTTGCTCGCTCACTCTCTCCTTTTCTCTTCTTAGCTTCCTCCGTCAGCGTCCTCTTCACTCTCTGCTCCTCTGCCATCATGTCCACAGAGGCTGCTGAGCCTGTTTGCCTAGCTCTGGTTCTGACAGAACACAGGCTCCGGTGGTCCAAAATATTCCCTGGTGCTCTGAGCTCACAGTCTGGGCAGCCTGGCTAACAAACTGAGCTAACACTAGCTAACAGCAGCTAACAAACTGAGCTAACATGAGCTAACAGCAGCTAACAAACTGAGCTAACAGCAGCTAACAAACTGAGCTAACATTAGCTAACAGACTGAGCTAACATGAGCTAACAAACTGAGCTAACATGAGCTAACAAACTGAGCTAACATGAGCTAACAGCAGCTAACAAACTGAGCGAAAAGCAGCTAACAAACTGAGCTAACATTAGCTAACAGCAGCTAACAAACTGAGCTAACACTAGCTAACAGCAGCTAACAGACTGAGCTAACATGAGCTAACAGACTGAGCTAACATGAGCTAACAGCAGCTAACGGACTGAGCTAACATGAGCTAACAGCAGCTAACAGACTGAGCTAACATGAGCTAACAGCAGCTCCAGCTGTCAGCAGTTTACTTCACTGTCCATCATAAACTCTGTAAATCACAGAGAGTTGAGGCGGAGCAGCCGGAGGACATCAGAGGGAAATCCAGGAAACATTTTCTCCATAAAATATGATCCAGTTTCACCAGAATCAGTGAAATAGTTGGTGTGTGTGACTTAGTGCCGTAAAGCGTTACGTACTTCAAAGTGTGAGAACAGACGTACGAATGACTCTCTGTTGTTTCTTTGTTGTTTCGTCTCTTCAGAGTTCTTCGTCTCTCCAGCTGTCCTCCCAAAATGTTCAGATGGTTCATCAGCGACCAGCGGGAAACACAAGGTGAGTCCAGTTTACTGACAAAGCATGTGGAAAGTAACTAAGTACATTTACTCAAGTATAAACATGAGGCACTTGTTGAGTTTCAGCTGCTGTTGTGTGAGGACAGAGAGGACCTGAAGCGGAGAAACACTCTGATTTGTAAAGACGAATCAGTCCGACACGACGAGGAACCTGTAAGTGTTTTAATATCTGAGTCCATCAGAACCGGGTGGAGTTCTGGGCTCAGACATTGTCTTCTTTGTTTTTCTTCAGGGAGTTCTGTCGGACTCTGAGAACGAGGAGCCAATCAGCCGGAGGATCAGAAACATCTCAGCTTTCATTAGGAAAACCAAAATCTGTGCCGCCTTCACCAGGTGAGTCTCAAACATCTTCATCATCATTATTGTTGTCATGATATCAGATCAGCTGACCCCTGACCTCTCACTGCTTCAGTGGTTCTCAGAGGAGTCAGAGCTGCACTGACCCGGTGGAGGACCGAGGAGGGAAGCTGAAGGTCGCCCAGCCGGCCCTGATGGACAGAGTACGTGAGACCATAACAATCCTTCTTCTGGCTGTGTTCAGAGTTTATAAAATCTTTCTCTTATCTTGTCCGTCAGGTTGGGATTAGTCACAGCTATACAGCAGGAATTCTCCTCTCCTCTGAGAACAGTCGCTCGGTCTCAGCTCCCATCACCGCTCCTGACCGGAGGCTCACCTGGCGAGCCGTTGTCTCCTTGTCGTCGTCCACTCCTCTGGGCCTCCCTCCACCTCGCCCAGAGCGCTCCATCAGCCCAGAGAGTAATGACAGCATCTCTGAAGAGCTCAACCACTTCAAACCGATCGTCTGTTCGCCATGCACGCCACCCAAACGCCTGCCAGATGGACGTCTCATGGAGCCTACCATTGTGAAGTCCACGCCCAGGAATCTGACCCGCGGCCTGCAGAAGGCTACCAGCTATGAGGCCAGTCCGGCAGTTCTGCAGAAGTGGAGGCAGATCGAACTGGACCGCCAAAGCCTCAAGGTGAACTCCAAGGCAACACTGACGAGCCCCGTAAACGAACTCCACACCAAGACTGCTGGGGGCGAGGATGGTGCAAAGACTCATCAGTCCCCGGCGGGACGGGATGGAGAGGGAGTGTCGGCCATCAACAAGAGAAGGCTGCTGTTCGACCCCCCAACCGCAGACTCAGACACCTTGTCTGTAAAGATCCGGGTCCCTGCAATTCGCTACAACAGTGAGGCGACTTTCAGAGGAAGTTCGGACTTTGACCCAACGGTTGGTGCTCCAGAATCATGCAGTGGGGGAGCGTTCTTTAGCCGGAAACAGTCGTTCTCACCCTACACCAAGAACTCTGGTTTCCAGTCCTGTAAGTTAGTGCCAAAGGACTCTCAGAGTCCAAGGAAGGAGTCCGACAGTAGCCTCCACAACCAGTCTACCTCAAGGAGGGGCAAGAAGAGGGAACAGAAAACCAAACACTTGGACTCGGACCGGGACTCGGACCTAAAAAGGAGCCGATTAGCCAGCCAGGAGGCCTTCGACGAGCGGTACATCTGTCAGATCCAGCAGGAGCGTCAGGACCGGGCGCTCGCCCTGAAACTGCAGAGACAGTTTGACCTGGAGAACCAGACCGTCAACCGTCAGAGGAGCCCTGACACGTACTTCCTGCGGTCCTGGATGTCCAATCAGAACCGCAGGAGGCGTGGCCTGAGAAGGTCCCGACGAATCAACAAGAAGCACTAAAGAGGAGTCATTGGTGACTCAGCACAAAGACAGACAGGACGTGGTTCATATATGCAAAGAGACGACTGGTGGAGGTCTGAATGTTTCAGCTGCACACTCTAAACTTGCTGCTGAGGTCACATCCTGATCGTTTCTTCCAAACATTTTCACATCTTTTCACCAGCAAATCACCAAAACTGTCCAAAGTTCACCAAGACTGGACTGAGTAAGCCCGTCACATCTCTGGATGATCAAAGGTTGATATGTGACTTTATTTTGGACTTTAATTAGATTAGGTGATGAATCGATCAATCAAAGAAAGCCATAAATGCTGTATTAATCAACATTTGTCTGAATGGTGGTTCAGTCCATGTGGACTGAGAAACCACGACTGACCCTGGACCAGGTTTTCTGTGTGTCACTCAGATTGTTTTAATTATTGACTTAAACTAAAAAAATTAAACTCTTCAAACTGTTGAATAATTTTAAACCTGCAGATCCTGATTAAATCTGCTATTTTGGACACAATGATGGAAGGTGAAAACTCCTCCTGCTGAGGACCTTGACACACAGGGAACTTGGGGCTTCAGGGACTCCAGGGACCTCTGGAGGGCTGGTGTTTCAGGGGCTACCAAAAGTCTGAGGTTTGAGATGCCATTAGAGGTCTGCAGCTTCAGGGGATTCTGGATGTTTTGAGTTTCAGGAACCACTGGAGGTCTCGTGTTTCAGGGGTTCCTGCAGGTCTGGAGCTTCAGGGACCTCTGAAGTTTCAGTGGTTTATGTTTGCACATGGTGAAGAATCAACCTTCAACATCTTGAAGTCACCAAGTTCATTGACAGAATTTGAGGAGACAAAAATGAGTCCAGCTGACCTACATGAGTTTGGACCAGCACGGACAGTTTGGACTGATCCGGTTTTTAACAGAACCTCCAGCTCTCCTTTTCTTGTTTCTTCACCAGTAGTTTGGGTCAGCCTCCAGCAGAGGAACTGATGATGATCTTTCTATAAGAACTGCAGGACCTCAGCCTACTGTGGGGTTCTACAGCTGACAGTCTTCCAGTCTGAACTTTGTCAGACCTTCACGTGTCCCGGATGGACTCTTCTCCATGACCACTGAGGCTCATGGGTACTATTGACTTTAGAGCCATCCAACGGAACCAGAACAGACCTGGATCAGGAGGGACCAATTCCTTTTGGTGTTTGTGTTCCAGGCCAAGTTGGGCCTGGAAGAGAAGTTGTGTTCACATTATCTGAGCTGTTCCTTCAGGTTCTGGATCAGGACCTCTATGTTCTGGATCAGTTCCTCCAGGTTCTGGATCAGAAAGTCTAGGTTCTAGATCAGTTCCTTCAGGTCTGGAAGATTAAAACTGAACAAAACAAACAAGATGAATGAGATAAACATGAAATATCTTTCTATGAAGACCTCGTCTGTGGTCGCATCCAAACTGATAATGTGTTTATTTTGGAACGTTCTGTCAACGTTTCACAAACACTTGGAAACTGTTCAGTATGAGGTTGTCTGAACGTTGTGTAGGTTTTGGTCTGATGGTTGTGTATTGATTACTGAAGGTGGCTGATCAAGTTTATTATCAGCTGACGTTAGTTTGCTAACGTCCCTGGGTCAGCTAACGTCTGTTCTGTTGTTCTCTATATCAGCGCTTGTGAGTGACAATCGTCCAATCAGATCAGTCGTCGACCCGCAGACGAGGTCTTCATAGAAGTCACCGTCTGTAGAGTGAAAGTCCAGTAACAATGATGACTCGTTAACCTTCATCGTTGTGTCTGTATGCTGATCATTAACAGCTGAACTCATCCACTGATTAAAGTGAGCTATGAAGTGTCACATGATGGACATACTTGAGTACTTCAAACTACTTGAGTACTTCAAATAATTTCCAGAGTTTTAAATGTGAATACAGCTGTCGACCTTCGTCTTTGAATATTTTCATTTTTTCTGTCAAACTTATTTAATTATCAAGTTCAAAGAGGAGACGACCATCTTTGATTTAATTTGATTTATTTTGATTCATTTTTTGTTTTTTATTTGATTTGGTTCATTTTATTTTGATTTATTGATGTTTTTTTATTGAAGGGCTTGTTTTTAACTCTCACACTGATATGCACATTTTGTACTAAAGCTTTCATCCTTCAGTTGATGCAGTCTGACCGCAGAGGGTTCAGGTCTGAGGAGGTCCCGAGGAGGTCGAGGTGTTTTAATGCTGAGTGCCAAATGAACAGATGTGGTCTGATGTTGATAGTTTATATTTTGTTGGTTTTTGTATGAAGAGAAGAAGAAAGAGCTGAGACGACCACACGTGTTCTGTCTTTATTTCATCATGTCGACTTTCAGCTGTCATTTGTGGGTGCAGAGATGAAGTGTGTCCATGAAGAGTGACAGGAATTCAGAGAGAGAGAGCCACAGGTTGGATTCGAACCCTGGGCTTCTGTTTCTGATTGGCTGAGTCTCTGAGCGATGTGATGAAGTCTGCACGATGAAATCCACAGATTCTTCGTCATTTTACGTTGACAGATATTATTGTTAAATTGTTGCTCTATTTTCCAGAGCAGTCTTTCACAGAGTGGCGGACCCCTCCACACCTTTACTGCACAAACACTCAGCCTCTCTGTCATGTGACTCACCTGTGGACAGGTAACCTCATCGACTGAGAACATCCAGACCAGCTACTTTCAGATGAAATCAAATGTTTTGGCTTTAAGTAGAAGTACAAATACAACAAAAACACCTGCTTTTAGAATACTACTTCAATAAATCAACTCTCAGTAAAATACAGTTAACTCTGGGTACTTAAAGTATCAGTACAAAAAGTAACACTTAAATTTTTATTTATTTAATTAAATTAATTAATCATGTTTGAGTTAGACATTTAAGTAAAAAGGGATTTTTAAAAACCTTTCAATATTTAAATTATATGAACACGAACGCGCACGCTGCTGCTGCCACGGGCACGCTGACGCGCTTACGTCACGCCGTCTGTAGTTCAAATCGTTGTTGTTCGACGAGAACCAATCAGGAGCCTCCAGGTCACAGGTCCGTGTTTGTAGCGGAAGAGAAGATGGCTGCCGCGAGGAACGGCAAGAGCGGGCTGCTGGAGAAGGTGAGCTTCATCTTTATTTACCCGGGCAGGAGGAGAGGAGAGCGGGGAGGGTTCATCTGAGAGCCGGGCTCTGGAGCTGTGCGCTGAGGGCCGGGGTCAGGCTGCAGCAGGGCCGGGTTCAGCTCACTGTAAGCCGGGTACAGTGACACGCTGCAGCGGGGCGGCTGCTAAGCTAGCGTTAGCCGGAGAAAGAACATCAATAAATGAAATATGTTTATTATTGTTCACACACACGAAGTTTAAAGTTCATGAAGCTCTGCGTCTGTCTGTCTGTGCACGGCTCTGTGTCACACACACACACACAGCTGTGAGGTGTCTGTCAAACATCTGTCCACACCTGAAGCTGCATCAGGTAGCTTCCGGTCCAGACTGTGACCGTGATGATGTTTGTGGTCTGAACACTTGTCTGTCTACACACACACAAATATAACACGTCACACCGTGTGTGTGTGTGAATTAAACAGAAATATATTTCTTTAAATATCCTCATCAATGAGATGTAAGAATGACGATGTCTGTGTCATTTTATCGTTTCAGTGGAGAATCGATGAGAAACCCGTTAAAATCGATAAATGGGACGGCGCCGCTGTGAAGAACTCTCTGGATGATGCTGCTAAGAAGGTTCCATGCTTTTATTCTGAAAGACCATCCGTCCATGCCTCTTTTGTTCTGAAGTACTAACCCTGCTGCGCCCCCTTCAGGTGCTCCTGGAGAAGTACGGTTACACAGAGAACTTCCAGCTGGTGGACGGTCGTCTGCTGATCTGCACCGTGTCCTGTCTGTTCGCCATGTTGGCTCTGGTCTGGGATTACCTGCACCCGTTCCCTGAGTCCAGACCGGTCCTGGCCTGCTGCGTTATCTCATATCCTTCAATACAGGAAGCTCACCTGGTGAGCTCACCTGGTGATGACTGTTAGGTTCAGCTACAGTCAGACTGTGTTGTTGCTCATGTTCAGGTCCTGATCTGTGGTCTAGGACCTGGTCCTGGTCCTGGTTCTGGTTGATGCTCCTTGACCTTGTTTTCTTCACGTACTTCATCATGATGGGCATCCTGACTCTGTACACCTCATACAAAGAGAAGAACATCTTCTTGGTGGCGCTGCAGAAAGATCCGGCTGGGATGGATCCAGACCATGTCTGGCAGCTCTCCTCCTCTCTCAAAAGGTCAGAGTCTTTACCCAGCATGCACTCTGTCTCTTCTCTGTGCCGTCATCTCACAAATGTGTCGTGTCACAGGTTCGATGACCAGTACACGCTCAGAGTGTCCTTCACTGACGGGAAGTCCAAGAGCTTCAGAGAGGCCGAGTTTACCAAGTCTGTGTCGGTGTTCTTCGACGACAACGGGACTCTGGTGATGGACCACTTCGAGAAGAGCGTGTCCAAACTGCATGACACGCTCGCCTCCGACAAGAAGACCAAATAAAGCTACCGCCACCCTCACAGCCAATCACAGAGAGAGAACCAGTCACAGCTTGTCTTGTGACAGTTTGTTGTTTGTCTTTTTTTTTTTACATCTTTGACGTTTTCCAAGCTTGTCTACAAACACAGGCTTGTCTTCAATGTTCCCTCGGGTCCTTGAAAATCCCTAAAACTTTGAATTTAAGGAGAATTAAGGGTCATTGAAAGTTCTTACCGCCGCCCTGTGTCTTTGTAAGTTTTCTCGGTTGTCATGGAGACGTCATGGATAACATGGTTGCCTGTCTCCGGTAACAACTAAACCAGCTCCATGACAACTGATCAAACTGAAGAAGACCATGTGGTGTGGTCGAAAGGTCTGGAAACTCTTCAGAAGTTTGGGTTCTTCTTCCTGACGAGTGGCATGCGTTGACAATAATCCAGGTGCTCATGGGATTGTTGCTGTGTTCAGCCTGTAGGGATGACATGTTGTTGTAGGTGGAGCAGGATGTTCACGTCGCTCTGGATCTTTGCCTCATCACGTCACAGTGAGAAGTTCCGAGGACTCAGAACTTTCTGGGTTCTCTGGTTCTGGACGGGAATCCAAGAAGCCAACGTTAGCCTGTAAACAAAGTAGGTACGCAAGTTCACATGGTGGGAGTGACGACGTTGAGCATCCTCCGCAGTCTCTTTTGGCGTCGTCACGTAAACCGGTCCACACACACTGTGTAGAACTGAACGTGACCACAGATCTAATTTCAGAAGTACATGTGCTAATGTTGATGACTCACTTCCTGTTCCCTGTGATTGGTTCTCTCTCTGCAGTTTCTTTCTTCTTTTTTTTTTTTTTTAAACATAAATCAACCTGTGAACTTCGATCCATCATCTGCCACCAACTCACAAACTAAACGATCCTTGTATTTTCTGCAGTTTTCTGTTTGTTTAAATCTTTGTAAAATGTCACAAAACTTCTGGCTTTACCTGTTGGGGTTGTGACATCACAGTGACATCAAGAAAACTTGTTTATTTCAGCCGACCGAGCCTTCGTCACCTTTTCATGTTGGGACTCAACATCTAGCTCTCGATCTCATAAGGATAGGTCAGGCGTTGATAAGGCGTTGGGTGAGGTCAGGTGTGATCAGGCGTTGGATGAGGTCAGGTGTGATCAGGCGTTGGGTGAGGTCAGGTTTATCAGGTGTTTGTCTTCAGTATTTTTCAGACATTTCGAATCTAAAGTTTTCCGTCGCACAGTGTAACTTTGATTAGCACCCAGGAGCTGAGTTAGAATTGGCACTCAGTCATCAACCAATCATGCCATAATGTGTCGCTGGTGGGCGGAGCCATGTAAAGGGTCAAACTGGTGAAGCAGGTGACGTGTCGTGGTTTCTATAAATGTTTGAACTTTGAACTATTTTTTTGTCAGACAAGCATTAACGTCACTTACCATCGTTAGCATTCGTTGGTGAATGCTAATGCTGCTAACAGACGTCTGTTGTATGTTGCTGCCTTACAACAGGAAGTGATCCAACAGGAGGTGGACTGACGGTCGACCAATCATTGGTTTTGTTGTTTTGAATGTTTGAAGATGATTTTGTGTCTTATGGTCAGTGAAAACATTAAAGATGATATCATGAATCATTTTATCATTGTTTCCTGTTTGTCTTCTTTAAACACTGCCGTCCAACAGGAAGTGATTCAACAGTCTGATGTCCTGCAGTACCAACATTTAGCCTCCGGGTGGAGCTGCTGGACTTCTTAAAGAATAAAAAAGTATCAGAGGAAGAAAAACTTTCCTGGGCAAATCAATTAGCTCATTAATATTTTTTTTTTTTTTAATTTAAATGTGTTTACTTCCACCAACAGCAGGGGGCGGAGATACAAACTGACTGACCATCAACAAACAAACCTTCATGTCTGATCTGAGGTCTGTTTACTGACTTTAATTAATTAGTCGTGTATTACTGCAGTACCATGTACAGTACAGTGTGTATTACTGCAGTACAGCGTGTATTACTGCAGTACAGTGTGTATTACTGCAGTTCCATGTACAGTACAGCGTGTATTACTGCAGTACCATGTACAGTACAGTGTGTATTACTGCAGTACCATGTATAGTACAGTGTGTATTACTGCAGTACAGCGTGTATTACTGCAGTACAGTGTGTATTACTGCAGTACCATGTACAGTACAGCGTGTATTACTGCAGTACCATGTACAGTACAGTGTGTATTACTGCAGTACAGCGTGTATTACTGCAGTACAGTGTGTATTACTGCAGTTCCATGTACAGTACAGTGTGTATTACTGCAGTACAGTGTGTATTACTGCAGTACCATGTACAGTACAGCGTGTATTACTGCAGTACCATGTACAGTACAGTGTGTATTACTGCAGTACAGCGTGTATTACTGCAGTACAGTGTGTATTACTGCAGTTCCATGTACAGTACAGTGTGTATTACTGCAGTACAGTGTGTATTACTGCAGTACCATGTACAGTACAGTGTGTATTACTGCAGTACAGTGTGTATTACTGCAGTACCATATACAGTACAGTGTCTATTACTGCAGTACCATGTACAGTACAGTGTGTACTACTGCAGTACAGCGTGTATTACTGCAGTACCATGTACAGTACAGCGTGTATTACTGCAGTACCATGTACAGTACAGTGTGTATTACTGCAGTACAGCGTGTATTACTGCAGTACAGTGTGTATTACTGCAGTTCCATGTACAGTACAGTGTGTATTACTGCAGTACAGTGTGTATTACTGCAGTACCATGTACAGTACAGCGTGTATTACTGCAGTACCATGTACAGTACAGTGTGTATTACTGCACTACAGCGTGTATTACAGCATTACCATGTACAGTACAGTGTGTATTACTGCAGTACAGCGTGCATTACTGCAGTACCATGTACAGTACAGCGTGTATTACTGCAGTACAGTGTGTATTACTGCAGTACCATGTACAGTACAGTGTGTATTACTGCAGTACAGTGTGTATTACTGCAGTACAGCGTGTATTACTGCAGTACAGTGTGTATTACTGCAGTACAGTGTGTATTACTGCAGTACCATGTACAGTACAGTGTGTATTACTGCAGTACAGTGTGCCCATACCTGCAGGTCTGTTCACTTCCACCAGTCAAACAGTAGGGGGCGGGGTTCCACCCGCGGGTGGGTGTGGTCACCGCCGACGTGGGCGGGGTCAGTCCAGTGTCTCGCTGCGTGTCACTGAGCGGTGATCAGACCGTCAGAGTGATTCTGTCTGTCGGCCATGGCCTGTCTGATGGCCGCCTGGTCCGTCCACAACCCCACCGTCACCAACTCCATCATCATGGTGAGTACTGGACCAGGACCAGGACTCTTAGAGACAAACCGATTTAGACTTCTTTGTTTTGTTTTTGTTTTTCTGGGGAAAAAAATTAAAGACGTTTGTTTAAAATTAATTAATTTAATGAGCTGAGTGAACTTGAAGGAGTTCTTTCATTCAACTCATGTTTTCATGTTCATCAGTTAAATGATTTAAATAGTTTCATGTTAATTAGTTAATTTCACTCAAAATAAAAAGTCCTCTGATCACCTGGTCAGGTAAAGATGTGCAGCTGATCTTTTAATTTGTTTCTTTATATTTTATAGAAAAGAATTTTCATTTGATCCTGATGTCTGACGAGTTAAAACTGTGAACCTGAGACTGAAGGTTCTGGCCTGACACCGGTGTCGGTACCAGACCGGAGGTCCTTCATCTGCTGATTACGTCACACAGCACGGTATCTACGGCAACGCCCCTCGGACAAAATAAATTGCGCCCGATTTTCACGACGTGCAATTTCATGTATTTATGCTGGCGGACAGCACCAAGCAGGTGTCATTTTCTAATATATAATATAATATTTTTAAAAACAAGAATGAAGCTTACCATGAAGATAATGAACTGAAACGCTGTACGTTTACAAAAGTAACAAACTATTCCAGGTAGATATCATATATGGAAAACATCAGTTTATAGGAAATGCTTCATTTCTTCTCCACAGCTGCTGCCGATCAGGGAAACACATATAGTTCACATATTTAGTTGCTATGACTACATCCAATCACAACGTGCTCCCATTCAGGCGTGCAGCCAGTCATATGACGAAGGACCCGAGCTGATCTGGTACCTACACCGTCTCCGCTCCAGGTCAGTGCCGTCGGGCCTGTACACCTCTTCCTCTTCCCAGTGGTCCAAACACTAACACTCCCCCGGCTAACAGACTGAGCTAGCAGCAGCTAACAGCAGCGTGACTGTGCTGATTCACAGTCTGTTTATTCTCGGGGTAAATCCTCGCTGACTGAGCTCTTCTCTGTCCGACAGTCACCTCCTGCAGATTAGTGTCATGCTCACGCTCCGACACACATACAAAAACATCTACTTAAAGTACTCGAGTACTTCATGTTTGTGGATCAGCTGACGGGTCAGTTCAAACAGATGACAGAGGCTGAACTTACAGACTTCACAGCACCTTCACCTGCCTGAGTCAGCTGTCACACCCTGCTGCAGATGGGGATGCATCAGGTGTGGATTCTTCTCAGGTTGGCTCAACCAATTGTTTTTCCTCATCAGTCCACCTTAAAAACGTAGATGTACCCAGATGTACCTCGTTTTATCGGGCTGTCATGAAGTGCTGCCGCTCAAGGGTCCATTTCCTCTTCCAGTCCACACTCCGTGCTGGTGACGGTCTGTGCTGAGTGACAGTGTTTATGAGAACAAAGAGTGTCCTTAAACTTACACTTCCTCTGACATCACGCTCAGGTGTGATTAACGTCTGTAAGCTAAACAGCTAGAACAGGCTAACTGGTTTGTTTCACACCTCGACTCTGGTCTTTACCCTCAGAACACCAATGGGCCCCCGGACCTGATGTTGGACCCCCGGACGGTGTGCGTTTGTATGGACGAGGTGGTCAACAAGCGGCCGATGGGCAGCCAGCAGATGCCGCTGCTGCAGGTGCACCTGAAGAAGGTGGACAACAACCTGACAGAGGCCCAGAGGTTCTCCTCGTTACCACGGAGACCAGCGGTCAACATCGAGTTCAAGGACGTGTCGTACTCTGTCAGAGAGGGACCCTGGTGGAGGAAGAAAGGTGAGTCCCGCCCTCTAAGTGTACTTCCTGCTGCGTGCTGCTGACTGAGCACAAATCGACCTTTAATGCTGAAGTAATCTGTGTTGGCGGCTGACCTGAGGTCTGTTTGTGTCCGAGGATCAGAGACGTTTGGCAGGTTAACGTCGGTCAACGAACTGCAGACAGAAACACCTGAAGGTCACGTGAACTGGTTTGTTTGTTAAATGTCAAATCAACAGACTTAAAGTCAGTTATCGTCCAATCAAATGGCATTTCTGATGTCACATGAGTCAGCCAACGAGCCTTTAAAGAACCTTTAGAGAACCTTTAAAGCACCTTCATCTTCCTCGCAGGCTTCATCGAGCAGCAGTTTTGTTATGATCAGCGTCTGCTTCGGGATGCCGTGTCTTGGATTATCGGGCTATAATCTCGTTAATCCCGTTCAGGGTCTCCGGCTGTAAATAGCTGCAGGTCAGATTAGAAGCAGCTCCGTCACTCAGCGGGAAAATAAAAACAGCAGCTGATGATGTTTGCTCCTGTCAGTCTGAAACGAGGGATTACTGCGCCCTCACTGTCAACAACACAAACGTTCTTAATTTTTCTAAAAGAGTCGAAAATCAAACAGAATAAAGTTCTTCTCCGTCTTTGAGCCGTGATTCAATCACAGCGGAGACGCTCGTCTCGTGTTTCAGGACAAAAGAGACGAAAGAAAAGAGTCGAAACCTGACGAACTCGTTTCTAAAGATTCACACGAAACTTCAGTCACACGTTCGAAGAACAAACCAACACGACAAAGACTCTACACTGCATTTAAATGAACGAATGTTTGTCAGAGTTTGAATGTTTCAGAGTGTGTGTCCTTACAGTACTTGTACACAGTGTACTGCAGTGCAGTAGACTGCCGTTCACACCTGCTCAGGTGTGAAACTCTCCTGATGCTGATGATCTGTTGTAACAGGAAGTCTCTCCTGTTGCATTGTGGGTATTCCTTGAGTGCCCTGTGAGGTCACTGCAGGTCATCGTCACTAATCAGCTGGATGTACCTGACAGTCGATACTGAGGGAGAACAAACTCACCTCTTTGAGTTTAATTAACTGATCTGACCACGTGTGATGTCATCAACTCAAACAGCTGTTTGACTTAACGACAAAACTGAGCCGACTTTAAATAAATTCAT